>OZ023268.1:38845919-39445919 GCA_964006375.1 Tillus elongatus
AGAGTTGGCGGACTGGTGTGGCAGAATATTTTCTAATGTAGGAAGCCTTTTCTTTTCCTTTTACATAAACGTAATTAACGTTTCTTGTAAGGGCGTTGACAATTTCACCAAAATTGTGAACTGGAGTGAAACCTGTTTTCCAATCGATGCAGTGATATAATTCATAAGCCATCTAACTTGTCTTGATAAGTCCGGTGGAAGGGAATCCATACTGAAAGGTGGTTTGAATATGTAGTGGCAAATTCTTTCTCCATCAAACGCTGCTAATTCTTTAGGAAGAAATTTTTTATTTTTTAATTTGAAACCTTACACATCAAGAACTAATATCATTTTTTACAATTTAAGTTTAGAAAAGTTCTTAGCAATCTTACTCATCACACAGTAGGACTCTATTTGACTTTTTAGTTTCTTTAATTTTTTTATGTGTGCCTTCAAGGCATCCTTAAACGTGAACGACATAATTGAAATGAGTGAAGAGATGTGGATGTAATTGCTTTAATAGTTACTCCATGGCATGCGCAGAGTGAACGAGTTTAGTTCCTCTACACTTGCAGTTACTCCAAGGCATGCGCAGAGGGAACGAGTTTAGTTTCTCTACACTTGCTTTACGATTTTTGTCAGCGGGTTGTAGAGAAAGAATTTATTGTGACAAATCAAGCGTAAGCGTAAGTATCTTTCGGAACGGCTGTGTTCGTTTCAAATTCAATTCGAACAACAACAGCCCCTGATTGGAGATAATCTTTTTGTCGGGAACAGTCTATATGCACCAGTGGAGCAATCTCTTCCAATTCATTGGGAGTAAAAATAGGTTGGTTTTCTTTTTCGTAATAAGGTTGTTGAAATTTTGAATACATGTCATAAATTGATGCGAAATTATTTTCATTGAAATTTAAATTCAAATCATGGTACGGATACCTTTCACTATTGAGGAAAACTTCAAAGTTTCGCAGGTTGCAATGATCAGACTTTCCCATGTATTTTTTAACATCTCCTTTCCTGGCTGTTTGAAAACCTGCAATTATGCGACTTGGCAATTCGAGTTTTGTGCTTATCTTCACAGGCCAAGTATGTCGTGTTGTTTGAGGTAAAGCTGGAAATTCTATTAGTTCCAGACTTCTAAAAGCGGGGGAAATGTCAATGTTTTTTGAATTGGCTTAGAAAGGTGCAGTTGTTGAGAAATGGAAGGTGTAACATGAGGAACATTCCAGTATATTTTATCAAGCTGAATTTTTGGCTTATCTGCAACTAAAGCTACCTTGACGGGATCTTCACTGTAGATGACAGCGTCTAGGTCGACAGTGCTTCTAATGAGAACTAATTCTTGTTTCATATTTATAATTATCTTGCGATAATCTTCCAAAAATCCCATCAAATGTGAAAGAGGAATATAAACTTTGAAATGTCCATTGTTATCAATTTTTAGATGTTCAGCTTCTCTTCCTTTGCTTTTGGGGAACCATCCGGAATTTTGCAACTTGGAACCATCATTAGAATTTACTGACACACACCCTTTCATAGTTGAAGTGAGCCCTACATTTCGCACTGAATCTACCACAACACCGTTTAACTCATGGCGAATTTCCCTAAACAGGTGTGCTATGCCATTTTGACAAAATATGTGTTTCCTACAGTTCCATCATCTTTCCTTAATTTACCTTCTATGTATAGATAACTATAACTATCAGAAGGAAGGGTATATGCATCTAATTATTCTATCGATATTCGCATTTCATCGTTCTGCTCAAATTTTGAAGAGGAAAATGATTGATAGGTGTGTAGTTAATAATCTACCACGGAATCATCAACAACCACCTTTTGCGCGACGTCTACAATATTTATTGCGGCTGAAAACCTAACGATTTTAGAAAACGGCGATTACGTGATGTCAGCTGCTTAGACGTTTTGATACAATGTATTTTTTCTTTTGCATCCTTATTTTTATACTCTAGCGCCGGCCAATAACATTTGATGCCAGAAACATTATAGCGGACAACCATTTAGCTAACTTTTTCCAAAGGCACTTTGGCTGTGACAGTTTCACCTTTAAAGTGAACTAGGTTGCCGTCTTCATCAAGAATCTTGATGGTTATATAAGTAATTGTCTTTATGGTGACCGGAAAGTAAATGACATTCTGAGGTGTTTCTACTATTTTATACTCTGGCGGTACCGTGGGGAAAAATGGATGTATTGTGTGGACCGGTTTACCGTTATTATATGAGCCAGAAGGGATGTTGCAAACAATGCATATAGAATTTATTTTTATAATTTCCACAGGCTTCTCCGATTCATGAACAACATTTGCTTACAAAACCTTATTACAGAAGCCTAAAAGTTTGCCGATGGAATTGGGTTTTGAAAAGTCGACACTTTGACTACATTTTAAAGTTGTTTTAGGTGCGTAAGACATTATTCAATCGTTGCGAGTGATAAATTAAACGAATGTTTGCTTATTATATAGAAATCGTAAGCTTAGGTGCCCACAGTTGAAGGATTTAACAGTTTGCTGTTTCCAGTAATTATAAGTAATTATATTATCAACTCCATCGCTTAAAAAATAATTAATTAGTTCTTGCGGCGGTCGCAAATTGCCATAACTATCGAAGTAATCGACATTTTTATTTCGTTTTATATAAGCTCTCCAGTGCGTACCTTCATTTGCTTTAGCGTCTAGATTAACAATTCCACACTCCAATATTTAATTTTTTTTTGGTAAAGAATCTCGCATGTACACACCCCTATTTTTTGATTTTTAATTGATTTGCATATTTAAGAATATCGACGATGGTCAACGCTCGATTTGGAATTGTTATCGGTAGTTTTTTTGATACGGTTTTAAAAATAAACCCGATTTTCCATAGCTTTATTATGTCTATTCGTTTCTCACAAAGCTTTATCGCATTATTCGCATCTATTACTGTTTTAGCTATGTTCGCCCCGCCTCCGGCTAAAGCACCTAATGCTCCCAAAACAGGTAACAACATTGGTAAAAAACCGCCAATGTTAAGAGATCTTATGATTCTGCTTTTTCAGATCGTCTTGTTTTTGAATTCGTCTTCCTCTTTTTTGTCAAACCCCTACCCGTTTTAAGTGAATTCCTCATTTTGCGGAACCCTGTCGCTTGAGTCCAACAAATGACGGATTCACTCTCATCTTGTAGTGTTGGAAGACGTAGTAATTGTGACAAATTTTGCAAGTGGGTTGCCAGTATACATATTTTCGATTCTCCTAAATTCAGCATTTCTCCAAAACAGGCCGATTACACATTAAAACACGGGGGCGCTATTTTTATACTTACTGCTGAACTTAAACTTGTCACGAATTAAACTGAACTGACGCTCCTGCTCTCTTGATTCCTATTTACACATCTCCAAGATAAATTGTGGGGGGAACTCGTGGTCAAATTTAAGTGTAAATAAATTTTCAAGGCCAAGGTCGCCAACTTTTTCTAAGGATGTCAGTTTGGCATAAAGTTATTCATTTGCATCGCATTCACTCCTTCATTAATTGTTACATCGTCATTATGTTTGAACCGCTCGTAATACCTGCCGTAATTGCGAATGCCTCCACCATCGTGTTGGATGATGAAGCTGTCGGCAACGCACTACTCCAGGACGTAGAGGACAAAGATATGGAAGATGAAGATAAGGATGATGAAGAGATGTATAATGATGAGATAAAGGATGAGGAAGCTCTCCAGGACCTGAATGAAGAATAGGCGTGGGGGTCAGATGATTTCGATGTCGAGATGGTTTCCGATGACGATGATTTCGTTTAGGAATAGCCGCCTTCCTCTAATGAAGATCGAAGAGAATCAGGTTATGATAGTTTTTAGAATTAAACTTATATTGTATGGATGCCATAGGTTTAGAATTAAAATGAGATTGTATATAATAGACGTAATAAATTATACCTAATCTCCCAAAATTGTCTTTCTCTCTTATGATTTTGCTGAATATATAGTAAATAATGATCGATCCTGTTGGGGGTTGATTAACCCTTTGCATCCAGACTTTTTTAAACAATGTTGTCTTACAAAAAAAGTAAACTTTTGCTGTATTCACAATATATAAAAGCCTGGACGCTGCAAGTGTGTTATGTACCAAAATTTGAAAATTCAAATATTGCATTAATTAGAGGTCAGCATTGTATCGATTGACATTGAAAATATCACGTAAACAATAACAAGCAAATTACAAGATATACAGGAATGTTATAGTCAGCAGATCAGAAGGTTAAGAATCAAAAATGTGTTATTGTTTGGTAAACATAAATGAGATTACTTTTAGTGAGAAGATATAGTTAATTAAATACGTTTCTACAATGTAGTCGGTAAATATTAGATTGCTTCAAAATATAACGCCGCGATACTTATAATTTAATTATGTAAACATAAACATTGTTAACATTAATAGTCAACATGTCAGTATCTACGTAAGTTCTTTTATTTTTTTGTTATATAATAATTTTTAAATATTAAGTTTGTGAATTAACCTCGTTACCAATATACCCTTATCTATGTCTACATATGTGCTTAGTTCGACGATTTTATCCCTATAATTATCCTACGCTTCCCTTATCACAGTAGTAAAAAAAACTTTTTTTTTCTTTAAGAATAGCCGCCTTCCTCTGATGAAGATCGAAGTGAATCAGGTTATGATAGTATATAATAGACGTAATAAATTATACCTAATCTCGCAAAATTGTCTTTCTCTGTTATGATTTTGCTGAATATATAGTAAATAATGATCGTTACTGTTAGGGGTTGATTAACCCTTTGCATCCAGCCTTTTTTAAAACAATGTTGGCTTACAAAAAAATAAATTTCTGCTGTATTCACAATATATAAAAGCCAGGATGCTGCAAGTGTGTTATATACCAAAATTTGAAAATTAACTACCATAACGCAATTGCTGGATATGTGTATATAGCTAGATATATACATCTTATATATATATATATATATATATATATATATATATATATATATATATATATATATATATATATATATATATATATATATATCCTGATTAGTGAAAATTGATATATCCTATGCGACAGCCATATGACTTAAATAATAACTTAAGACTTTCAAAATTTAGATAGATTTTTATGTTACAAGAAATTATGTGAGATAATCTAATATCTAAATATGTGCACATATAAATTAAAAACATTAAAAGATTGCTTACCTGAGACTACACTTTTACAGTGCTTGGGAATGCCCTTATATACGCTTCAAAGTGGAAATTAGTGGCTGGGGCAATTACATTACCATTGTTTGAAAGAGGTCGACGAGTTCTTGAAGGCCGGTGTCTGTAAAAATTTAATCTACTGTCTGGCATTGATATTTTGCGACCAGTTTTACATTGTATACAGTGCAGCTTGCATGATTTAACATATGATGTATAAAATTCTATCTGTGATTTCTAATTTAACTTATTACGAACTTTTTTTTGCAATGAAACTTTCAATGTATATAGAAACACGCTTTCTTAAAACTAAAATTGCAATTAAATTTAAATAAAAACTTTTCTTAAAATGTGCCGCTAAAATTAAAATACAAGTCAACATTTAATTTGTTTAACTACAAGAAAATCGTCATTTCCTTACGTTTTATTAAACATATTTTTGGCTAAATAAATTTTGTACATATTGTAGACGATTTATTTAATATTTATTTAATAAACACATTATTAAGGCGACGTCGCTATCACTTTAAATTATATCAGAAGGGAAAGAACTTTTAAAATGGAACTTTCAATGTATAGAAACATGATTTCTTAAAATGTACCGGTAAAATTAAAATACAAGTCAACATTTAAATCGTTTTATTACATTATCACAATACATATTTTCAAATTTACATTTTGTACATATTTCACTTTACATTTCTTTACTATCACCCTCACAATTAGTTTCTTTTATTTGAATGCCCACTCAATACCATGCTTTCAACTGCTTCTAAACACTTGTCGGCAATATCAGCTTTAACTCTCTTTTTTACAATAAAAACAATATGCAACTTCTTTCGAGTGAACATGGTATCTAGCTATATAGCTTTGGTTAAACAATTCAAATGCTGCATACGTTGTCGACTGCAGACATTCGTTACAAACTGCCTACGATTTATTTGAAGCAACCAACACATTAATAATCTGACACTTTTCTTTAACACATTCTATGCCTCTCTTCAATGATTCATAGCGCGCTGCTACTTCCAAAAATATTTTCCTTTGCACAGGATGGTTTTCAGTCACAGAATACGGAAACTGTTGTAAATTACTTTCATTAATTTTTTTCCATTCTATCATAGACTTTCCATGCAACATATTACTGATATTAATTACAAAAACTTTTCTACTTCACGTGTATGACTATACCAAAACTTCGGAAATAAAATTTAATTGGCTATATTCAAAGTGTCCTTGAGAGGAGACAACCTTGGGAGGAGGAAGACGAGGAGTGTCGGCCTTGAGAGGAGCGTTGACCTTGAGAGGAGTGTTGACCTTGAGAGGAGTGTTGACCTTGAGAGGAGTGTTGACCTTGAGAGGAGTGTTGACCTTGGGAGGAGTGGTGTTGACCTTGGGGGGGGGGGGTGCTTGCCTTGGGAGGAGGAGTGCTTGTCTTGGGAGGAGGGGTGTCTACCTTGGGAGGAGGAGTGCTGTAGAACCCACTATTATTACCTACTAATTACGTACTCATTTTATTTTGGAAGATATTATACACGAGAGTGTATAATGTGAGAAGTGCGTAGATTTATTTCTAAGAAAATTTTCATAATGGAACAGTTAAGACATATCAATTTTATCAGTAGGGAATTAAAACCGATGTTAAAAACACCACTTGATCACACAATCTTGGACAGCGTGTTGAATGACATGGAGTGGTTTGAAAATCATAACAGATTTTGCTGTGTACGTGGGGATTATGCTTCTATGCTGTGTGGTACCGTTCCGCTTTATTGTGTCATTCATTTAGTAATACCGGGAGATTTTCTGTACGAATGTTGTCATATACCTAATATTCTAGGTCCTCGTAGGATTAAGAACGGTTTTATGTTTTATCGTAATTTTCCAGATAATGAGAACAAGTTGGTATGGTATAGTTATAGGTTCTTGCCTGAATCGTTTATTCATAATGAACTTTTTGTCCTCAAAATATTTAATCATTATAAATATGCGTTAGATAATCGTTTTGTTTATAAAGCGATTAAAACTATAAAAACTTCTCTTTGCTGAAAACGCACCTTCTGATTTCTATGTTCGGCGGTCCTATAACCCGCGAACCTTGCAATCTTTATGCATGGAATCATTAGCTCAACAAAGTTAGAGTATCATTTTTCAACTGTGTTTATATCAAGAACTGTTGTATCTTCAATATGTATTAACTTAGTGTTTATTAAAACTTTTGTACTTTTTCTTATATGTATTAGTCTAAAAAGTGTCTGTCGTGTTTTATTAAGACTTTTGTCGTAATTTTCCAATGAGTATGGACCTAACAATTTTAAATGTGTTTATATTAAGACTGTTGTAATTTTTCTAATGTGTATTAACCTAACGATTTTAATATGTTTATATTAAAACTGTTGTACTTTTTTCTAATACGTAATACTGTATTTGTGTAAACTGTACTCTTTTTTGTAAAAATGTAACAACAAATATACCCCCAACAGTATAATTATAAATAAACCACTTCATCTTTTAACTTGTGTTTTTTTTTTCACGTAAAACCTAAATTTATATCCTATGTGTAGACAAGTATCTCTTTTACGAAAAACTGACGTAACTGTGTATAAGTATGTCAATTCCTTTAAACTGTGTGTTTTGAACTAGAAAACTGCACCAGCCTGTATGTATAAATTCAATAAAATATTTTTGTCATTATGTTTGAACCCCTCGTAATACCTGCCGAAATTGCGAATGCCTCCACCATCGTGTTGGATGATGAAGCTGTCGGCAACGCTCTACTCCAGGACGTAGAGGACGAAGATATGGAAGATGAAGATACTGATGCTGATGAGATGAAGGATGAGGAAGCTCTCCAGGACCTGGATGAAGAATAGGCGAACTGGGGGTTCGATGATTTCGATGTCGAGATGGTTTCCGATGACGATGGTTTCGTGGAAGGGAACTATATAGGTGTAAGTGTCATGTTCGTAAGGTTTCTATTGCGCAGTAGTAAAAAAAACTTTTTTTTTTCTTTAGGAATAGCTGCCTTCCTCTGATGAAGATCGAAGATAATCCGGTTATGATAGTTTTCAGAATTAAACTTAGATTGTATGGATGTCATAGTTTTAAAATTAAAATTAGATTGTATATAATAGACGTAATAAATTATACCTAATCTCCCAAAATTGTCTTTCTCTGTTACGATTTAGCTGAATATATAGTAAATAATGATCGCTCCTGTTAGGGGTTGATTAACCCTTTGCATCCAGACTTTTTTAAAAACAATGTTGGCTTTCAAAAAAAGTAAACTTCTGCTGTATTCACAATATATAAAAGCCTGGACGCTGCAACTGTGTTATATACCAAAATTTGAAAATTCACTACCATAACGCAATGTCTGGATATGTGTATATAGCTATATATATATATATATATATATATATATATATATATATATATATATATATATATATATATATATATATATATATATATATATATATATATATATATATATATATATATATATATATATATATATCCTGATTAGTGAAAATTGAAATATCCTATGCGACAGCCATATGATTTAAATAATAACTTGAGACTTTCAAAATTTAAATAGATTTTTGTGTTACAAGAAATTATGTGAGATCATCTATGAAAATTCACTACCATAACACACTTGCTCCGTTATATACCAAAATTTAGATATTTTTTTATGTTGAAAGATATTATGTGAGATCATTTCTATGAAAATTCACTACCATAACACACTTGCTGCGTTATATATATACCAAAATTTAGATTTTTATGTTGAAAGAAATTAACACACTTGCTGCGTCATATATACCAAAATTTAAAAATTAACTAACCTTAAATAGGGACGTATGACTCCTTTTTTTTGAAATGACCATACACTACGACATTAGAACAAATCGCCATTATGTGTCTGCTAGAATAGCGTCTTGCAAAAAATACGAGCAACCTGCAAACTACTCGCCGAGGTATTTAATGACAAACAGTATCCGGTGGTAAGATGGAGGCACCTTATATTATAATTGTCGGAAGGTAAAAAGGGAGCTTCAGCAATGATAACAATTCCATTTAACAATGGTCAATTGATAACATTCAGATACCAGTAGGTTCTGTACGAAGAATGTCAATATATGAAATAAAATAAAAATCGAACAATGTTAACGATTGCAATCCCAATATATCGGGATATCTCATGATATATATACATATACATACATACATACATATATATATATATATATATATATATATATATATATATATATATATATATATATATATATACATATATATATATATATATATATATATATATATATATATATATATATATATATATATATATATATATATATATATACATACGTTCCTATTTAAGGTGGCTGTAAATAATTAATTGACATTATCAGCAGGGAACCGCAGGAACGGCCTGTTCACACGCTTGCAGGGGGTGTAAGGTCAGAGCTCTAGACATAATGTGGTTCTCTGTCATCAACACCACTTAATAGTCTGAGTGTGAGACATAACTAGGGGCAACTAATTGTCAGTCTCGAGTTTTTAAAAAGCATTTCGTAATAACTTTCATAGATAAAGATTAGAGTACCATGGGAATATTAAAACTATGCCTGGCACGGACATTCTTACGGAGAAACATTATATTTAAGACAATGCTTGCTGTGTGTGTGTAAATCTGCAATTTTCAGGCAAATATGTTAGGCCATAAGTTAGCTTAAGTACTGTGAAGTTCCCTTGTGTCACAGCCATAGGTGTATATTTGTGATAATGAGACATAATCTGTTTTCACTGAGCTGCACATGAATGTTCTCTAATTAAAAAAAAAGGGAATGTTTGTGCTAATATCCAGGCTCTGTCAAGCAAACAATGAATTGTGACAATGATTTTATCGAGGCCTGATTAGTCGAGAAGCCAATTAGCATTTGAGTCGCACTTACGGCAAATTGCCAAGCAATTCAACTAGAAATAATAATAATCAATAATGACATTTATTTCCCCAGTTTCGCCTCTAAGGAAAAACCGTATTTGTGTTTAGTTTCTATCATTTTAGAGCAATCAAAATAACCAGTACACGTTGTTTACATAAAAATCTGTCGTAAAACTTCACGTAAGCCTGATATACCATGCGATACACAATACACAAACCAGCGAAACTAATCTCGTGGATATTTAGCAATTACTACAGTTTTGCCATTGCAAAAATAAGGGATGCGTTCTAAATATGAGCCATGCGATTAACGCATGCAATCTTAATGGGAAACGCTGTCCGAAATAACGACGCAAGTGTCACATGTTTTGATGCAAGCGAGTATCCTATGATGTTTATGAATTATTTAGCTGGCAATTCAACTACTTCATTGCAATTTTAGAATTAGCTGGAAAACTTAATGTGTGTTTATACATGCAGATTTCTTTGGCAAATCAGGGAAACCCGTAAATAGTAATATACAGGGACGTTCGCAAAATAAGTGAAATAAATGGAACAGTGAATTATTAAAATTATATTTTAATTAAAAGAAGGTATACCACAATGTAGTGAGACAGTCAGACAGTTTTTTATGTGGGCCATGTGTTCAAGCCATCGACGAGATGCGAGCGAGCATGTACGCAACAATTAGGTCGATAATTATGTACATAGCCGATATCTTTTCAACCGTAGTGACTAGGCCTGGAATTCTTTGTTATCACGCTCGAGGCGTGGTGGATTCATATAAAAGCACGTACGATTGGAACATATAATCAGACTTCATCTGTACCTCAGAGTTGTCTGACCTGCAAAGATGTCTTCGAACTTAAGGTTCTTTAAGCAGACCTGTGGACACTGTCCTGCTGGGAAATCCTGGGCTAGTAAGCAGCAGCACACTCTCGCCATTTTGATCGATTCGGGCTAATTGGTGCTGATGTTGAAAACTGTGGTTTTCCTTGGAATTGTGTCTGCCCTTTTGAACGCCCTTCTGCTGAAAAGTCTCCTGTGGTTAGTAGGCACAGCATACTATCGCAATGATCAATTCTGGCAGATTTATGCTGTGTTGAACACTGTGGGGTTCCTAGAACCTCGTCTGAAGTCAGCTGGCTATAGTAGGTGCAGTATACAATCGCCAAGCTCAATTCGTGTCGGTTTATACTGTTACTGAACGCTGTAAGCTTCCTAACGACTCATCTGGGGTTTCAGTTTTCCATAGTCTAAGCGGAGAAGCCACGGACAGAATGTCCGAGTACGCAGCCAACGGTGAGTGTATCCATTTGAATAATTTAGGTCATTTTCAGACTATTTCTGACCAGCATAGGCAAGATTTTGTTATATTTGAACACGATCGCTTGCGTGCCCGCTTTCACCCCACTGGGTGTCCCTAGAGTCCAATGCTTTGTACCATTTTTGCTCCTAAACCTAAAATCGCTGTAGTAATTTTGATAGCTCAACTTGTTTCGCTGCCCCTAGAGATAATAATGTAGTAAGAATTATTAACTTAACTGGCAGTCATTCCTGCCCAAGATCAGAATCAATTTCCTCCAAACACGTACCTGTACTGTCTTATGAATTAATCTTCACATTTGAAAACAGTCAGCTTGGCTCCATTTAATATTTTTTTAATTAGGAATTTTACCAGCTGATGTCTGGTTTAATGAAATTATATTTGGCATTTAAAACCAGACAGCATAGCTCTAATTGTAATATCTCTGAGACTTTAAATCAGGCATTTTATCAGCTCATGTGTTGTGTTATGAAACTACTTTCTTTTTACATTTGTAAGTAAACGGCTTGGCGTTATTTAGCACATTTAAATTAGGAATTTTACCAGCTGATGTATTGTTTAATGAAATTATATTTGGCACTTAAAAACCGGACAGCATAGCTCTAATTGTGATAATTTTGAGACTTTAGATCAGGCATTTTATTAGCTCGTGTATTGTATTATAAAACTACTTTCTTTTCACATTTGCAAGTAAACGGCTTCGGGTTATTTAGTACCTTTAAACTAGGAATTTTACCAGCTGATGTATTGTTTAACGAAATTATATTTGTCATCGAAGAACCCAGACAGCAGAGCCTAAATTATATGTTTAAAAATGTTTAAGTCAGGAATTTTACCAGCTCATGTTTTGTGAACTAGTTTTGCACTTAAAAGACAGACAGCTGGGCCCCCCTTTAATATCCTTGAACCTGGGACAAGGTGCTTTCTTTATGTATTACTGAAATAAAATCATGTTTTTTTAAACACAAACAGCTAGGCTCTATTTAATTGTGATTAGGTATTTTCTTTATGTATTATTTGATAAAATTATGTTTGTTTTTTAAATACAGACAGCTAGGCTCTATCTGATGCGCTTAAATTAGAAGTTAGACATTTTCTTGTATATTTTTAGTTAAGGAATTATGTTCTGTCTAGCAACCAGACAACTGGGCTCCATTGTATAATCTTAAATTAGAAGCTAGGAAATATCTGCATATATTGCTCAATGAAATTATTGCTGCTTCGAAATGTAAAGAGCCTGGCGCTAATGAATAATTATAAAACTTAAGTCAGGGATTTTTCCTGTTCCCGTATTGCTTGTCGAAACTGCCTGCACCTGAAAATCGAACAGATTGGCTCCGCTTAATATGTATTTGAAATTTAAAGTCGGAAACTTTAATAGCCAGCTTAATGAAATCATACATTTTTACATTTTAAAGCTGACAGCTTGGCTCCACCTGATATGCTTGAGACTTGAAATTCTATTGACCTGTACATTTCTTAATGAGAGTAATTTTTGCATTTGTGAGTGAGCCTACCGGTCCCCCCTCAATGTCACTCAACTGGAAATTAAAACCCTGTGGTGTGCACTGAAACGGAACCGGGAACCAGAAAAGGAGAAATTTAAAGAAAGAAATCACTTTTCCCTGCGAATCGACATTTCTCTGTCACCACAGCTAGAGTGACATTCGGATGAAGCTTCGGTTCACGAAGTGCTAAGTTCCGAACACGTAAGACCTGGTACAAGGCAATAATCCAAGAAGGATTCCGCGATATATACAGCTTCGCATGAATGAACCAAATTGGCAATCCGGAGGTCAGTAGTCAATTGAGCACCTGTAGTGCTTGTCCTGACACAGACGAAAGTGAAAGATGTTTTGGAATCGTGTCCGTTTATTCAGCGAGGAAAATCTTCCCCCTTCTCCCAGTTCAGATTGTAGTTTCAGAAATTAAACTTTGCAAAGCAAATGGTACTTGAGTGAAGTTTCCGCTGCCTGAAATGCTGATACCCGATAACATAAAGACCTGGAGAAAACAGGCAATAATCCAGGAAGGATTTCGTGAAAGCTAATTATCCTGCATAATGGTAGTGGAAATGGCAACCCAAATACTTAAGTGCATGAAAACTTAGCGATTTTAATTGCTGGGGGGCGCAAGGGGAAGGTCAGTGAGTGGTGAGAAGGGTCCCGACTACTGTCGTCATGCTCTACGGTGCTGCACATTCAGTCCCGCATAAACCTGTTGAGTAAAAAGAAAAGTGAAACCAGAATAACGAAACAAAACAAAATGAATTGTGAATATTAAAACAAATGATACGTATCTTAACTGTAATGCGCACGACACTGGAGACTGAGGCAGAACCGAGAGTATCGGTGCAGTCGCCGGGGTCAATCACCTACGAAACTGCAGAGTTTGGCACAGTGCACATCGCTCTCCTTCATTCAATCTTCCCTTATCTGACAATCAGCTGTAGCGTTAAGCGGGGCCTATAGGTCTGGGGTGTAAAATTCCAATCCTTTGTAATTTTTAACGTAAAGGGCAGTGTTCAATAAATCACGTATGTTATGAAGATGTTGCATTTACTTTCTCGCATTGACCCAGATACCACAAAGAGCCTAAAATAACAATGTATTCCTCCACTTAACCATTACGTGCCATGTCACAGTGACCCAGAGGCAAGTCCTTCTACAATGAGATTTCAGAGCCTTTATTATGAAGGTAAGTGAGTACAATTCAGGTACCTGTAGTGATTTAATGTAGTCAGGGATTTAGTTGCGTTTTAGTCAACAATGTAAGACAGACGAAATACTGTTCTTTAAAATACAGGGTGTTTAAATTATGCATTACCCAATATTATGCCATGTTGCCATTTTAGTTGTATCGTTGCCTTTTGTTTGTAAAATTTAATTAGACTTTGGGGATATTACAATATATATATATATATATATATATATATATATATATATATATATATATATATATATATATATATATATATATATATATATTCTGATTAGTGAAAATTGAAATAGCCTATGCGACAACCATATGACTTAACTAATAACTTAAGACTTTAAAATTTAGATAAATTTTTTATGTTACAAGAAATTATGTGAGATCATTTCTATGAAAATTTATTACCATAACACACTTGCTGCGTTATATATACCAAAATTTAGATTTTAATGTTGCAATAAATTACGTGAGATCATTTCTATTAAAATTCACTACCATAACGCACTTGTTGCGTCCAGACTTTTGTAAACCAATACAGGCATAAAAAAATCTAATATCTAATATATGTGCACATATAAATTAAAAACATTAAAAGATTGCTTACCTGAGACTACACTGACTTCACAGTGCTTGGGAATGCCCTTATATACGCTTCAAAGTGGAAATTATTGGCTGGGGCAATTACATTACCATTGTTCAAAAGAGGTCGGCGAGTTCTTGAAGGCCGGTGTCTGTAAAAATTTAATCTACTGTCTGGCATTGATATTTTGCGACCAGTTTTACATTGTATACACTGCAGCTTGCATGATTTAACATATGATGTATAAAATTCTATCGTGTGATTTCTAATTTACCTTATTACGAACTTTTTTTGCAATGAAACTTTCAATGTATATAGAAACACGCTTTCTTAAAACTAAAATTGCAATTAAATTTAAATAAAAACTTTCCTTAAAATGTGCCGCTAAAATTGAAATACAAGTCAACATTTAATTTGTTTAACTACAAGAAAATCGTCATTTCCTTACGTTTTATTAAACATATTTTTGGCTAAATAAATTTTGTACATATTGTAGACGATTTATTCAATATTTATTTAATAAGCACATTATTAAGGCGACGTCGCTATCACTTTAAGCTATATCAGAAGGGAAATAACTTTTAAAATGAAACTTTCAAAGTATAGAAACATGATTTCTTAAAATGTACCGGTAAAATTAAAATACAAGTCAACATCTAAATCGTTTTATTACATTATCACAATACATATTTTCAAATTTACATTTTGTACATATTTCACTTTACATTTCTTTACTATCACCCTCGCAATTAGTTTCTTTTATTTGAATGCCCACTCAATACCATGCTTTCAACTGCTTCTAAACACTTGTCGGCAACATCAGCTTTAACTCTCTTTTTTTACAATAAAAACAATATGCAACTTCTTTCGAGTGAACATGGTATCTAGCTATATAGCTTTGGTTAAACAATTCAAATGCTGCATACCTTGTCGACTGCAGACATTCGTTACAAACTGCCTACGATTTATTTGAAGCAACCAACACATTAATAATCTGACACTTTTCTTTAACACATTATATGCCTCTCTTCAATGATTCATAGAGCGCTGCTACTTCCAAAAATATATTCCTCTGCACAGCATCGTTTTCAGTCACATAATACCGAAACCGTTGTAAATTACTTTCTTTAAATTTTTTCCATTCTATCATAGACTTTCCATATATTACTGATATTAATTTCAAAAACTTTTCTACTTCACGTGTATGACTATACTAAAACTTCAGAAATAAAATGTGATTCCATATATTAAAAGTGTCCTTGAGAGGAGGCAACCTTGGGAAGAGGAAAAGGAGGAGTGTCGACCTTGAGAGGAGTGTTGACCTTGAGAGGAGTGTTCACGTTGGGAGGAGTGCTGTAAACCCCACTATTATTACCTACTAATTACGTACTCATTTTATTATGGAAGATATTATACACGAGCTACTGTTGTGTGAGAAGTACGTAGATTTATTGCTACGAAAATGTTCATAATGGAACAGTTAAGACATATCAATTTTATCAGTAGGGAATTAAAACCGATGTTAAAAACACCACTTGATCACACAATCTTGGACAGCGTGTTGAATGACATGGAGTGGTTTGAAAATCATAACAGGTTTTGCTGTGTACGTGGGGATTATGCTTCTATGCTGTGTGGTACCGTTCCGCTTTATTGTGTCATTTAGTAATACCGGGAGATTTTCTGTACGAATGTTGTCATATACCTAATATTCTAGGTCCTCGTAGGATTAAGAACGGTTTTATGTTTTATCGTAATTTTCCAGATAATGAGAACAAGTTGGTATGGTATAGTTATAGGTTCTTGCCTGAACCGTTTATTCATAATGAACTTTTGTCCTCAAAATATTTAATCACTATAAATATGCGTTAGATAATCGTTTTGTTTATAAAGCGTTTAAAACTAAAAAACTTCTCTTTGTTGAAAACTCACCTTCTGATTTCTATGTTTGGCAGTCCTATAACCCGCGAACCTTGCAATCTTTATGCATGGAATCATTAGCTCAACAAAGTTAGAGTATAATTTTTCAGCTGTGTTTATATCAAGAACTGTTGTATCTTCAATATGTATTAACTTAGTGTTTATTAAAACTTTTGTACTTTTTCTTATATGTATTAGTCTAAAAAGTGTCTGTCGTGTTTTATTAAGACTTTGTCGTAATTTTCGAATGAGTATGGACCTAACGATTTTAAATGTATTTATATAAGATATGGAAGATGAAGATACGGATGCTGAAGAGATGTATGATGATGAGATGAAGGGTGAGGAAACTCTCCAGGACCTGGATGAAGAATAGGCGATCTGGGGGTTTGATGATTTCGATGTCGAGATGGTTTCCGATGACGATGGTTTCGTGGAAGGGAACTACATAGGTGTCAGTGTCATGTTCGTAACGTTTCTATTGCGCAGTAGTAAAAAAATTGTTTTTTCTTTAGGAATAGCCGCCTTCCTCTGATGAAGATCGAAGAGAATCAGGTTATGATAGCTTTTAGAATTAAACTTAGATTGTATGGATGCCATAGTTTTAGAATTAAAATTAGATTGTATATAATAGACGTAATAAATTATACCTAATCTCCCAAAATTGTCTTTCCCTGTTATGATTTTGCTGAATATATAGTAACTAATGATCGCTCCTGTTAGGGGTTGATTAACCCTTTGCATCTAGACTTTTTTAAACAATGCTGGCTTACAAAACAAGTAAGCTTCTGCTGTATTCACAATATATAAAAGCCAGGACGCTGCAAGTGTGTTATATACCAAAATTTGAAAATTCACTACCATAACGCTATTGCTGGATATGTGTATATAGCGAGATATATACATATTATATATATATATATATATATATATATATATATATATATATATATATATATATATATATATATATATATATATATCCTGATTGGTGAAAATTGAATCAATTTTATCAGTATGGAATTAAAACCGATGTTAAAAACACCACTTGATCACCTAATCTTGGACAGCGTGTTGAATGACATGGAGTGGTTTGAAAATCATAACAGATTTTGCTGTGTACGTGGGGATTATGCTTTTATGCTGTGTGGTACTGTTCCGCTTTATTGTGTCATTCATTTAGTAATACCGGGAGATTTTCTGTACTAATGTTGTCATATACCTAATACTCTAGGTCCTCGTAGGATTAAGAACGGTTTTATGTTTTATCGTAATTTTCCAGAAATGAGAACAAGTTGGTATGGTATAGTTATAGGTTCTAGCCTGAACCGTTTATTCATAATGAACTTTTTGTCCTCAAAATATTTAATCACTATAAATATTCTTTAGATAATCGTTTTGTTTATAAAGCGTTTAAAACTAAAAAAACTTATCTTTGTTGAAAACTCACCTTCTGATTTCTATGTTTGGCGGTCCTATAACCCGCGAACATTGCAATCTTTATGCATGGAATCATTAGCTCAACAAAGTTAGAGTATCATTTTTCAACTGTGTTTATATCAAGAACTGTTGTATCTTCAATATGTATTAACCTAGTGTTTATTAAAGCTTTTGTACTTTTTCTTATATGTATTAGTCCAAAAAGTCTCTGTCGTGTTTTATTAAGACTTTTGTCGTAATTTTCCAATGGGTATGGATAATGTGTTTATATTAAGACTGTTGTAATTTTTCCCTTTTGTAATTTTTCTAATGTGTATTAACCTAACGATTTTAATATGTTTATATTAAAACTGTTGTACTTTTTTCTAATACGTAATACTGTATTTGTGGAAACTGTCCTTTTTTTTGTAAAAATGTAACAACCAATATACCCCCAACAGTACAGTTATAAATAAACCCCTTCATCTTTTAACTTAATATCTTTTAACTTAATATACCCCCAACAGTATAGTTATAAATCAACCCCTTCATCTTTTAACTTGTGTTTTTTTTTCACGTAAAACCTAAATTTATATCCTATGTGTAGACAAGCATCTCTTTTACAAAAAACTGACGTAACTGTGTATAAGTATGTCAATTCCTTTAAACTGTGTGTTTTGAACTATAAAAGTGCATCACCCTGTATGTATAAATTCAATAAAATATTTTTGTCATTATGTTTGAACCCGTCGTAATACCTGCCGTAATTGCGAATGCCTCCAGCATCGTGTTGGATGATGAACTGTCGGCAACGCTCTACTCCAGGACGTAGACGACGAAGATATGGAAGATGAAGATACGGATGCTGAAGAGATGTATGATGATGAGATGAAGGGTGAGGAAGCTCTCCAGGACCTGGATGAAGAATAGGCGACCTGGGGGTTCGATGATTTCGATGTCGAGAGGGTTTCCGATGACGATGGTTTCGTGGAAGGGAACTACATAAGTGTGTCATGTTCGTAACATTTCTATTGCGCAGTAGTAAAAAAAACTTTTTTTTTTCTTTAGGAATAGCCGCCTTCCTCTGATGAAGATCGAAGAGAATCAGGTTATGATAGTTTTTAGAATTAAACTTAGATTGTATGGATGCCATAGTTTTAGAATTAAAATTAGATTGTATATAATAGACGTAATAAATTATACCTTATCTCCCAAAATTGTCTTTCTCTGTTATAATTTTGCTGAATATATAGTAAATAATGATCGCTCCTGTTAGGGGTTGATTAACCCTTTGCATCCAGACTTTTTTTAAACAGTGTTGGCTTACAAAAAAGTAAACTTCTGCTGTATTCACAATTAATAAAGGCCTGGACGCTGCAAGTGTGTTATATACCAAAATTTGAAAATTCACTACCATAACGCAATTGCTGGATATTTGTATATAGCTAGATATATACATATTCTATATATATATATATATATATATATATATATATATATATATATATATAATATATATTATATATATATATATATATATATATATATATATATATATATATATATATATATATATATATTATATATATTATATATATATATATATATATATATATATATATATATATATATATATATCCTGATTGGTGAAAATTGAATCAATTTTATCAGTAGGGAATTAAAACCGATGTGAAAAACACCACTTGATCACATAATCTTGGATAGCGTGTTGAATGACATGTGTAAATGAGCATCATTTACAGTATTTAACTTTAATGAAGGTAATCATTTTAGAGGAAGCGAAATTTTTCCTTGTGAAAATTCGCTAATAAATGTTTTATATTAAAAGTTAGTTTGCCAATATAAACACTAGTTTCAATGTGCAGCGGGAAATTAAAAACGACAACGCAGCATATTAAGTTGAAAGAAACTGGGCCAGTGAAAATGCGAGGTAGACAAAAAATACTCGGAATGGCGACGAGTATTAAGGAAAACGGACATTAAGTTTGGGACAGTTATCAGAATAGCGGTGGTCCTCTTTCGGGTAAATCTCTGTGTTTTGTGTTAGGATAAGTGCCAAGTATAGGAAAGAGAGACTGCTGAACGTAAGAGGAGACTGGGTGAGATATAACCTTTTTATTAACATTTCCCTGGAGGTAATAAAGAGTTTTAAGTGGTCGATAAGAACAACTTATTTAAAAGCAAATTCAAACAGGCACACGCCACCCTGACCAGTTAAAGAAATAATAATAATTGTATTTTTGTAAATTATTAGTGCTTATTTAGGGTAAGAAAATAGGGTAGGAGAGAAGTGGTGCTCATTATAGAGATTGTTTGAGAAATATTTATCCTGGTAGTTTTTTTTGTTGTAATAAATAAATTAATTATTAATAAGGGGTTTTTCTAATTATATTCTTTTGACCCTATAAGGTCAGACAAAAAACCGCCGGTTACACATGGAGTGGTTTGCAAATCATAACAGATTTTGCTGTGTACCTGAGGATTATGCTTCTATGTTGTCATATACCTAATATTCTAGGTCCTCGTAGGATTAAGAACGGTTTTGTGTTTTATCGTAATTTTCCAGATAATGAGAACAAGTTGGTATGGTATAGTTATAGGTTCTTGCCTGAATCGTTTATTCATAATGAACTTTTTGTCCTCAAAATATTTAATCACTATAAATATGCTTTAGATAATCGTTTTGTTTATAAAGCGTTTAAAACTAAAAAAACTTCTCTTTGTTGAAAACTCACCTTCTGATTTCTATGTTTGGCGGTCCTATAACCCGCGAACCTTGCAATCTTTATGCATGGAATCATTAGCTCAACAAAGTTAGACTATCATTTTACAACTGTGTTTATATCAAGAACTGTTGTATCCTCAATATGTATTAACCTAGTGTTTATTAAAACTTTTGTACTTTTTCTTATATGTATTAGTCTAAAAAGAGTTGTGTTTTATTAAGACTTTTGTCGTAATTTTCCAATGAGTATGGACCTAACGATTTTAAGTGTGTTTATATTCAGACTGTTGTAATTTTTCCCTGTTGTAATTTTTCTAATGTGTATTAACCTAACGATTTTAATATGTTTATATTAAAACTGTTGTACTTTTTTCTAATACGTAATACTGTATTTGTGTAAACTGTACTTTTTTTGTAAAAAATAAATTTATATCCTATGTGTAGACAAGCATCTCTTTTACAAAAAAAACTGACGTAACTGTGTATAAGTATGTCAATTCCTTTAAACTGTGTGTTGCTGTTGGCAACGCTCTACTCCAGGACGTAGAGGACGAAGATATGGAAGATGAAAATATGGATGCTGAAGAGATGTATGATGATGAGATGAAGGATGAGGAAGCTCTCCAGGACCTGGATGAAGAATAGGCGAACTGGGGGTTCGATGATTTCGATGTCGAGATGGTTTCCGATGACGATGGTTTCGTGGAAGGGAACTATATAGGTGTAAGTGCCATGTTCGTAACGTTTCTATTGCGCAGTTGTTCAGAGAACAGATGATGTCTCATAACGGCCCTAATAGCATTAGAAACATAATTGGGAAAAACACTAAAATAATTATTAAAAGTAGTTCAGTTTAATTCATTAAATGTAAATATTGCATTAATTAGAGGTCAGAATTGTATCGATTGACATTGAAAATATAATAAGTTAGAGTATCATTTTTCAACTGTGTTTATATCAAGAACTGTTGTATCTTCAATATGTATTAACCTAGTGTTTATTAAAAATTTTGTACTTTTTTTATATGTATTGGTCAAAAAAGTGTCTGTCATGTGTTTTATTAAGACTTTTGTCGTAATTTTCCAATGAGTATGGACCTAATGATTTTAAATGTGTTTATATTAAGACTGTTGTAATTTTTCTTATGTTTATTAACCTAACGATTTAAATATGTTTATATTAAAACTGTTGTACTTTTTTCTAATACGTAATACTGTATTTGTGTAAACTGTACTTTGTTTTGTAAAAATGTAACAACCAATATACCCCCAACAGTATAGTTATAAATACCCCTTCATCTTTTAACTTGTGTTTTTTTTTCCACGTAAAACCTAAATTTATATCCTATGTGTAGACAAGCAAAAAACTGACGTAACTGTGTATAAGTATGTCGATTCCTTTAAACTGTGTTTTGAACTAGAAAAGTGCACCATCCTGTATGCATAAACTCAATAAAATATTTTTGTGTATTAATCCTATTGAGAACATGTGTTGTTATGTCATTAAGCTAAGTATTCTTTACACACACAAAAGTGGACAATCTACATATAAGTTTCAAACATAAAGCATTGCCACGTTCTATGGTAAATACTAATTCGAGTAGGAGAAAGCGCCGTATGCCGCTGTTGAGCCGCGAGGCAGGCTACACCGGGCGCCTGTGTGCGTCGGCCGGTGTCGATTCTCTCTCTAGCTTCATCATACATACATACAGGGAGTGTTTACGCAGATAGGTACAAAAAACAATAGGTTTTTATAAGAACCATGCTGGAGGCTTCAGTTTTTTATATAAAAATATTTCAATTACTGTGTGCGGTGTTGTGTGTATGTTTCTCTTATTTCAACAACTATAGCATACTTTCGGTACCAATTTTGATATGTATATAAAAACATAGCGTGTTAATAACAACGTGTCCTGTTTGTTCTTATAAGCAGGCAGCATCGATATGTCAATAAAATCATCTGTCTGTTTGTTACATGTGTAAAATTCAAATTTCCCTACCAAAGTAAGACATCTATAGGTTATCAAAGTCATAACGGCTTCTATATGTTGACAAACTATATGTCTGTTTATTTCATGTGTTAAATTTAAATTTCCCTCGCCAAAACTGAGTAACACATCATGTCTGTTGGTTATTAAAATCATCTGTCTGTTTGCCGAGTGTGTAAAATTCAAATTTCCCGCCCACAGTATGACATCTATGGGTTATCAAGCATGGAAGGGTTCTATATGTTAACAAACTATATATCTGTGTATTTAATATGTAAAATTCAAATTTCCCGCCCACAGTACGACATCTATAGGTTATCAAGCTATAACGGCTTCTACATGTTGACAAACTATATGTCTGTTTAGTTCTTGTGTAAAATTCAAATTTCCCCGCCAAAACTAACGACATAGCAACCATACAACAAACAAACGAGGTAACACTTCGTATCTGTTTGTTATTCAAATCATCTGTCTGTTTGTTTCATGTGTAAAATTCAAATTTCCCGCCAAAGTATGACATCTATAGGTTATTAAAGCCATAACGGCTTCTATATGTTGACAAAATATATGTCTGTTTACTTCATGTGTAAAATTCAAATTTTCCCGCCAAAACTGAGTAACACATCATGTCTGTCTGTTATTCCACACGTCTGCCAGTCTAAGCAAAGCCATCTACATGTAATATCGCATGTGTCATATCTCCTTTCAAACAACAGCGTGTACAAGCTCAAACAGGACTTTGGTCGTCTGTTTGTATGTGTATTTATACGTCATTTTAAACAAAACTTGTATTAAACTGTCATACAGTGTGATTTCGATATTAGAAACCACCAACGACATTTATATGTCATCTATTGTTTGCTTTACGTGTACGTCTTTAAATAAAACTTGTATTCAGTTGTCGTACAGTGCGACAGCTATTACCCATTTGGGGACCTCTTACGTCTGTTATGTTAAACAAATGTCGACTGTCTTCTAGACAGGCTCAAACAGGAAGTTATCAATCATGTGTGTGTCATGAATGTTAGCAAGCAAGCTCCGAAGGTCACTCTCTATAAATACCAGCTGTAGACAAGCTCTAACAGGAACGAGGTCACTCGCACCAAAAATAACATTTCAAAGGTCACAAACACCAACTGACAGATGTACTTTGCCCATTAGGGGCCCCTTACATCTGTGTTATTTAAATCATATATTGAACAAGTGTACAGATAAGCTCAAACAGGACCAAGTCATACTGTAGGTATGTATCAGCTCTTACGTATGTCATATACCATGTACTAAGCAAAGACATGTCATAACCTATGTGTCATATATGCTTTCAAACAACAGCGTGTACAAGCTCAAACAAGACCAAGGTCACATTGATGAGATACTCGAGGGCCAATTGTCTGTCTGTCTGTTTCACTTACATCCTCTCCACAGGAGGTACTTAGACAAAGAACACAGATACTCAAAAGTAACTTGAACATGACTGTTCGCTACGTTTACCAGTGTTACACTGATCAGCTCTCACTCTAACCGTTGTTAAATAGTTGTCTGTCTGTCTGTATGTCTGTCTGTTTGTTATCCCACATATCTGTCATTCTAAGCAAAGACATCTAACTGTCATGACCTATGTGTCATATATCCCTTCAAACAACAGCGTGTACAAGCTCAAACAAGACCAAGGTCACACTCCCATCACCAGAACACTGTCACAAACAAAACAATCCCCATGCCCCTCATCATGGCCAACCTCCCCAAGTCCGAAAGGTCCATTTTCGGCATCGAAACTGTACGGCCTCATCGTCAAGGTGGAGGCGCTGCACAAAAGAACCTTCCGAACCAGTGCCATCGCTGCCAAAGGTGTTGTCACTCCCAAGAGTCTTATAGGGGAGCCCCCCGCTGCGTAAAATGCAGTGTCCTCCATTTGTCTATGGAGTGTAAACGCACCGGAAACCCCACCGACAAACGAGACGCAAACAGACTCAGCAAATAAGTACGATCCGCCCTACAAGAACTCCGCAACAACCGTTGGGAGGAATGCCTGCAAACCCTGTTCGCCCAAGACAATTCCATCTGGCAAATGGCAAAAACCCTTCCCTCCCAAAAACTTCCGATATCCCCACTTCACGGCCGTAACGGTGTCATATACATGGAAGCGGAGAAATCAAGTGCATTCGCAGATCATCTGGAGTTGCAATTCAGCCCTAATTATAACAACGTTGATCTGTCGCACGTAGCAAGAACGCACCGCTATGTCAGGAGTGCGCTTCGCGCCACCCTAGACACAACTGTCGGGTCCACAACTTTCGAAGAAGTTTCCCAAATAATCAAATCATTAAAAAATAGGAAAGCTCCGGGATACGAAGGAATCTCCAACGTAACCCTGAAAAACCTCCCCGTCAAGCCATGGTATTCCTAGTTACGATTATCAATGCCATGCTACGATTTCAACATTTTCCTTCCATGTGGAAACTTGCCGATATTATCAACATCCGGAAACCCAGCAAAGAGCCGCTGTTCCCTCAGAACTACAGGCCAATTAGCCTACTACCAGTCATCGGCAAAATCGCCGAAAAACGGATTCAGAAAAGGCTATCTTCATTCACCTCTAAAAATCATATCCTCTTAGACGAGCAATTCGGTTTCAGACACCAGCACCCCACCACAGACCAAGTCCTTCGTGTGGTGGAAAACATCACCGAAGGATTTAATAAAAACAAGTCAACTGGTGCAATATTTCTTGACATTGCTCAAACCTTCGACAGGGTTTGGCATGCGGGCCTCCTAAATAAACTTATCCTCTCTCTCTGGTTCTGCTAATCAGGTCATACCTGAAACACAGGAAGTTCCAGGTAACATCTGGGAGCCAGATCTAGAACGTACTCAGCCACGGTTCATCTCCCGCAGGGTTCTGCTATCTCCCCTCTCCTGTACAATATATTTGTCACAGATATTCCGATAGCGCCCCTAAATCTGACATACGCACTATATGCAGACGACACTACCATCCTCAGCAGCTCCACTCAGCCGAGGATAATAACCGAACGACTTCAGACCGCAGTAGTCGAGCTGCAAGGCTGGTATAGGAAATCTTGTCTAGCCATAAACCCCGTTAAATGTTCAGCGTCCTATTTTCCAAGAGGAGACATCCACCTCACGAACACGTATCATTAGACAACCGTTTAATTCCCTGCCAAGATTCCGCCAAATACTTCGGGGTTTTCCTTGACAAACACTTAACATGGCGCCCCCATGTCCATCACGCCCGACGAAAACTCTCGATGCTCAACTCGAAGCTGTTCCCACTTCTAAATAGAAATTCCAAATTGTCTATGAAAAGTAAATTGCTCATGTACAAAGTCATCATCCGGCCAGCTATGACCTATGCATCCCCTGCGGCATGCGGCCGCAACACACACATCAAGATCATTCAAATCATCCAGAATAGAATTCTAAGAATGGTTACTGGAGCGCCATGGTTTGTCAGAAAGAGTCAGATTCACTCTGATCTGGAAAAGCCTTCGATACTTGAGTTTATAACTCAACTATCCACAACTCAGTTCGAAAAAGCCGCTTCTCACCCAAATGCTCTTCTCCGTAGTGCCACCGCCTACGATGAACAACTTCTAAATAATCATAAGCGTCCAAAGCTTATACTTACCCGCTAACGCCCCCGCGGCAAAAACAGAATGGAAACATTCAAACCCAAACGTCATTGTGTGAAATCTTTCCGACGGAGGTATGGACTAAGGTCCGGTACTTCCTGGGAGGGAGTTCTAGTAAGTATCACAGTACCTCGATATCCCACGCACTACGGTATTGTGAATGAGGTCTGCATATGGCATTTCTCCCTCCTGTATCAAAAAAAAAGACTAAGATATTTATGGCGAATGTGAAAGGTAAAGATAACCCTCGACAGATGGCTGGTGAGTTTACAAATGAAATTGCATTACTTGCTGACATGATCAGAAATTTATATCCCTTTATTGAAAAAAAGGTTTCTTAAAGAAAGGTGTGGCGAGGCTGGCTCCTCGGGACGCTCGCGGTCACGTTCAGATGACGCTTCTGGGTCTGAGTGGTGAGATAAAGGTTTAAAATATTAATTTATTGTTTTCTTTACATACGGGCACTTATTTATTTATTTGAATAACTTTCATATTCAAGGGGTTACGTATAACAACATTGAATATTAAAAGTAGAAAAAGTAAAATAAAATGGCTAAATCTTGAATCATTTAATAGTTATATACAGCCAGATATATGTTGTTTACAGGAAACCAATACTCATTATTCAACCTTTCCTTTTCAAGGATCACATTAAACATTTTATTTTTTATTCACCTGAATAACCTCTTTCGGTATAGTTATCGGGATAAAGAATACTTCTGTGTTAGGTGCCATTACTCATCTAATTCTATATAGAGGCTATTTGGAAATGATATCTTTAAAAACCAACGTAAAATAAATAAACGTTTTCAATATTTATATACCACATGATACTAACGTTGCTCTCACTATTTTAGAAAATATTCTGAATCAATAAGGTGCCTTTTTAATCGTTGTTGATTTTAACTGTACCCGTAACTCAATTGTCGACAGGCTTAATTCACAGGAGAGGGGTCTTGAGGTTTCCTGTAAGCGAAGGAATATCGTTGACCGTTTTGACCTGTGTGATATGTGGCAACTTACTAAAAGTGATAAACCAGGATACACTTTCTATACCCAAATATCGGCCTCAAGGCTGGATGGTATGTATTATTCAAGAAGTGAAACAACGCTAATTTCAAGTCCAAAACTTATTCCATCATTTTCGGATTATCTGTGTTTATCGGCTCATCTAAAATTTAACTGATCGTAGAAGAAAAGTCCATATTGGCGTTTTAACAATTTATTATAAGATGATAAATACCTGGATTGTATAACGACATACCTAGACTCTATTAATTGTGCTAAAACAGGTAGTATGAAATAGTGGGACAATTTCAAAACTAATGTCAAAGATATAACACAGAATTATGAAATGCATAAAAAGGCAGCAGGAAAATATGATTCTGAACAGATCAAGGATATCGTTGGAAAAACTCTAAAAACAGAACGGTCAGTTCATATTGTGGCGGTTATCAAAATAAATAGAGAATTTAACGACATTTTTAGAGGATACAGTGAAAAAAGTTAGCTGCTATAGAAATGCAAAATCTGATAGAAGTGGACAGACCGACAGCCATGACTGTTACCAATGATCTCCAAAAAGAAGAATCTGACAGCAGTACGATGTGAGGGACATGTTATCAGCGAGTCAGTTAATATCGTGCTTTTATTAGTGGAAATTACTTATCAAATACTAACGTAATCATTTATTTGTTAACATTTTGTTCTGCTGCACGTTTATAACTTGTTTAATTATTAACATTGTCAATGTGAAATACCAAAAGGACCAAGTGAGCAGGATGTAAGGTGTGAACACTAATCTAAATATATTTTTCAGAATTTATTTTTAATGAATAACGAACATAATGGCAGAAATTGTAAAGGTAACACCTGTAAGCGAAGACGATTTTATACCAAGGAGTTGGAAATATGTTCTATGGAAGCGAGTATATCCAGCGACCATGCGCCCCCTGAAGAGAAAAGCAATATGGTTTGGTATACAATTCTTGTATAAGGTGAAGATTGGGACCATGATACCAGAGATAGTGCGTTATCATCAGAACAAGATGAATTACCTCATAGAGTAAGAAAATATAATCATTATAGCGTTTTTTGTGGTAGCTGCTGGCTTATGGTCTCTCCGATTGGAACAAGTACAATCTGGAATGTCAAGATTTTACGAAATGGCCTAGTATCTAGGAAATCGATGCCGCTACAGGTGGATACAGCCTTAACATCCTCTGAGCTTATAGTTACAAAGTACAAGAAAAGGCAGGAGATAGGTCAGAAACGAGAGTATTAAAAGATGTCTTCGCTACAATCATCTGCACGGAGAGTTGTCCTTATCTTTGTGGTATTTGTGGGACAAAAGAATTCTTGAATAAAAGAAATCAAAAAAGTTGTATATTATATATATATATATATATATATATATATATATATATATATATATATATATATATATATATATATATATATATATATATATTGATAAATATTAGCCCCACGCTTAAATGTTGTAATTGTTATGTATAGCATTATAAGTCTAATTATAGTTTTTATTATTGTTTTATCCTAGATTTTTAGTTATACCTTACCTGTAAAAAAATTGTGTTTATTAAACTTACATGTATACAATTTTCTACCTTGGTGTACTCAATGCCTTTTTTTATTGCAATATGCCACTAAAATATGAACTGATGAAATGTATAAACTTACTCTCAACTCAGGGTGCTTTTTTCAGCATGTGGGTCCAGGTTATATGAAGTTAATACATTTTCAAATCTGTTTTCCCTAAATACTTATATATACCAATAAAAATGAAGCAACGGTATTAATTTAACACACAATATATACTTTTACTTTTTACTATATCAGATGACAAAATGGCTATTATTCTCATCAATTCTTTATACTAAATTTACATTATTTACATAATCGAATACCCCCTTTAAATAAACTGGCCAGATCTTTGTCTTATCAAGTTTCAAATTTTAGCGCTTTAGATTTTTAAATTTATGAACTTATTAGATTTATACGAATCTATTCTTATGCTAACTAAAGTTACACAAAACCATAAAAATTAATTTATTCAATCCAAACTTTTAGAATAGTCACTGGTAGTGCCTTGAGACTTGGATATGTGAAGTTGTTTCTTGTGTTCAGAAATGGCCTAATAAACACTTTGTAGGTATTATCAAATTGAATTTGGATGCTTTGCAGTTTGCACACTTTGTATATGTTTTTTATTACGGTTATGTATGCTTCAACTTGTAAATGTTTCTCTATTGAAGTGCATGAGGACATAAAAAACGTAAGTATTACTACTCAATACAAAACTCATAGTTTTTATGGCGATATTTCTTTTTCTGACTTGATATGTGGCTGCTACTGACTGATTTGTCACTCTGCTACCTATTTTCCTTGGAGCTTCACTTCAATTTCCACGCTCATTCCAACCATTATTTGTTGTTTTTAACTTTTGTCAAAAAAATTCTCCCTGCGTCCTCAGAAATCCAAAATGTCTCTCCCTTGTTTATTCTTCCCCTCTTCCTTTCTTTCATTTCCTCGGTAACCTTCTCCTACTTTGTGTTTTACATCTTTCGACACCTTACTTTATTCATATAAATTTACTCTATATCTGACAGCATTCCTTAACCTATATTACAATTTTATTGTCAGTTTTGACATTTGTGGTAACTGAACAGCTGACTTATATTTAGGTTACATAAAATTTGACAAGCTTAATCCTAATAAATATTAACACCATACATTTCCTAATTCTATTAAACATGAACATTTTAACCTACCTAAAAACTACTTATACAGTTGATACACAGTTTTATAATTGACCTGGATCTTATTTTATTTTGGTGTATACATCTCACATTTTCCAAATTAACTTACAATGATTGCTTTATTCTCACCTTGCTTTCCTTCCATTCACATACATAAATATATTTAGGTATTAATTTGGATATACATCTTAAACATTTCATACCCCGAAGAGTAGGTTTTTGTTTGCATATGCTATATCGTTTGGGGTCATATGGGTTGTTTTAAAGTATATTTATATGTGTATGTTTACCTTCCCATTATAGGATACCATATATATATATATATATATATATATATATATATATATATATATATATATATATATATATATATATATATATATATATATATATATATATATATATATATATATATATATATATATAAAGTATTGTAAAACATTTAAAAGGTATATAATATTTGAATAAAACTTTTTTTTTCTTCGTTTCTGTACTTGGCTGGGCGACATTTACGTTTTTAATATTATTTTTCCCTTTACCACACTACTAATGTCAGCACCAGTAAATACACCTGGTGGTGTATCATACATTATCCTTCTTCTTTATGGTTCGTATTGCCTTCCCGCTGCTTTTGAAATAAATTTATACAAGAAAATAAACATTGTATACGAAGTCTCCATCTCCGACTCTAAAATGAAATCATGATTCATTCCAATAAGGTCATTTGTAGCTTCAGTGCCTGTGTCTCTTTTAGGATCATTAATAAAATTACGTATATTATATAAAGCAAAAGCGAAAGCAGGCATTTCTTGTTGAAAAGAATTATTTACAGCTTAAAAAGACTGTATGGAAGCTTCGAGTATTGTGGACAACCATTCTGAAAGGCCATGAGATCCAATTTCTCTACTCCTAATGAATGTACTGGAGTTGCCGTCACTCCAATGGAATTATTCATGTTCACAATACTACCAAAGTCAGAACTACCAGTTTGGTCATCAGACGGCATAGATGTCCTATAGCATAATGTATTTCGGTTGGAATTCATGAGAGAATGACATTCTCAGGTGGTTGGAGGAATTAATCGCTTTCCTATATGACCCGCAAAAGAAAATGTGGGACTTAAGTATATATTGGTTATTATAAACTGTTAGTAGATAGGGCCCCACCTGGGCTCATCCCCTCCACTTTTTTCTGCGCATGCGCGAGTCATGCGCATGCGCTGACCTGCGCAGACCTGTGACAGTTGACAGCTGACCTGTCAGATTTGACAGGTGTCAAATGTCACTGACCTGACAGCTGTCAGCTAACCTGAAAGGTGTCAACGTCAGCTGACCTGTCAGATGACGTCACAAGCATTCCAAGATGGCTGACCTGTCATAGACAGCCACAACCCGGGTCTCTATGGAACTGACCTGAGATGACGTAAGATGTTCCGTCTGACCTGTCATAGACAGCTGCAACCCCAGGGTTCTCTCTATGGAACTAACCTGAGATGACGTCACAAGCGTTCCAAGATGTCTGACCTGTGTGTCCATAGATATCTACAAGTCAGGTCTCCATGTGTGTTTGTCGAATACCAGCTGTCTGATTGTTTATTAAGGTTATGTATGTATTTGTTTATTAAGGTTAGGTGTTCGTATACAGACTGATTACCAAGCCATTTTGATTGTTTATTAAGGTTATGTTTGTATTTGTTGATTAAGGTTATGTTCGTACACACACAGCTGTCTGTATTTGTTTATTAAGGTTATGTTCACACACGTGTTGATTACCAATCATCTGATTGTTTATTAAGGTTATGTTTGTATTTGTTATTTGAATGCAAACAGAGATAATACAAGAGTGTACTTACATACAACAAGAGACGTCAGCCTTCTTTCACAGCTTAATACACACACTACTGAACAGGTGTCTTCTGTGTTGAGGAAACAGACAGACAGACAGACAACTGATTGCCATTGTTGAAGCTTGTACATGCTGTTTAACAAACACGTCATGACAGTTCGATGTCTTTGCTTAAACTGACAGATGCCTGTGTATTTGAAAGAAAAGCATTCGCCTGAACTTAGATTTGAACCCACGAACCTCGAATCGGCCATAGACAGCTTTCTCAGATATACTATTGCTAAACCAATAGCTCCACAGACGCACACGTTAAAAGTTTGTTCGCTGTTGTATATATAAAACCAAGCCTAGTTGTTGTTTACATATGAGGTTAGGTGTTCGTAAACATGTTGATTACCAATCATCGATTGTTTAGTAAGGTTATGTTTGTATTTGTTATTTGAATGCAAACAGACATAATAATAAGAGTGTACTTACATACAGCAAGAGACGTCATCCTTGTTTCACGACTTAACACATACTGAACAAGTGTGTCTCTCTCTTGTATTGAGGAAACAAACTGATGTAAGAGAGAGAGAGAGAGGCCTTACAAAAGGATAAACAACGTTTTACAGTTGTTAACCTTGATCCTGTTTGAGCTTGTCTGTGTATCTGTTTAATATACACAAGAGAGAGGTCCTCTTAAAGGTAAACAACGTGTCAGTTGATGACCTTGTGTTATATCTGTTCAATAACCCCACATTATTCGTGTTTGAGCTTGTCTAGAATACAGTCGTTAGAAGTATGACATCATCCATGTAAAAACAAATACAGTTTAAAACGGTTACTGTGGGTAATATGTATAAATTGGCTACACACAGACACTCTTAAACATATTCACAAGTCTGTTGTTGTTGAGAAAAGACTTACTGCAGTTTGTTCTAACCCAAATCTGTTTCAAAATAGCTACATTAAGTGATGTGTGTTACCAACAAATTAAAGACAACTTCTGGTATGGTCTATTTGGAGACTTTCAACTTATTATCGATAAGAACACTGGCCATTTTAATGCAACTAAACTGTGTAAAACTAGAAATAAAAAAATGTCTCATTGGATGGAAAATAAGAAAACCAAAGAGTTGATTACCTATTTCAACAATCGACTGAAGGAACAGTTAGGGTTTCAGCACAACGACATGACAAGTGTTTCAACTGAGGGAGCCTACTTAGAGTTATCGCAAGGGAGCCGGACTACTAGCCCCCTAAAAACGAACGCAACAGCTCAAGTAATACCAACAACAGCTACATATGTGGTGGACTTTGATGGAACAGATGCTGAAAACAATTTGATATCTGGTACATATGTGTGTAAAGATTTGCTATTACATCTGACTTGCTGGATATCCATTCAGTTCTATGATAAGTGCAATCAAATTATGTTTTGATTTCTTCCTAAACAAATTTGATCAGAAATACAAGGACAACCTAAATGCGATTGAAGTAAAATTAATGAAGATAAATGATGAGGTACAGCTTGTGCGACAAACAAACGCTAAAGTCACAGAACATCTTGAAGATACAACCCCCAAAAGCCAAGTAAACGGAGAAAATAAGTGTGTTTGGTTTACTTGCAAGAAACGAGACAGGAGCCCCATATCATGCGGTAAGAACACAAAAGAAAAGTTTCCCAAGAGCTGTGAGGAACTTTAAAAATAAACACCCAAATGCCAAAGTGATTCTAAACATACTGTACGATCCAAATGCAGTAAATCTCTTTAAAAGAATAAAGACTGAAGTGAAATACCTTACAGCACATAGAAACAAGCTACATATAGCTGATGTAGCACAAGATAAGTTTGTTCAGGATGTTGTTGCTTTAAGACATACTTTTTAATTGTATTACAAAATAAAAACACATTAATTTGAACAAAATACTTTTTATTTGATTCCAAGTATGTAAACACCTGCCGTTTGTTAGTCCCCCTCAATAGACTTGTTCGGACTTGTCTAGAATACAGTCGTTAAAAGTATGACATCATCTATCTGTTATTCCAAGTATGTAAACACCAGCCCCTGTTTGTTAGTCCCCATTATTCGTGTTTGAGCTTGTCTAGAATACAGACATCAGTACAGTATTTGTGTTTGACACGTTTCCCCCATAAGAAACAACGTATTTGCAGACACACATGAAACAGACAGACAGACCAAGGATTGATATATCGATATCAGTTGCTTATAACAAACACGTACACGATATGTTTTTATATGTTATAGTTGAAGAAATAAGAGATATACCAAGTAAAAACAGAAGGCTACAGCCAAGTATTCAAAACAAATTTTGTTCATAACTGTCTAAACACTCCCTGTATATATATATATATATACGGAACGCCAAAGCAACTGGAATTAGTTGTAAATATAAAGCGATAGTAAAAACGGTTTCATCGGTGACTAATATTCTATCTGTTTCCAGTTGCCTCAGGCATCTTAATGAGTTATTTTCATTTATAATCGTAAAACATGTTCTCATTAATAATACATACAACACTAGTATTGCATTAATACATACTACGTAGTATACCGTTCTAGATTAAAGGAATTTAGACAGACGTATGTGTATACGTTTTTTATGTTTGTTTTAAAGAGGTGTTTACCTTACACATTTATAGGTTTTATTTAAAAAACACAAAGTTAAACTATGAAAGAGGTTTATTTAAAAACTATACTTTGATATATCGTTACAGTTTTCCACTATACTGTGGAGTTTATATTGGTTGTTACATTTTGTTTTTTTATACAAAAGTACAGTTTATACAAAAATACAATATAATTTAGTACAAACACTAGACTAAAATACAACAGTTTTACTATAAACACAACTAAAAAATAATACTCTAGATTTGGTTAGCTAACGAACCCATACATAATGATTGCAAGGTTTGCGGTTTATAAGATCGCCACAAATTGAAAACACTGACTGGGTTTTCAACAAGAAGTTTTTTAGTCTTTTCTGCTTTATAAAAAACAAAACGATCATCTAAATTATATTTATAGTGTTGAAATATTTTGAGTATAAAAAGTTCTTTATGAATAAGCAGCTCAGACAAAAACTTAGAACTATACCACACTTTCTTCTCATCTGAAAAAATACGGTAAAACATAAAACCATTCGAAATTCTATGATAACCTTGCATATTAGGTAAATTACAAGAGTCATACTTATCTCCAGATATTATTAAACGAATTATAAGATAATGTTGTTCTGTACCGTATAGTGTTAAAGCATAGCCTCCTAGCACACAACAAAATTTGTTTTCGGTTTCAAACCACTCCATATCAGCCAACACGCTGTCCAGGATTAGTTGATCAATTGGTGTTTTTAACTGTGGTTTTAATTCCTTGCTGATAAAAGTGATATGCTTTAGCTCCTCCATTATAAAAACACTTCATACCATGGTTCATACTTGTTACTGTTACTGCTGCTGTTGTTGTTTTTTTCTAAAGTACATATGGTTGGTAGTTTACGATGAAAACCCCTCTCATAAGTTGATGTTGATAGTTTATCACCTTAACTACTCTGTATACGTTTGATTATTCTGGTATATTACAAGTCGGCGATGGTGTTGGTTCGTTTGTCTTGAAATTGGAATGTACTGGTATACATACCATTTTTTAATTTTTTTTCTCCTTTATAGATCGCTTGAGCATTCCCAGACTCGAAAAAGACGACTCGAGCGTCAGTTGGCAGCATACGTCTCGGTAGAAACACCACCCCGTTTTCCAATTTCATCAACATTCGGTAACCATAGCGGGTTTTCACTTTTTCACCCCCTAATATGTTATATGGGGTGTTTAACAACAAGTCTGCAGCTTTAATTACAGGTGACGCTTCGCAAAGACCATCACGATTTAAGTCAGCTAACACTGATGCTGATGATAAAGCCATGGTTGTTGTTGTTGTTTCTGATTTTATACTGTGGGGTAGAGCTTTGATAAGAAGGTATATATATAAGGGTTCAACCAATCAGGTTTGAAAGCGTAGGTTGAAAGACCCCTGGTCTTAAAAAACCCGCTTTTCCTGAGTTTTCATCTACCTACATACATTCTGTTATCAGACAAACACCACTGATAACTCAAGATTGATTTTAGGTAATGAATCATAAAAAAACCCGACACCTATAAAATCCAGATACAATTTTTAATTGGTGATAAAACAGCATCGCTGTCTTCAAATTCCTTAGCGTGTTTTTCAAACCAGGTAATAAACAATTATATATATAACATTTTTCTATCACCTGTAATGCAGATACACTTTTTAATTTGGTAATAAAACAGAGTCGTTGTCTTCAAGTCCTTAGCGTGTTTTTTTTAAACCAGGCAATAAACAATTATATATATAACATTTTTCGAGGGTTAACTTGTGTTTCTAGTCGAAGACCAAGACATTTTATCGGTTTGCAGTTTTTTTTTGACATACCATGAGTGAGGCTCTACTTTAAAAGCTTCTCTGCAGGTTTCGACTTTCAGTTAGCAAAAACAAACATAATGGAAGGTATGTCCTGTCTCTCTGTGTTTAGAGTGAAATTATTAATAAAGTTTTTGTTTGTTCTAGCTGAAATATTTAATATTGTCAACGGTTTGTTTGTGGGAAACGCAGTAAGTAATTTTAAAATGGTTCTTTTAGTTTATAAAAGATTTGTTTTTATTTTAGCCAATAATAGCAATATATATTGCGGGTGAGGGGGAGCTGCCCTCTCCGCAACAGTACTCCACCCTGGTTTGGGTGGGGTATATAGCCCCTTGGGGTGTGGGGTTGATATTCCAAGCCCCACCCCAACCTGTAGGGGGTGCAATTCTCGAGATCTACGTCTTGTAGATCTCGAGAAAAGAAAGGTAATATCCATTGCCCCTCGTTTTGGATACAGGAATTTATGTTTCATTTCTTTTGTTTCAGTCTGCGACATCACAAACCCCAACCCCAATACCATAAATAAAAATATATATGTTTAAATAAACGTTTTTAAAAAATAATTGTGTTTGATTTTATTGTACTGCTTTTTCAGTGTAAAACCAAACGTTTGATACAGACGTATAATCTGCTCAAAAAAATACTTACAGATTAGTACAGTATTGGAGGGTAATGAAGGTATCTTCACTGTAAGGTAATATTTGTATTTGTTTTACTACTTGATGGTTATATTATTTTCAGCATGTATTTTAATTCTGGTGTATTGTATTAATAGTAAAATAGATTTTTGTTGTGAAACCTTTTGTTATTTAATTTGTAAGGGGGTTTGTTTTTAACTGCATGTTTGTAACTTGTTTCAGCTCTACTTCAGTTTTAGATATAGAAATCTGCCTTTTGTATACTTGTTTTTCTTAGCATCAAATATTTTTGACAGGTCTCTTTTCTGTTACTGTTTTGCATTTTTTCTGGCTTACAGCATGAAAGGTCATATGGCAACATAATATCAAGTAGTTTCATCTTTGTCTTTACACAGTCAACAGAATTTTTTTTGTTCTCGTTTCAATGTTTATAGACTAAAACTTGTTTCATTTTTCAGTCAGTCTATCAGCTTGTTGAACCCACAACACAATCAAGGAGAACATTAAAGAAGCCCGTATTATTTTTAAATTTTCTATTGAACATGTATAGGAATGTTTCATGTAATAAAATGTTTTTAAATTACTTTCGATTTCGTTTAATCATTCCAACGCTAGGGTCAGTAAAACATTTGTTTATATGTTTACAAACAACTACCATATACAAGGAGTTATATTTTAAATAAAGACAAAATTCAATATAAAAAGCATTTTTATTTGGTACTGATATTCTTGTGAAAAAGCTTAATCAAACATTTTTAAATAGTAAATTCTCTCTTTAAAATACAAAATTACAATACTTATTTCCAAGACAGTCTTAATCTGTTATACAAAAATATGTCTTCTTACACTGAAATTAGGTTAAAAACAAACAACCTAAGTAAAGACCTAATAAGCTATTTGAGATAATAACAATAATACGATATTATAAAAATATATCTTGTAGACAGACAGCTACAAAAATACACACTGTCTGTTAAATATATAGCCAGAAAAGCCGACATTCAGATAAAAACACTAACCTAATAAAGACTTAATAAACTACTTTGAGAAATAGTAATACTTAGTTTTAACGATAGTTTTAATCTGTTATACAAACAAAAATATGTCTTTTGAACTGAAATACAGTTAACAAGAATAACCCTAATAAGCTATTTGAAAAAATTCCAATATTATTTTCAAGACAGTTTTAATCTAAACAAAAATATGTCTTTTAAACTGAAAATTCAGCTAACAAGAATAACCCTAATAAGCTATTTTGAGAAAAGTACAATACTTATTTTCAAGACAGTTTAATCTTAACAAAGAAAAATACTCAAACATGTATCTTGTAGACAGAAAGCTACAAAACAAAAATACACCCTCTTACTAAAATTAGCCAGGAAAAACTTAAAACTAACATATTTTAGATACCCTATTCATTTTAACCTAAAACACAGTAACCTATGGAAATATTAAGAAACACTCTCAACGTGTATGTCTTGTATAAAACAGAGATAAAAGCTAAAAATAGTCACACACACACACACACACACACACACACACACACACACACACACGCACGCACGCACGCACGCACGCACGCACGCACACACGCACACACGCACACACGCACACACGCACACACGCACACACGCACACACACACGCGCGCGCGCACGCGCGCGCGCACACACACACACACACACACACACACACACACACACACACACACACACACACACACACACACACACACACACACACACACACACACACACACACACACACACACACACACACACACACACACACACACACACACACACACACACACACACACACACACACACACACACACACACACACACACACACACACACACACACACACACACACACACACACACACACACACACACACCAATTCATTAACCTAAAGCTATAGATATACAAGAAAAATATATATACAAGATTTAACCTAAACTACACACACACACACACACTTAGTCACTCTGTTTGAGTCTTTTAAAGCCAAAAGGACTAGAGTCGAAACTGCCATCGTTGTTGAACTTACGCTTCGTCAAACACGGTTTGTACACTTTGGTTTCCGATCTGGTTACCAGTTCGTGTGTTTGTGTCCTCCGTATCTGATCAAAGTGAACAACGACCGGTTCAGCACTAGAGTTCTCAACCATCTGTTTCATAACCCCGGTATTAATGTGTTGTGATGCTTTATAGTTGAGAGCAAACCCTTTTACTTCACACACTTTCTGTGTCTCTCCGGTTGTGGGAGAGTACACGGTAAAACTATAATTTTTAGGCCCCGCCGACACAAATTCCATAATATAGCTACCAGCTCCATAAGCAGCCAACTCATCAGTCATTTCACCCAAGCTGGAACCTGTTGGAATGTCCCATTCGCCCTCTCTGGACACGTAAATGACAGAGTCAGTGTCATAATACAGCACTCTGTCACCCAACTTTTCCAAATATGAATATAACTTCAAACGGGCTTGGGCTGTGACGTAGGCAGCAATGGCTACATTAACGGTGGCTGTGCTGTCGGCGGCTTCATCCTTGTACTCCCAACTAACTAGCAACACATCTTCATTAATGATTGTTACGTGTTTTACGTTAATGGCAGGGTTGTTTTCTAGTTTATAAAATTCAGATGGTTGTCTCACTATATCCATTCTGGTCTGATTCTCTCGCTGTCCGAATTTACCCCTGAAACAATAGAGAGAAAAACAATAAAACACATGCACACACACACATGAAATAAAACATATAAACGTACCAAAAACTGTTCAGAATCAGTTTAGCTAGTGACCTCAAACCAGGGTTGTTGGTGATGGCTGCAAACTCCAACTGGACACCTTCATTCTCAAGAAAAGCTTCGACGTAGGTCTCTTTGGTCTCGTTGGTGGAACAGTCTGAAGGCCAACCTGATGCTTCCTGCTTTATTTTAATAAATTTATTCATCATTTCAGCAAAAAGACCACCAGTGTTTAAAGACCTATCATATTGGGTTATGGTGTACTCCCAAACTTCTTGTATTTCCATCAACTTGTAACCCTTGTCGAGAGCTTTTCGAACCTCGTCAACCACCCAAGTACCAGTGAAGGCCCGTTCTTCTTCTGAATGACAACACTCACCCTTGTTCATATCTTTGGCACACGTTCTGCACAAGGCAAACATTAATTTATTGTGCATTTTTACCGGCAACACAGGGTGATATAAGTCTTGCGGTGGTAAGATGGTGCATTTAATGAGTCCATTCACGTCATCTATATTATTAGAACAGGTTGTGTGTACTGTGGGGTGTCCCATGGGAAACTTCCCATATTTACAAACCCATGGGTAGAGACTGCAAACATCAACATAGCGTATTTTCTCTCGTGGTTTCACCTTGTAATAACTCTTTACACAACCTGTTCTACCACCGAAGAAGGCGTCCCGAGGATTAAGTGGCAGGTATGTTAACAGAGGATGGCTGTTCAGTCTGTGTTCGAGCACTTGATCGTTTTCCAACAGCTGTCTAAACTCGTGTTCCCACATTTCATGGACTGTGTAACCTCGCTGTCGAAGCCGTTCTGTTTTCCTCACAGTACGTTCGTAGCGAGCGTTCAAGGTGTCTGTTGGATCTTCGTGTAGGGGGTCTCTGTTGGTGGTGGTGAAACACTTGGGACAGCCGTGGAAATAGCAACCGTGAAACTCGAACACTTCTCCAGTTTGCTCGCAATAGCCATCAACTTTAACACCATCAATGACTGCTTCCCGTTGTTTGGCAGAGTGTCTGATGTCTACACCTCTTCTTTCTTCCTCGTGTATGAGCCATTGTGTGGCTATCTTTGATTGTCTGTCTCTGTTCCTATAGCCGTTCTTCGGAATAATGCCAATGGTTTGAGGTTTTAGGAAATTTCGACGGAACAGTTTGTTACAAGCCCCAGGTATGGTTATGGCTTCGGTAAACGGTGACACGTTACCCTGTTCCATAACCATCTTGTGAAATGTAAGGCAGGCCTGGGTTAATATTTTCACGTCACTAATACAATATTCAACCATTTGCTTCTGCATGTCGAACTCCTTATGTTTATTCTCCTCGTACCACTTGAGGAACGCTGTTCGGTCAGCTTCTTTCATAGCATCCGGATTGTAAAACCTCATGTGGGGCAACGGACCAACATAATTACGATTTGCAAGAGTGTTGAACAGATGCGGAAAATACCCTTTCTTCAACTCACTCAGACCGAAAGCTTTAGGAAGGGAGGCTAATTTCAGAGAAAAATAGCTTAAGCTATCAATGAATTTCAAACCACCAAGGAGCAGCATCAGTATCTTGCTCCCTCGCATAATAACCTCAGGCTTAAGACCGGTCATTTGTTCCAGTGCATGACGTAGAATAAACTGGTGATCATAAGCCTGGCCGTTGTGAGCTAAGACAATGACACTTTTAAATTTCTTGCTGCTGATGAATAGCTGTTGCAGAAACGGTTGAATAACGTCATCGGCTGTTATAACCTGCCTTCTCACTCCACACTTCTGGCATGTAGGCACCTCACTGCCCAGCTCAAAACAGTCACTGCATCGTTGCTGGTAAACACACAGAACAGGCTTGTGTACGTGTTCACCACGGGCATTCTCTTCATCTTGCCTGGTCTCAAAATCGTAAAAGACAAACAAGGTGTTATCTATCTTTGGCTTACCAGTGTCCACTTGGATGTAGCATTGGTGTGTTGAAGGTTGGTGCTTTTTGCAGATATTACAAAAGATCTCCCCACATATGTGTGTTCTGTCTGCTTTAATTGTTTTTAAGCAATCATTGCATCTTCGGACACGCTCACACAAGGTATTTCCCTGCGTCGAAGATGAGGCCTTGTGTTGGTCATGGCAGCTCTGACCCCTGAACTTACGATTGCAATCTGAGCACAAAATTTCATTAACAACCTTCTCACACGGTGGTTCTTGCCGGCAACATGGACACTGGCCTAGACACCTATGCTTGTCTTTATGATCGTATGGTACGTGGCAACGTTGACAAAAATACTTGCAACAGAAAGCTGATGTAAGGCTGGTGATAACATTAAAATGATTCCTATGGTGCAGCAAATTCAACTTGTACTTAGCATCGGGTCCTTCATACAGTACATCTCTTCCTCTAGACCCGTACTCATACACGGTAATTTTGCAGTCTTTGAGATGTTGTTGAAACTGCTGAATTTGCTCGACACCGGCACCATTAGCAGGAATATCAACACCAGCCTTCTGCATTAATTCCATCGCTTCCTGGTCCTGCCTTTTCCCTATATTTTGTCGTACTTGTTTTATATACGGGGCATTCATAACATATGCCAGGGCAACAACGAGAGCTCTAACAAGGCAGAGGTTGTCCTTGTTTTTGATCGTAACAACACCCCTTTTCTTTGCACACTCCTCTTGGAAGGTCATGTAGGGCGAGTGTTGTCGACCAGACCCTCTGTACGGCCGGAAGCTTGTGGTAATAATTTTAAATGTATCACCAGCTACAGCTTCCTTTTTGCTCTGGTACAGAGAGTCCAACAGCTTCCACAAGTCGTCAAATTTCAAACTTGGCACCGGTTTGAAGGGTATGTGGAAGTCTGTGTCTAGCCCATCAGCCGTAAACGTTAACCCTACCTTGCTTTCGGCATCTAAACTCTCGACTATATGCTCGTAAATGCCCCGTAAGCCCTGTTTAAGCCACTGTTCAGGCTCTTGAACAGCAGCATCAAGGGGGTTTAGCCTGAATTCGATGCAGTGCTGTTGCATTCTATACTTTTGGTTAGATTTGCTAAAGTCCCGTACAATGGTGAAAGCCATTATTTTTCTTCAAACACAAAGCCGGGAAATAGTTTTAAAAAGTTTTGTTACACACACGCACACACCAGCACAAGCACAAAAATGTTTACTAAGTACACACACACACACACAAGTTTTAACTAAATAAAATATTAAACCGATAACTATATATATATATATATATACGCACAAAAAATGTTTACTAAGTAGACACACACAAGTTTTAACTATATAAAATATTAAGTCCGCTAACTATATATAAGCACAAAAATATTTAAAAGCACACACACACAAGTTTAACTATACACTTAATTATACGAAAAATGTTTAATAATCTAAATATGGTTTAACTTTTAACACAAAAACATAAATACCTGTATAAACAACTGCTTGACGTAAGTGGTGAAGATCGGTTTCGAGAGTTCTTTTATAGAGCTACAAATATGTGTGTGTGTGTGTGTGTGTGTGTGTGTGTGTGTGTGTGTGTGTGTGTGTGTGTGTGTGTGTGGGCAGTACCGGTTGTATGACTGTGATCCTTTCTAATATTTACCGCTAATTTCTATAAATATTCATGATAACACCTAAGTTACTAAAAAGAGCGAAAAGCTGAACATGTTGGCCTTGCTTTCTCCATAAACTTTAATCATCTCTAAGCTGTAACGTCTATTTCTATTTATATTTACTAGATAACACATATATGTCTGTTTGTTTACAAGAGCATGTGAAAAAAAATAAAGTCACTGAATAATAATCATTCGTATCTCAACTTATTGTAATAGTATTTTTGAGCGGGGTCAAAAGCATCGTTTTGTTGTTATGAATGAACGAGGTTGGACCATCTCGGGCTTCAGTGAATCAGCCGTTGTTTGCTTTACTTTAACATAGATAGATACAGGGAGTGTTTAGACAGTTATGAACAAAAATTTGTTTTGAATCCTTTGCTGTAGCTTCTGTTTTTCACTTGTTGTGTCTTTCTCTTATTTTATCAACTATAACATATAAAAACATATCGTGTACGTGTTATAAGCAACTGATATCGATATATTAATCCTTGGTCTGTTTCATGTGTGTCTGCAAATACGTTGTTTCTTATGGGGAAACGTGTTAAAAGCTCTATATTAGGCAAAAATACATGTAATCTTATGAGAAATAGGAACGATTTAAGGTGTGAGCAGGGGCCTTTTCTGCAAACACAAATAATGAGATGATGTCATACTTCCCGTTATGATAACTTTTAACGGCTGTATTCTAGACAAGCTCAAACACGAATAATGGGGTGATTGAACAGATATAACACAAGATAACATTCGCCAAGGTCATCAACTGACAGGTTGTTTACCCCTAAGCGAGACTCTCTCTTGCGTATATTAAACAGATACACAGACAAGCTCAAACAGGATCAAGGTTAACAAACTGTAAAACATTGTTTTATCCTTTTGTAGGCCCCACTCTCTTACGTCTGTTTGTTAAACACCAGGTACAGACTCAAACAAGATTATCTATGATACTTGTTGAGGGGGAATCAATTGTCTGTCTGTCTGTTTCCTCAACACAGGAGACACTTGGACCAAAGAACATGGCTATTTGCTACGTTTTAGCAGTGTTACACGCTCTAACTGTTGTTAAACGGCTGTTTGTCTGTCTGTCTGTCTGTTATTACACAGCTCTGTCACTCCAAGCAAAGACAACAACAAGTTGTCATGACACGCTTGTTACACGGCTGTATAAGCTCAAACAGGCTTATCTATATTACTTGTTGGCAATCGATTGTCTGTCTGTCTGTTGTTACACACATCTGTCAGTCTAACCAAAGCCTTCGTGCTGTCATGACGTGTGTTATATCCTTTCAAACAACGTGTACAAGCTCCAACAATGGTAATCAGTTGTCTGTCTGTCTGTTTCCTCAACACAGGAGACACTTGAACCAAAGAACATGACTGTTTTGCTACGTTTTAGCAGTGTTACACGCTCTAGTTGTTGTTAAACTGCTGTCTGTCTGTCTGTATGTCTGTTATTACATACATCTGTTTGCCTCTAGGTAAAGATATCAAACTGTCATGACGTGTTTATTAAACACCGTGTACAAGCTCTAACAAGGGCAATCAATTGTCTGTCTGTCTGTTTCCTCAACACAGGAGACACTTGGACCAAAGAATATGACTGTTTTGCTGTGTTTTACCTGTGTTACTCGCTCTAGTTGTTGTTAAACTGCTGTCTGTCTGTCTGTCTGTCTGTTTGTTATTACAGCTCTGTCAGTCTAAGTAAAGACATCAAGCTGTCATGACGTGTGTTATATCCTTTCAAACAACATGTACAAGCTTCAACAATGGCTATCAGTTATTTGTTTGTCTGTCTGTTTCCTCAACACAAGAGACACTTGGCTATTTTGATACGTTTTACACTGTGTGTTACTCGCTCTAACTGTTGTTAAACACCTGTTTGTCTGTCTGTATGTTATTACAAACGCATCTGTCAGTATAAGTAAAGACATCAAGCTGTCCTGTGTGTATATCCTTTCAAACACCGTGTACAAGCTTCAGCAAGGTTCTATATGATACTTGTTGGTAATCAATTGTCTGTTTGTCTGTCTGTTTTCCTTTAACACAGGAGACACTTGAACCAAAGAACATGGCTATTTGCTACGTTTTAGCAGTGTTACATGCTCTAACTGTTGTTAAACTGTTGTTTGTCTGTCTGTCAGTCTAAGTAAAGACATCAAGCTGTCCTGTGTGTTATATCCTTTTCAAACAGCGTGTACAAGTTCTAACAATGGCAATCAGTTGTTTGTCTGTCTGTTTCCTCAACACAGGAGACACTTGGCTATTTTTTGATACGTTTAGCAGTGTTACACGCTCTAACTGTTGTTAAACAGCTGTCTGTCTGTCTGTTTGTTATTACAAACACATCTGTCTGTCAGTCTAAGTAAAGACATCAAGCTGTCCTGTGTGTATATCCTTTCAAACACCTTGTACAAGCTCTAACAATGGTAATCAATTGTCTGTCTGTCTGTCTGTCTGTTTCCTCAACACAGAAGACACTTGAACCAAATAATATGACTCAAACAAGATTATCTAAGATACTTGTTGGGCAATCAATTGTCTGTCTGTCTGTCTGTTTCCTCAGTTTTACCTGTGTTACATGCTCTAACGGTTGTTAAACAGCTGTATGTCTGTCTGTCTGTTATTACATACCTCTGTCTATCAGTCTAAGCAAAGACTTCGAACTGTCATGGCGTGTGTCACAACAACATGTAGAAGCTTCAGCAAGGTTCAATATGATACTCGTTGGGGCAATCTATTGTCTGTATGTCTGTTGTTACACACACATCCATTAGTCTAAGCAAAGCCTTCGTGCTGTCATGACGTGTGTTATATCCTTTCAAACAACGTGTACAAGCTCTAACAATGGTATTCAATTGTTTTGTCTGTCTGTCTGTCTGTTATTACACAGCTCTGTCACTCCAACCAAAGACAACAAGTTGTTATAACAACGTTTTGTTAAACAGCTGTGTCTGTATGTCTGTTGTTACACACATCCATTAGTCTAAGCAAAGCCTTCGTGCTGTCATGATGTGTGTTATATCCTTTCAAACAACGTGTACAAGCTCTAACAATGGTATTCAATTGTTTGTCTGTCTGTCTGTCTGTTATTACACAGCTCTGTCACTCCAACCAAAGACAACGTTTTGTTAAACAGCTGTTTCCTCAACACAGAAGACACTTGAACCAAAGAACATGACTGTTTTGCTACGTTTTACCTGTGTTACTTGCTCTAGTTGTTGTTGTTAGACTGCTGTCTGTCTGTCTGTTATTATTACAGCTCTGTTTGCCTAGGCAAAGACTTCGAACTGTCATGACGTGTGTGTCACAACAACATGTATAAGCTCAAACAAGATTATCTATGATACTTGTGGGGGCAATCTATTGTCTGTATGTCTGTTGTTACACACATCCATTAGTCTAAGCCAAGCCTTCGTGCTGTCATGACGTGTTTGTTAAACAGCTGTACAAGCTTCAACAAGGTTCTATATGATACTTATTAGGCAATCAATTGTCTGTCTGTCTGTTTCCTCAACACAGGAGACACTTGGCTATTTTTTGATACGTTTTAGCAGTGTTACATGCTCTAACTGTTGTTAAACAGCTGTTTGTCTGTCTGTTTGTTATTACAAACACATCTGTCTGTCAGTTTAAGTAAAGACATCAAGGTGTCATGACGTGTTTGTTAAACAGCTGTACAAGCTCAAACAAGGTTCTATATGATACTTGTTGGGCAATCAATTGTCTGTCTGTCTGTCTGTCTGTTTCCTCAGTTTACCTGTGTTACACACTCTAACTGTTGTTAAACAGCTGTGTGTCTGTCTGTCTTTTATTACACAGCTCTGTCAGTCTAAGCAAAGACTTCGAGCTGTCATGACGTGTGTGTGTGTGTGTGTGTGTGTGTGTGTGTGTGTGTGTGTGTGTGTGTGTGTGTTAACAATCAACAACAGCGTCTATATGTTTTGTTTGGTTCAAGTGGATGTCATTAAACAACTGTGTTATTTCTATAACGAACCCCATTCAAGACCTCAACAGACGTCAGTGTGTGTATTAAGCTGTGAAAGAAGGCTGACGTCTCTTGCTGTATGTAAGTATACTATTATATTATTTATGTTTGCATACAAACATTACTTATCAAACAATCCTCGTATATCAAAGTTTAGTTTAGTTGTTTTAAATCGAGTTTTGTTACTTGTGTGTTTTTGATCACTCCCTATATAAATTTAGATTCATTCAAAATAGAAAACACTAACATAAACAAACCTCCATAAAACCAGGTCTGAGTTTTATTACCCCATTAAAAACAAACTCATTAACATATCTAGATGTAAATACATTTTGTTATTGATAGTTTTACTTCAAACGTTTTTGTTTTTAGATGATATTAGATAGGTAAATTGGAACGTCTTTAAATATCTTTTTTACTATAAATATACAATTGTTTTAAAATTACAGTTCCTATTAGGTTACAATTGGTATGTAATAGAGATACCACCTCTGCCCATACACACAAACTCATCAGCCTGATAAACTCGTTTTAAATTATCATATGTAACAGGTTTTGTTTTATATATACCACTGCGAACAAACTTTCATCGTATGTCTGAATAGCATGATCGGTTTAGCGACAGGTATCTCTCTGAGTAAGTTGTATGGTTGGGGGTTCAAATCTAATTTCAGGCGAATGCTTTTCTTTCAAAATTCATATTTCAAATTAAAATCCTATTTCAAATTACCCCGCTCAATATCTTCCTCATATATGTATGTGTGTGACTAAACCGAATGACTGTGTCCAACAGATGTCTCCCCTCGAGCTAGGGAATATTCTCCTACTCTACAACTTTACAAATAGAATGTTCTCTAGCTCGATGAGTCAGATCTCTGGACACAACAGACACAAATTTTAAAACAAATTCAAATTTCCCGCCAAAAACGAAATACCCTAACAAACTTCAATACACCTTACCATACACAATAAACAACAGACAGCTGTCCTTAATAAACAAATACAAACATAACCTTACTAAACAAAATACACCTTAACAACACAATAAACAAACAAACAGCTGTGTTTACGAACATAACCTTAATAAACAAAATACAAAACATAACCTTAATAAACAAACAGATGCATGGTAATCAACACGTGTGTGAACATAACCTTAATAAACAAATACATAACCTTAATAAACAATCAGACAAATGGTATTCGACAAACACACACATGGAGACCTGACTTGTAGATATCTATGGACACAGGTCAGACATCTTGGAACGCTTGCGACGTCATCTCAGGTTAGTTCCATAGAGAGAACCTGCAGAACCTTGCAGCTGTCTATGACAGGTCAGACGGAACATCTTACGTCATCTCAGGTCAGACAGTTCCATAGAGACCCGGGTTGTGGCTGTCTATGACAGGTCAGCCATCTTGGAATGTTTGTGACGTCATCTGACAGGTCAGGCGACATTTGACGTTGACACCTGTCAGGTTAGCTGACAACTGACAGCTGACAGCTGTCAGGTCAGTGACATTTGACACCTGTCAAATCTGACAGGTCAGCTGTCAACTGTCACAGGTCTGCGCAGGTCAGCGCATGCGCATGACTCGCGCATGCGCAGAAAAAAGTGGAGGGGATGAGCCCAGGTGGGGCCCTATCTACTACTGTTTTTCAAAATTTGTGTGGGCTATACCATTGAAAACTAAAACGGGATACAAGGTAGCGCAGGCAGTTCAAACGTTATTTAAGAAGCATAAAATAGTGAACTTCCAGACAGACGCTGGTCTTGATTTTTTTAAAATTTTCATGTAAAAAGGCCCACAGAAAAATATAAAGTAAATCATTACAAAACATTCACTGAGAAAAAGTCTCAATTGTGGAGAGAGCCAATAGTACCCAATAGGAAAAACATGATGTGGAAAGAATTTAATATGCAAGGTAATCATAGTTGGTTAAATACCCTTAAAGTGATTTAAAAAAAAATTCAACACAAAACATAGAATAATTGGTATGAAGCCGATAGAAGTTTCCAAGAAGAAAGATAAACTATTGCTTAATACTGTATATAATCGAATAAAACGAACAGATATCAATTCAAAGTGTTGGAGACCACGTTAGATTATCTAAAATTCGAGCTGTTTTTGATGTAAAATATATGCCCAATTATTCTCAGAGATATTCACGATAAGAACAGTCCAATTAACAAATTCAGTTAGTTATCTATTAGGAGATATAAAAAATACAGGGCGGCTTCTATAAAGAACAGTTGCAAAAGGTTAAATATCAGGAGAATGTACTTAAAAGGAGCGCTAATAAAGATCTAGCTAAATGGTTAGGATTCAGTGATAAACATAATAGTTGAATTGATACATCAAATTATTTTTAATACAAAACAAAAAATAAAAAGATTCTGGACGCAGCAAGTGCGTTATGGTAGTGAATTTTCATAAAAATGTTTTTAATAACAAATATGTGTTTTTTAAGAAAGCAGGCAACAAATTTGGTTACCAGTATAACCTATATAGTAAAAACAATGTGCCATGTTTCATCAAAATAACTTTATTGTGTGAAAATGTACAGAAATTTCCAAAAGTAAACTTAAAGTGTTGCCGAAAAAACACGTATCTTCGTCAACCTTATAGGTTAATAACAAATTGAGCTGTTCAAATATGAGACATTTGATCAAAATTCGCTACCATTACGCACTTGCTGCGTCCAGATGTTATTTCTTACAAACATGCATTATATTTCGATGGAAAATGCAAAATTGCAATAACATAAGGTGTGTTTGATTAAAAAAAAAATTGTATCACCAACGACTTATGGACCACCCTGTGATTGTAGAAATATATTTTTGAGATGTAGCTCAAGACACCCTATAATTAATATATACACATTTTTTTCATATCTTGTATAATAACGGATATATTCAGCTTTATTGATTTTTTACGAAAATTCGACAAAAATTATATACCATTAAACGATAAACTCTATAGCTAAGACTACTGTCAGGCATCAGAGAAAGGATCTATTTTAAATGAATTTTCTAGAAACATTTTAGTAAAATGAAGGACAATGAGGGTTGAAACTAAGACTTTAGGGTTTGTAAAACATCCTTCTTGAGACATTTTATTTCTAAAAAAAAAAACACACAAAGACGTGGCAGAAGTGCAGCTAAAGAATAAAAGACGAAATATAGTAATACTCGATATGGACGATATAATTAGTGAAGAAGAAGTGAGAGAAGCTGTGAAAACTGAAATAAGAGACACAAACATAAAAGATGAAGAAGTGACAATAAAGATGTCACAAAAAGCAAACAGTAGAGGACAACAATATGCGAACATACAACTGCCGATTGAAGGGGCAAACATGCTCCTAGAAAAACACAGGATCAAAATAGGGTGGTCAAGGTGTAGAGTAATAGAAAGGATAGCCCCTATTAAGTGCTACAAATGCCAAAAGTACGGTCACTATGCAAAAGCGTGTAAATCAGAGGACGACATGACTGGGAAATGCCTGAAATGCGGACAGGAAGACCACGTAATCAAAGACTGCGAAAATGAAGCATACTGTCAAGCGTGTAAAAAGAAGGGACACTTGGCAAACGAAATGGTATGTCCTGCATATAAAAAGCTAATAAATGAGTTATGGAGGAAAAAGGCTGCTGAAAAAAAGCGAAGTGAATATACTACAAGTTAATATAGACAGAGGGAGAGAGGCAGTCGACTTGTTATATAAGACCGCAAAAACAGGAGACGTGGATATAATATTAGTGGCAGAACCTAACAAAAAACAAATCAAGAAGGGCAAATGGATTAAGGACAGAAACAGTGATGCTGCAATATATGTATGCAACAAAAACATTGAGGTACTAAGCAGTGGAATAGAGCATAAAGGTTTTGCGTGGGTGGAGTTAAGGGGCGTGGTGATATACTCATGTTACTCATCGCCGAATATAACAAACCAGCAGTATTTAACATACCTCCAACAACTAGGTAGAAGCATCAACACCCAAAGGAAAGAAATAATAGTGGCAGGGGACTTAAACGCTAAAGCACATATGTGGAGCCCAACACAAGAAAATGAAAGGGGAAAATGCTCTTGGATTGGATGGCTCAACACTCGCTGATCATCCACAACAGTGGCAGAGATCCAACATTTGTTAGGAGAGGCAGTGAGTCGTACATAGATATCACTATGAGTTCAGAAAGCATAGCTTCGCAAATAAAGGAATGGAGAGTGTCAGACGAAGAAAATCTAAGTCTTCATCAAAATATATATTTTAAAATTGATCAGGCCAACGCATACACAGAACAGCAGACGGCAAAAAGATGGAAAGTGTCTATAGTAAAGATGCCCCAGTTCATTTAGGGAACTTCGAAAGGAAGTTAACCAAATAGTAAATTTAGACGCAAACAGCGGCATGGCGGCGATTACCAATGCAATGGACAGAGTATTTGTTAAAAAGGAAGCTGGAAATTTCAAATCTGTCTACTGGTGGAATAGCACAGTAGCCCAGAAAAGAAAAGAATGCCTGAAAGCCAGGAGGAAAATGACCAGGAGTAACAGAAATAACCAAATGACGGAAGAAGAAAAGGAACACCTTAGAAATGAGTACACGGGTAAAAGAGCAGAGCTACGAAAGACAATTCAACAAGCAAAAAGCCTAGCTTGGAAGAAAACGTGCGACGAGTTGGATAATGATATATGGGGTACAGGATACCAAATCTTATGCAAACAGCGCAAAATGGTTCCGCAAACTAAGATTGCCAAAGAAAAGGAGATCCAAATTGCAGAAAATATGTTCCCAAAACACGAGGAAAACATATGGCCCCAGTTTTTCATAGAAGAGGGAAGCATACCCTATTTCAGAGATGAAGAGGTAATAGATGCTATGAAACGGATCAAAAGCAAGAAGGCTCCAGGCCCAGATCAAATACCCCCGGAAATAATAAAGATAGTAATCAGTGAACTGACAGAGGAAATTAAAAATATGATGAACAACCAGCTAAAGCAGGGAGTATTTCCAAAGATTTGGAAGAAAGCAAGGATTGTGCTAGTGGAGAAACCAAAAAAACCTGGCGACCTGGAGATCAAGTATAAAACCCTATGTCTCATAGACACCACAGGAAAGGTTCTGGAGCAACTGATCAAAACCAGACTGATGGAAGAAGTTAAGGGGAAAATATCTGAAAACCAGTATGGATTTTTGAAAGGAAAATCAACCATAGATGCAATGAAGAGAGTAACCAGTATAATAAAAGAATGTAAGACGAAACCAACTGAAAATACAAGATATGCCTTGCTGATTACTCTGGATATTAAAAACGCGTTTAATTCTGTACCCTGGAAAGGCATAATGGAGGCACTAGAGGAGGTTGGAGTAAGTGACTACCTAAAGAGAATAATTGGAAGCTACCTACAAGACCGAAGGATACTGGTGAGAGGCGAAGAAATCAAAGTGACCGCTGGAGTGCCACAGGGTTCAATCCTGGGACCACTGCTGTGGATAATATACTATAATGCTATTTTGGAGACACCAACACCGGAAGGGGTAACACTGATAGGATACGCAGATGACATAGCAATAGTAGTAACGGCAAGTACTGAGAACATCTTGAAGACCAATGCTAACATCACCCTGCAACGATTACAGCAAACAGTACAAACGAAACAGCTGAAATTAGAGAAGACCAAAACAGAAGCTGTGATACTATACGGAGCACGCAGCCTTAAAAGCATCACACTGGAAGTGGATGGTACTGAAATAGAAACAACGAAGAGAGTGAAATACCTAGGAGTATATTTTGGGAAAGACGGAGATATGGGAGAGCATGTGATCGAAGTGGGAAAAAAGACGGAAAAAGTAGTAACAGCTCTGAGCAGAGTCATGCCTAGCACTGGTGGTCCCTGTTCAACCAAAAGAAGAATACTCGCGTCTGTAGCGCATTCCATAATGCTATATGCAGCACCAATTTGGGTTAGTGCTATGAAACATAAAAAATATAGAAACGTATTAGACAGGTTACAGAGAAGGATGGCAATACGGATCGGGAGTGCATACTGCACTGTCTCAGCAGAAGCAATACAGGTAATTACGGGTATGAAGCCAGTTGAACTCCTGGTGGAAGAAAGGGAAAAGATATACAAAACAGAGGTAGCAGAAATAAAACAAATAAAGGATGAAATCACTCAAAAATGGCAGAATAGATGGGACCAGGATACGGGAAAGGCAGTATGGATGAAAAGACTGATACGAGATGTTGGAGCATGGGTAAATCGCCAGCATGGAGAGATAGACTACCATATTACCCAATTCCTGAGTGGGCACGGCTGCTTCTCCAGTCACTTAGAGAGGTTTAGGCTCAAAGATACAGACGAATGCTGGTACTGCGGTGCAGTAGATACACCACAACATACTTTCTTTAAGTGCCACAGATGGACAGGAAAGCGAGATGAGATGACGTCCAGGGTCGGAACACTAGTAACATCGGAAAACATAGTAAGCACAATGCTAGAGAATATAGAGAATAGTGAAAAATGGGAAATAATACAGAAATATATAAAAACAGTGCTAGGACAGAAAGAAAAAGATGAAGCAGTTTTAAAAAGAGAGACAAGAATAACAGGGGACTAAGGGGAAATATACACGTCAGTTTGAAGGTATGCAATGCAGTTCCAAACTGAAATGTGAAGAAAAGGAGGGGTTTTTAGTTGGTAAGGCAGTTCCAAGAGGAAGTGAATCCATCTCCTCATTAGTGATTTTTTTTTTAAGAAAATTCACTAATAACGCAGTTTAAAAGCGATTATTTTTTTATTTTATTTTAGAATAACATTTACAGAATTGCTATATAATCACATAAATATAACACATATTCTTTTTTGCTATCTGTGTTTCTTCATTTGGTTGCATTAATTCCTCTATCAAATTTAACTTCTTTTGTTGATAAATTAAGTGCTTATTTCCTATTAGTTCATCATAGTTATAGTGTCCACAGTATATTTTCGTTTTCCTTGGTGTGATTGAATTCATGTTTTAATTTTGTCCAATAACATAAACAACAGTTATATTATTTAAATTCCTAATAGGTCCTAATATAACTAATAGCCACCATCACAACTCTTCTTATGATCCTAATAAATTTTGCAATTACTGTAAAAATACAGGTCATCTGATCAATGAATGTCGTAAACGACAATTCAGAAATTAACAAAACCAAAATTTTAGTGCTACACAAAATCCTAGAATAAATCATTTAAACTCAGATCAGTGTCTGAAAAATAGTGCCCTTCCAGTGGACCCCGAAGTCCAGCAGGAATTCAACACTGTATAAATAATTTAGCTTCAAGTGGCATTCAATACTGCATTAGTCAGTTTACATCCAAACCTGGCAATGTAATAACTATCACATTTAGATTTTAAAAAATCCAATCAAAAACTCACATTTCTAATTGACACTGGAGCAACAGTGTCCGTAATTAAACATAACGTACTTACCCCGCAAAAAACATATTTGAATAAAACTGATATTATTACCATAAACGGTATAAATCTTCTCGCTCCTATTTCATCAATTGGATTAACTAATCTACATCTTTCAATTAATAATTTAGCGATCGGTCCAAAAGTTCAAGTTATTAAAGCTTTTAAAATCTCCACTCCCTATGACAGGAGCCTAAGCGATGATATATTTGAAACATACAAAGCTGAGATAAATTATCAAGCTCGCCAAATAAAAATTGGTGACGAGTTCATTCCTTTAACGGGATCAGTTCACAAATCCTATTTCCATTCCAGGAAAAAGCATTAAAATACCCCCAAGGTGTGAACCAATTATTTACATTAATGTAACTAATCGTGTAGTCGAACGCATTATAAACTCATCACAACTTAAAGAGAAGGTCTGGTTGCCAAACGCGTAAGTTACCGTAAACAAAACTACAAATCAAGTTATATGCTCTATACTTAATCTAAGCGACAAAGAAGTCGAAATTAAATAATCAAACCTAAAACGAGAGGCAATCTAAACCTCAAATTCAATAAATCACCGAAATACAATTAATAAAAAAATAAATGATTCAAAATTAAATAACTCAGAAAGTAGGTATTCTTTATTAGCGAAAAACCTGAGAACGGAACATCTGAACAGGGATGAAAGCCAGTTTCTTATAAATGTTTGTAAAAACTTTCATCATATTTTCTTTCTCACTGGTGATCAGTTGTCATCTACCCCCACACTCAAATATGAAATTACTATTACAAATCCTACCCCCATCTTCTCAAAAACATATCGCTATCAAAAAATCAACGAACAAGAGGTAAAGAAGCAGCTCGATAAAATGCTCGAGCAGGGTATTGTTCGACATTCCACATCTCCTTGGTTGTCACTCGTTTCGACTGTATCAAAGAAAAGGTACGCTTCTGGTGAAAATAAATGGCGTATAGTTATCGATTACCGAAAACTAAACGACGTCACTATTGGCGACGCCTACCCTCTTCCTAATATTGATAACATTCTTGACCAGTAAGGTCAATCCAAATATTTCTCTACGCTGGACTTAGTATCCGGCTTTCATCAGTTGGAAATACGCAATTCGGACAAGCTGAAAACCCATTTTGTCATGACGAATATAATCGTATGCCATTTGGCCTTAAGAACGCCCATGTAGTACTCAAATGCTCTTGAACACACTTCTCTCTGGTTTACAAGGGATCAAATGTTTCTACCTAGGCGACATTGTCATTTACGGAAATTCCCTTCAAGACCATAATAACAAGTTAAACGAAATCTTCAAACGTTTAGAAGACCATAATCTTAAATTGCAGCCGGATAAATGCGAGTTTATCCGTAAGGAAGTCGCATATATAGGTCATATAATTTAATAAAAAGGTGTCCAGTCAAACCCTGATAAAATCCAGGCTATTCAGAACATTAAAACTCCTAAAAATTTAAAAGATATTAAGTCATTTCTGGGTCTTGTCGGATATTATAGGAAATTTATTCCTGGATTTGCAAAAATGTCAAAGCCATTAACATTTCTTTTAAAGAAGAATAAAATATTCACCTGCTCCGAAGATTGTGAAACATCTTTTCAAGAATTAAAAAATGCGCTGATAAATGAACCTATTCTTCAGTATCCAGACTTTCAAAAACTCTTCATTCTAACAACGGACGCAAGCAATCAAGCCATATGATCAGTGTTATCACAAGGTCCCCTATGTTCTAATCTTACCGTCTCTTATTATTCACGCCTTTTAAATAAAGCAGAGCAAAACTATTCTACGACAGAAAAAGCGTTGTTAGCGATATTAGACTCAACACTTTCGACCATTTTTATTCGGAAAACCTTTTGAAATTGTTACAGGCCATAAGCCATTAACATGACTAATGAATTGCAAAGACCCATCCAGCCGATTGGTAAGATGGGGGCTTAAATTACTAGAATACGAATACCAAACTCGCTATAAACCAAGAAAAAGCAATACAAACGCTGATTTCCTTTCTAGGCCCATTAATCAAATTCTACAAGACGAAAAAACATTCGAAAAATTGAAAATTTTTCATTAGAAAACTATAGACATCTTCGAGCCTCCTAGAGACAAATTACCAAAGAATAAAATAAAAAATTCAGTCATACATTTAGCATGTGATGCCCTGAATTGAAACTTATATATAGATTACGTAAAACAAAGTTTCCCTAATATTGATCTCAATGGACGTAATTTAAAATAAATCCAAACTCTAAAGCTTCCAGCTCAAGTTTTATATATTTCTTATATAAAATTTTTTTACATATGATTCGGCAGAATACGAAATTGCATTCGAAGCCTTAAAAAACCTAAAGTCGTTACCTGATTTTAATCAGACTACATCTTTTACAATTGTTGACCTTACGATCCAAAACACTAAAATTCAGTCTACTACATTTTATACTATGCTTCAATTTTTTTTCGAATTACATTATAAAATTCTTGATTTCGAAAGGGTTCATATTCAAGCACCAGAGGAAATTTAATTAGCCCTAATCGAATGTCACGATCACCCTATATCAGGCCATCAAGGTTTCGAACGCACATATGATTATACAAGAAAATTAAAAAACACTAAAATTCAGTGGGGTATATTTTATACTGTTCCAATTTTTTTTTCGAAACTTATAAAATTCTTGATTTCGAAAGGGTTCATATTCAAACCCCAGAGGAAATTTAATTAGCCCTAATCGAATGTCACGATCACCCTATATCAGGTCATCAAGGTTTCGAACGCGCATATGATTATATAAGAAAATTTTGCTATAGGGATAATATGAAAAAATCCATTGCAGATTACATAAAAAATACGAGACATGCCAATTGTCTAAAACACAGTTTTCCCCAAATAAAAGTCACAGGCTAATTACTACCAGATCAAAAAGATTCTGCGAACGAATAGAAATGGACATTGTTCGTCCACTGCCTATAACAAAAAATTATATTCGTTTCATTTTAACTTTACAAGACGACCTCACGAAATACATTCAGGCGTACTCTATACCAGAACACAATGCAAAAAGCGTAGCACAGTATTTTTTAAAATTCTGCACTAGTTTTAGCTTTCCAGATGCGATCCTCTCAGATCAAGGCAAAGAATTTACCTCAAACACCTTTAAGGAATTTAATAAGCTATTATCAGTCAATCATAAGATGACTATCCCCTATCGTGCTCAAACTAATGGTAGTTTAGAACGCACCCACCTTAAATTAAAAGATTACTTTATGTCTTGTGTAAATAAAGACTGGGACGAATACTTAAATTTAGCAGTATTTTCTTATTACACAAATCAACAGGGAAAACACCCTATGAACTAGTATTTGTTCAAAGTCCAAACATTCCCAACTCTTTTAACAAACCGATTTAAAAACCTTCCTAATCGGACTTGGTTTCTGAAATCTCAAATAAATTAAAAAAACATCAGAGATGTAGCACGCGAAAGTCAGTTAAAATCTAAAGAAAAATCCAAACAACATTATGATAAAACTTATAAAAAGCAATATAATTTTAAAGTCAAGGACTTAGTCTTGCTATATAATTCATTTGCTAAAAACACCAACAAGAAATTAAGCAAATACTATAAAGGTCCTTAAAAAATAATACAGATTCATAATAATAATACAGCATCTTTGCAAATTACAAAAAATAAATTAAGAACATATCACTTTAATTTACTGAAACCGTATGTTTCAGATAACCCAAATAACTCAAATTCTGACGAAGAATGTAACAGTATAAATTGAATAGCTAAACAGCTAAGCTAGTTTGGATGTATTTGTGGTTCCTCCTCTGCTTTGAACAGAGAATTATTGGCGACGATCGTGGTTATTTCTTCTGGCTATCCCTCGTATACTGAATAAAATTGAGATCTTTCGTTAAATCCTTTCTATTTGACTACCCCTGGTATATCTTGTCGGCTGCCACGCCTGCGTTGCAGTTAGGAATGTTGGTGGTTCAAGAATGGTCCGCATGCTGAGAAGGATAGATGGCTGGGGACGTATGGGATGACGTGAGAGCGAACGACTGGCGTTACCGGCTGTCAGGTGGGGAATGCGAATGTTCCGGAAGTTTCGAGAGAGAGATTTCTCGTTGGTAGTAGTTGGAGTTAACACGTGGTTCGTTCTGAGAAGCAAGTTGGATATTAATTATCCCCCTTAGTGGATTTAATTGCACTCAGAACATATCTGCAGTCTTTTGGGTCATATCGTAATTTACGTATTTGGTGTTGAAGACTGTAGAGATACCCGTTTGAGGGGATATAAGGACCACTTTGATCTTGTAACGTTGGTTGGAGTTTCCCTCTTTGAAGGTAAGAAATCATCATCTCTCGTAACTATAACACCTCTAGCATTCCGTTACTTATTGTTTTTAGGGTCCTTGTGCTGGGTAAGAAATATTTGTGTTAGGCAGGAATCCTTGTACCGGCTGGAAGAATTTTTGTGTTGGAGAATTTTAGTATCAGATAGAGAAATCCTTGTGCTGGGTAGGAAGTTCTTGCGTTGTGCAGAAATTTTCGTGTTGGGCAATTCTTGTGCTGGATAGAGAAATTCTTGTGTTCGATAGAAGTCTTTGTATTGTGCAGAAATCCGTGTATTTGTGTTGGGCGATTTTAGTATTGGATAGATAATATTTGTGTTGGACAGTACCTTTGGCAAATTCACGTATCCTAGGAGAATTTTTAATGGAATAAGTCTCGGATGGAATAGCGAATTTTCATGTACCGGAAGAAGTATGGCTATTGAGTTGAATGGAGTTTTTATGTGCTAGTCAAGAGCAACGATACGGTTGGTAATTTTATGGCCTAGAGGTCCAGGAGTTTCAAGTAAGAATTTTCCGTTTTGTGATAAAGAATAGAGTGATAAGAGAGACAATCTTGATAAGCTAAATTTTAAATATTCACCTCTGTTAAATTTGCTAAAATCAAACTGAATTTATTTTATTTAAACTTCAATAAATGTGGTACAGATTTTTATGAGACCTTTGTTAATATAATTGCTTCACTTTTGATAGTTACCACTGTTTATTATATATTGTTAGCATTAGTCAAGCTTATTGATTATTCTGGGGACTTGATCTTTAATCAGGCCACTTAACTTAATTAACGTGTAATTAATTACTATTTGGGAAAAATACGTTGTAAGCTTTGCGTGCACGAAAAGTGGAATTTTTCCATAGAACAATTATAGTTGGAGTACACTCATGCATACTCATTAAAGATCTTGATTATTTTGTAGTAAGCCATTTCAGTTACATAATATAGACTTTTTATTTTAGATCAGAATTTTAGAAGAGCTTTTAATAATTTCTTGTATGCCAAAGAAGCTTAATAAAAGCCCTTATTTTATTATATTATAGGTGTGTTTTGGTTTTGTGTTTGTGTTTTCTTTTCAGGGCTGTTGAGAATTAGATCATTACTGTTAACTTTATTTGTGGGTCTATGAGACCATACCGTTCTGAAATTTAGTTTGTGTTACCATAATTATAACTCCCTTGTAGCTTCCTGTGCTCGATTGTGGTTGGCTATAGTTGCCAGTGTGATCCAAGAATTCTTGGTTGTGTTGGATCTGGGCAAGGAAGCATATTAGTGAACATCTTATTAGAATATCCGGGAGTGGAGGTTAAAGAATCAAGTGGCGCCCCTAGTTAACATCTTATTTTGACCCACGCCCATCTCCACTGTATAAAAGCTGGCGGCCCTCTAACTTCCCGGTAACTTAGCTTATGCCAATGACAAATTAGGTTTGTGAATAGATTGGGAATTATTTGAGCATTTGTCATCTGGTATAAAAGGAAGTGCGGCGTCATAAGAAGAAGAAAGAAACAATGACCAGTACAACTCTCCTAATTGTAATTATATTATATTCTTACCTAAATCTTATACACTCTTGTTTCATTGTTCCTATAAATTTCTCTAGTGGTCTTCTATATAATCGCTTAGGTAAAGCGAAACTTAGCAACAAAAAATTCACCTTATTAACCTTCTACGATTTATCATAACTCGACAATAAAATTCAATTGACGTACCTTGCGTATTACAAATCTTTGGCTGTTTGCAACAGAATTGTTACTGAACATGTAAATTACCATTGCAAAAGTCAGCTACACTACATTAAAATAAAATTAGAGAAAGTTGTTTCCAACTATGAAATAATATCTGATTAAATTTCAAGTTCAAGAATCAAATGAGGTCTGTTAAATGCCATCGGTGATGGCTTCAAATGGTTATTTGGAATACCTGATGCTAATGATGCAAAATTCTATACCGATTCCATACACTCTTGAATGTCAAATCAAAAGCAAACCGAGCTCTTAATGCAACAGTAAATACGCATTATTTCTTCAACAATTACTAATTTTAATAATTCCTTGCATTCCTTAAATCAAAACACGAAAACATTAAATGATAACAAAAAATTTGACGAGTTTATAACCCAAACAGGTAAAAATGAACGTATTCTAGAAATAGAAACTAAAGTATCCAACCATATTCTTACATTAGTCGAAATGACCGATGAACGAAAACACATTAAGCAATTACGTAGATGCCATATCTCTTATAAGTAAAGGAATAATAAGCTACAATATTTTAAGTCCAAAAACTCTTTTAAATGAATTAATCCAAATAAGCGCTAAAATAACATTACCTTTAGAAATTACTATTCAAAATACTTATATCTATTATCAACTTTTAAAAATTAAGTCATTTATTAAAGACAATCTTTTTGTCATAAGTTTTGATATGCCACTAACTGTCTTATTTATGATTTATATCAGATTCACCTTCTACTCACTCCGCATAAAAGAGATCCTAAACTTTTTCTTACATTTAACCTTCCAAACCCTTTATTCTCATATCCCTTAAGGGAACAGTTTACTCTGTCTTAAACAAGCTTCAAAAATGTCAAGAATAATTACCAAACCAGTGGCAATGCAAAGAAGTCCCCATTTCAAGGCGAATGGATAAAGAAATTTGCGAAACACAATTATTCTTTAAAACAACTACGATCATCCCTCCATCATGCAAAACAATGTACCTGTATGCTGACGTCGAAATATGGTATAAAGTTTCCACAAATAAATGGCTCTACCTGTTTTTAAAGTCACTGTAACCAACATCATCTGTAATCAAACACAATCAAGCAACGAGGAAATTTTAATCAATATGGGTATCCTACAACTAGAAGAAAATTGCAAAGCCTACACTGATCACAGAATTCTTGAAGGTCAATCAACCCTAGGCAATGAAAACATCACTAGCACAATACCTATTACAGACATCACAGAAGATGACTGCTATAAGAAATTACATTAAAATATTTCAACAAAAAAACGTAAAATTGCTACCAATTACGTTGACAAACTCGGATCTAAACGAACTAAAATTCGCTCAACACAAACTTAACCAGTTTGACGAAATTCTCCAAACTTACCTCAACAAACCTTTCATTGAAGAACACTCTAGCTGGTTTTTCACATTATTGTCCTTTGTTGGATGAGTAATAGTCATCTTTCTAGCTTATAATATTCTCAAATGGATTGGAATTACTGCCCTTATTGGTCGCTACCTCTGCTGCACGAAAGAACCACGAGATCCTGAGTCCAAGCTCGCCAAGTCATGCTGCCTGTCCTGTGTTTATATCTAAAACCAGTCTTACAACAATAATTAGAAATTTTTGTCTGTTTTCAACAGAATTGTTACTGAACATGTAAATTACCATTGCGAAAGTCAGCTACACTACATTAAAATAAAATTAGAGAAAGTTGCTTCCAACTATGAAATAATATCTCATTAAAGTTCAAGTTCAAGAGTCAAACGAGGTCTGTTAAATGCCATCGGTGATGGCTTCAAATGGTTATTTGGAATACCTGATGCTAATGATGCAAAATTCTATACCGATTCCATACACTCTTGGATGTCAAATCAAAAGCAAACCGAGCTCTTAATGCAACAGTAAATACGCATTATTTCTTCAACAATTACTAATTTTAATAATTCCTTGCATTCCTTAAATCAAAACACGAAAACATTAAATGATAACAAAAAATTTGACGAGTTTATAACCCAAACAGGCAAAAATGAACGTATTCTAGAAATAGAAACTAAAGTATCTAACCATATTCTTACATTAGTCGAAATGACCGATGAAAGAAAACACATTGAGCAATTACGTAAATGCCATATCTCTTATAAGTAAAGGAATGATAAGCTACAATATTTTAAGTCCAAAAACTCTCTTAAATGAATTAATCCAAATAAGCGCTAAAATAACATTACCCTTAGAAATTACTATCCAAATACTTATATCTATTATCAACTTTTAAAAATTAAGTCATTTATTAAAGACAATCTTTTGTCATAAGTTTTGATATGCCACTAACTAATAGTCTTATTTATGATTTATATCAGATTCACCTTCTACTCACTCCACATAAAAGAGATCCTAAACTTGTTCTTACATTTAACCTTCCAAACCCTTTATTCTCATATCCCTTAAGGGAACAGTTTACTCTGTCTTAAACAAGCTTCAAAAATGTCAAGAATAATTACCAAACCAGTGGCAATGCAAAGAAGTACCCATTTCAAGGCGAATGGATCAAGAAATTTGCGAAACACAATTATTCTTTAAAACAACTACGATCATCCCTTCATCATGCAAAACAATGTACCTGTATGCTGACGTCGAAATATGGCATAAAGTTTCCACAAATAAATGTCTCTACCGGTTTTTAAAGCCAACTGTAACCAACATCCTCTGTAATCAAACACAATCAAGCAACGAGGAAATTTTCAACAATATGGGTATCCTACAACTAGAAGAAAATTGCAAAGCGCACACTGATCACAGAATTCTTGAAGGCCAATCAACCCTAGGCAATGAAAACGTCACTAGCAAAATACCTATTACAGACATCACAGAAGATGACTGCTATAAGAAATTACATAAAAATATTGCAACAAAAAACGTAAAATTGCTACCAATTACGTTGACAAACTCGGATCTAAACGAACTAAAATTTGCTCAACACAAACTTAATCAGTTTGACGAAATTCTCCAAACTTACCTCAACAAACCTTTCATTGAAGAACACTCTAGCTGGTTTTTCACATTATTGTCCTTTGTTGGATGAGTAATAGTCCTCTTTGTAGCTTATAATATTCTCAAATGGATTGGAATTACTGCCCTTATTGGTCGCTACCTCTGATGCACGAAACAACCACGAGATCGTGAGTCCAAGCTCGCCAAGTCATGCTGCCTGCCCTGTGTTTATATCTAAAACCAGTCTTACAACAATAATTACAAATCTTTGTCTGTTTTCAACAGAATTGTTACTGAACATGTAAACTACTATTGAGAAAGTCAGCTACACTACATTAAAATAAAATTAGAGAAAGTTGTTTCCAACTATGAAATAATATCTCATTAAATTTCAAGTTCCAGAGTCAAACGAGGTCTGTTAAATGCTATCGGTGATGGCTTCAAATGGTTATTTGGAATACCTGATGCTAAATTCTATACCGATTCCATACACTCTTGAATGTCAAATCAAAAGTAAACCGAGCTCTGAATGCAACAGTAAATACGCATTATTTCTTCAACAATTACTAATTTTAATAATTCCTTGCATTCCTTAACCCTTATTATTCTAGCGTTACATATATGTAACGCTAAATTGCAGGTATTTATTGGTTGTTTTATTTTAGCGGGGGCATAACACTGAAAGAAGCTTTACGGATGGTTTATGAAGATGATAATGTAGATACTATTTACACCGAGCCTCCAGAAGTAAATGTAATAACTGATGAGGAGTCTGGGAATGAGGATGGCGTTGGGGATGTCGACCATTTACCTGGACGACAACTTAGGGCTCAAGCTAAAGTGAGGCTACATAATAAAAGGATAGACGAAAATGTCAATAGGGCACAAGAAAATATTGTAAGGCATGATACAAAAAGTAGAAACTTTTCATGGGCTGATGGGGATTTGGTAAAGAACATAAAAGAGTTCCCGGCTAAAAATTTTCAAGAATTCACAGATATGAGTCCGGTAGATATTTTTGAATTATTTTGGGATGATGATTTGTTTCATTATATACAAGAGACAAGAAAATATGCTTTATTCAAAACTTGTCCGGACCCTAACATTACAACAGAGGAACTAAAATGTTTCTTGGGCATAATGATTCTTAGTGGCTATGATCATAAACCAGGAAAAAGGTACTACTGGGATGCTCAATAGGATATGGCTAATACGCTAGTAAAAAATAGTATGAGACGAAACAGGTTTGAACGGATTATGAAGTATTTGAATTTGGCTGACAACACTAAAATGGATTAAAAGGACAAGGCCTGGAAAGTACGCCTTTTTATGGACCATATGAAAAAAAATTGCGATACTTTGTTCCAGAAGAAGATGTAGATTATGATGAATCAATGGTGAAGTATTTTGGCAAGCACGGGTGTAAAAAATTTATCCGGGGTAAGCCCATTCGTTTTGGTTTTAAAATGTGGTCGCTAAGCACCAAATCTGGTTACCTTGTAAATTTTGACATTTATCAGGGTAAAAATCCTAAGAGTCTTGAAAATTACGAAATGTGATATGGAAAATGTACTGTTTCATTAGTACAAATGATAAGAGAACTTCCTGATGGGAAACGAAAATTACCATATAAATTATATACGGATAATCTATTTACTAGTCTCAATTTGCTTGAAGATATGCGGGAGCAAGGGATTTGGTGCACTGGAACTATACGGGAAAATCGTGAACCAAAAAGTATACCATTTTCGGCTGACACTGTTTTTCAGAAAGAAGCAAAACGAGGTGATTGTCTAACGACTATTGACCGTAATTCTGGAATTATGTTTGTTCGTTGGTCTGATAACAATACAGTTACAACTGCGTCAACTTGTTATGGAAAAGAACCGATTACCTACGTCAAACGGTTTTCCCAAAAGAAAAAAAATGGTTCAGGTGCCTCGCCCGATTGTTATTGCAAAATACAGTGGTTCAATGCGAGGGACAGACCTCATGGATCAGAACATCATGAGACATAGGATAGCTATTAGGTCCAAGAAATGGTGACCTCTATTTACGTGGATAGTTGACGCTTCTTTAAAAAATGCATGGTATTTGTACAAAAAATCTGGACACGCTTCAAAGCAACTTGAATAACGACGCAATATTGTTACAACATATCTTCTGAAATATGGAACAGAATCCAAAAGAGCAGGAAGACTCAGATCTAGTTTATCCAGTTTGACATCAAATAGACTAAATGACAACATAAGGTACGATCGCATAGACCAATTTTTGGTGTATGTTCCGAATAATAAAAGAAGGCGTTGTGCCAATGATGCTTGCACTTCAAATGTCAGAACCATGTGCAAAAAATGTAATTTAGGCCTTTGTTTAGACTGCAACTTATCTTTTCATACAAAATAGGTAATTTGTACCAAACTATTGTAATATTTTTAATTTGTGAAATGTGTAATAGTAATTTTGTAATACTCTTGTAATACTTTTGTAACACTTTTGGATATAGAAAGATGTAGCATATTTTGCAACCATAACTGTCTAGCGTTACATGTAACGCCTTATCCTGTACATGAATGTTTACTAAAAATTATATATATATATATATATATATATATATATATATATATATATATATATATATAAACGTAAAATTGCTACCAATTACGTTGACAAACTCGGATCTAAACGAACTAAAATTCGCTCTACACAAACTTGACCAGTTTGACGAAATTCTCCAAACTTACCTCAACAAACATTTCATTGAAGAACACTCTAGCTGGTTTTTCACATTATTGTCCTTTGTTGGATGAGTAATAGTCCTCTTTCTAGCTTATAATATTCTCAAATGGATTGGAATTACTGCCCTTATTGGTCGCTACCTCTGCTGCACGAAAGAACCACGAGTACCTGAGTCCAAGCTCCCCAAGTCATGCTGCCTGTCCTGTGTTTATATCTAAAACCAGTCTTACAACAATAATTACAAATCGTTGTCTGTTTTCAACAGAATTGTTACTGAACATGTAAACTACTATTGTGAAAGTCAGCTACACTACACTAAAATAAAATTAGAGAAAGTTGTTTCCAACTATGAAATAATATCTGATTAAATTTCAAGTTCAAGAATCAAATGAGGTCTGTTAAATGCCATCGGTGATGGTTTCAAATGGTTATTTGGAATACCTGATGCTAATGATGCAAAATTCTATACCGATTCCATACACTCTTGAATGTCAAATCAAAAGCAAACCGAGCTCTTAATGCAACAGTAAATACGCATTATTTCTTCAACAATTACTAATTTTAATAATTCCTTACATTCTTTAACCCTTAATATCTAGTGTTACATATATGTAACGCTAAATTGCAGGTATTTATCGGTTGTTTTGTTTTAGCGGGGGCATAACACTGGAAGAAGCTTTACGGATGGTTTATGAAGATGATAATGTAGATACTATTTACACCGAGCCTCCAGAAGTAAATGTAATAACTGATGAGGAGTCTGGGAATGAGGATGGCGTTGGCGATGTCGACCATTTACCTGGACGACAACTTAGGGCTCAAGCTAAAGTGAGGCTACATAATAAAAGGATAGACGAAAATGTCAATAGGGCACAAGAAAATATTGTAAGGCATGATACAAGAAGTATAAACTTTTCATGGGCTGATGGGGATTTGGTAAAGAACATAAAAGAGTTCCCGGCTAAAAATTTTCAAGAATTCACAGATATGAGTCCGGTAGATATTTTTGAATTATTTTGGGATGATGATTTGTTTCATTATATACAAGAGACAAGAAAATATGCTTTATTTAAAACTTGTCCGGACCCTAACATTACAACAAAGGAACTAAAATGTTTCTTGGGCATAATGATTCTTAGTGGCTATGATCATAAATCAGGGAAAAGGTACTACTGGGATTCTCAATAGGATATGGCTAATACGCTAGTAAAAAATAGTATGAGACGAAACAGGTTTGAACGGATTATGAAGTATTTGAATTTGGCTGACAACACTAAAATGGATTAAAAGGACAAGGCCTGGAAAGTACGCCTTTTTATGGACCATATGAAAAAAAATTGCGATACTTTGTTTCAGAAGAAGATGTAGATTATGATGAATCAATGGTGAAGTATTTTGGCAAGCACGGGTGTAAAAAATTTATCCGGGGTAAGCCCATTCGTTTTGGTTTTAAAATGTGGTCGCTAAGCACCAAATCTGGTTACCTTGTAAATTTTGACATTTATCAGGGTAAAAATCCTAAGAGTCTTGAAAATTACGAAATGTTATATGGAAAATGTACTGTTTCATTAGTACAAATGATAAGAGAACTTCCTGATGGGAAACGAAAATTACCATATAAATTATATACGGATAATCTATTTACTAGTCTCAATTTGCTTGAAGATATGCGGGAGCAAGGGATTTGGTGCACTGGAACTATACGGGAAAATCGTGAACCAAAAAGTATACCATTTTCGGCTGACACTGTTTTTCAGAAAGAAGCAAAACGAGGTGATTGTCTAACGACTATTGACCGTAATTCTGGAATTATGTTTGTTCGTTGGTCTAATAACAATACAGTTACAACTGCGTCAACTTGTTATGGAAAAGAACCGATTACCTACGTCAAACGGTTTTCCCAAAAGAAAAAAAATTGTTCAGGTGCCTCGCCCGATTGTTATTGCAAAATACAGTGGTTCAATGCGAGGGACAGACCTCATGGATCAGAACATCATGAGACATAGGATAGCTATTAGGTCCAAGAAATGGTGACCTCTATTTACGTGGATAGTTGACGCTTCTTTAAAAAATGCATGGTATTTGTACCAAAAATCTGGACACGCTTCAAAGCCACTTGAATTACGACGCGATATTGTTACAACATATCTTCTGAAATATGGAACAGAATCCAAAAGAGCAGGAAGACTCAGATCTAGTTTATCCAGTTTGACATCAAATAGAATAAATGACAATTTATTAATTATTGTTGTTATTCAAAGTTGAATACAGAACAAGGTTTTGCTTTGAGCATTTAAAAAAAAAAGGCTTTATTGTCTAGTATCATAAATGTAAACAGATGATTGTGTTAACAAACTCGTGAAAAGTGACATCTAATTAACCCAGAGTGTAAATAAAGCTATACTGAAATTTGAAACTAAAAAAAAAAAAATGAAAATTCGCTAACATAAAACACATGCTACCACAATTTCAATTTGGAGTGATAAAGCATCTCACAAGGTGTTCAAATATTATTATGGTAAGTAATTTTTGATTAACATGAAACATATGCTGCAATTTTAATTTGGACTAACAAAAGCATCTCACAAGGTGCTAAAATATTATTATAGGTAAATACTTTTTGATTTCGCCACCGTAGCACACTTGCTACACTCAAAACGTATAGTTACACCAAGAAACTGAGACGTTTCGCATCTTTTTAAAAAACGTATCGGTATATAAAAATATAATTGCTATTTTTAAATTCAATAATTCGCTAATACTAATAGCTATAATACTTACATCGTGTTAAAAGGAGGGCCTCACTTGTTTACAGACCACCGGTCAATGAGAAATTTGACCGTTTTAGCGCGATATCGGGCACAGTTTGAGCGAAACAGATATCTAAATTTCCGGGATGTGTGCTATCTCTTCTAAAGGAAGCATCTTGTGTGCGATGATTTGTTTTAAAAAATATTGGTGTACATATTTTTTCGTTGAAATTTAGCCGGGTTCAAAAAATTAGTGGCAATATTTATAATAGCTCCAATATGCTATATCTTTTCAATGAATTTTTCAGTACTATCATACTCATTATAAATTTTTTTGGTATTTTAGCAGGTGTATAGTAGTCTAACATATAGCTTATTTCAACAAACCTATAAATTATTTCAACAAAAATATGTTGGTCATCAGTATTTTAACTATAATACTCATTATAAAATCTTTTGGTATTTCAACAAGTGTATAGCAGTCTTCCGTATGAGACAACTTAAACTGTTGGTTGTAGGAAGCCAACCAATCTTCAGCTGCTATTAATGTAAAACTATACTGAAGAGGTGATTAGTCTAACGCGGTCAGTCGTAGTGAACGGTCATGTTCCGGTTACTGTTGATTATATGTGTGCTAAGTGCCTCCTTTGGGGAAGATATAAGTGACAAAGACAAAAAATTTGCCACCGATTATCTCATCAGATATGGTTACTTAAGCAATGATACCTTTAACAATAGTCAATCATCAGTGTTACAAAATACACAAGCTTTCACGGAGGCCTTAAATATCTTTCAAACGTTTTTCAGTTTACTCGAAAGTAACAAGTTGACTAGTAGAGACATGAATCTGATGAAACGTAAACGATGTGGTGAAGAAGATTTTCCCCAGAATTCATTATTAACCCATTCCGGACGGGCGCTGGAAGGAGACGCGTGCAACTGTCGGCCGAGCGCGGGAAAACAGGTCTCGCGGCTGTGCAGCAGGCGGCCGGCATGTCGCACGTTGTTACTCGTGTTTCAATCGCCGTAGCTTACGTTAGATACCGAAGCCGGCGTGGCTAGCTTGTTGTTGTGTAACATTGTGTAATTCTGCTAAAGCGAAAACAATGTCAAAACCAAATAGAAAAATAAGCCTAACCGATAAAGAATTGGAGGCATTATTGTATGAAAGTGATAGTGATTATATTCCACAAGACGATGAAGATAATAATAATTATTCTAGTGATTCCGACGAGGAGGTTATAATTATTGCTGGTAAAGAAAATACGGATAACAGTGATCCCGAAGATGAAGTAACAAGACCAGGTCCCTCAAACCGTCCTACAAATACGTCTAGTACTAAAAAAACGACAACTCCAAGTATTCCATGGAGATTTGATGATAATTTTGTCCCGAAACAATTCAATTTTGACCAAAGCAATTCAGGTATTCAAAATAACGTTGTCATTGAAGAAAGTTCCCCCGAGTTGGCTTATTTTGAGCACTTTGTCAATGAAATTTTAGTGGCTACAATAACAAACGAAACAAACAGGTATGGCAACTTTTTAAAAAATCAAAACAAACCTTCTTTCAAAAACTGGTCAGATAGAAGTATTCCGGAAATGTATAACTTTTTGGGACTTTGTATATTGATGGGGTTAGTAGAAAAACCTACACTAAAAGATTATTGGTCAAGGAACCCTGTTATAGAAACCCCATTTTTTAGAAATGTTTGTACGCGCGATACATTTCTACACACCCTGTATGCATTACATTTTGTCGATAATGACAATTTAGATAAAGACGATCCACTGAGAAAGATAAGGCCTATTGTGACAGCTACAAATAAGACATTTTGTGAAAGCTTTTACCCTTTTCAAGATCTGGCAATCGATGAAAGCCTTATACTTTGGAAGGGAAGACTTGCTTTCAAACAGTATATACCTTCAAAAAGGCATAGGTTTGGTGTGAAACTATTTGAGATTTGCGATGTAGAAACTGGCTATATTCAAGGATATATTATTTACACCGGTGGATCAACTAGTATTGAAAGAACCGACAACTTGGGTATTTCTGGAGACATCGTTGCGACACTTATGAAAAATTATCTAAAAAAAGGACACATACTTTATGTCGATAACTGGTATAGTAGCCCTATACTTTTTCAATACCTTTTTGAAAATAATACAGGAACATGCGGAACAGTAAGGCCGAATAGAAAAGGTATGCCAATTTTTGGGCCAGTGGAAAAGGGCCATTGTGAGTCAGCACATACCGATGAATTGTTGGCTTTGAAATGGTGTGATAAGAGAAATGTTCACATGTTGACATCTGTGTACACAGGAAACCAAAAAGAAACTGGCAACAAACATTTTCAAACAGGCGAACCCATAATAAAACCTGAGTGTATCATTCAATATAATAATAAAATGGGCGCGGTTGATAAAGTTGATATGCAAGTGAGCTTCGTGGAATGTGCCAGAAAAAGCCTAAAATGGTACAAAAAGGTGTTTTTCCACATAATTGATTTAGCCCTCTACAATGCCCTAATTTTATATCAGGTAAAAACAGGCAACAAACCATCGTTTTCTGATTTTCGCCTGAAATTGGTTACCCAACTGATTGAAAAATATAGTATCAGACCTACAGCCGCATCAAGCTATCCTCCAACGGTGGACAATCCCTTGCGCCTTTCAGGAAGACACTTTCCAACATTGGTAACACAAACCGCCGCTCAAGGGGCTCGAACTCAACGCAGATGCCATGTTTGTGCCAACACCAAACTTCAAAAACGCAAACGGAAAGACGTGAAATATATGTGCGAAGAATGTAATGTGCCACTTTGTGTTGTTCCTTGTTTTCAAGAATACCACACTAAAAAGAAGTACTGATATGTAGCTCATCTTCTTTACTTGTACGTACTTATTACTTTGTTTATTTTTCATCCACCATAATGTGGTTTTCTGTTTTACTTTTTCAATAAATAATACACATTTTTTTACATTCATAATTCATATTGTTTTATTTACATTACACATTTATGGTAATGAGATAAGTTTGCTCGAGGACACAAACTGTCAAAATAATATACAAGCACTCCTATCTATCAACCTAAATGTGTACAAAAGATGGTAATAAAGAGAAAAAAACCTAATTACGTCTATCGTACATGTACGGCGTCAGTCTCACCATAGCAAAACGTACATGTACGGCGCCAGGTCTGTGGCATTACAAACATAAACGTACATGTAAGTCTCGTGGCATGAAAATAGTCGAAACAAGCCGTAAATGTACGGCGTCCGTCTTTCTAAAGGGCATTTCTTCTAGTACATGTACGTCGGTCGGTTTGTGATAGAAAACTTTAAAACGTAAAAGTACGGCGTCAGGTCTGCGAAATGGGGAATGCAAAGTCGTACCAGTACGGCAGCCGTCCTGAATGGGTTAACAGTAAAACCTATATGGAAAAAGAAAACATTGAAATAGTACATACATCATTCAGATCCTACAGTAATCGTGCGATCACAAAAAGCATTCAAACAGTGGGAGTTAAGTTATTTGTAAATTCACTTGTTGCAATAAATTAATTTTTAAGGGTAATTAACCCCTAAGTTATTTTAGTGGCACAGTCGCAACGGATAGTGCATTCTGGAAGACCCTGCATCGAGCCAATTCTACTGGACCTGGAGTTTCAACCCCTTGAGCATTACAAATAACCAGTATCAAGCTGTACTCACTGAGGTGATTGGAAAGGAAAAATCATCGACTGACTGATAATCAAGCGGTGAGTTTGAGTGTTTCCCCATCTCTTTTATTATATTTATCCCCCTTTATCCCTGTATATGATATTTTATTTTGCACCTCCCCGAATAAGAGAAATTAATTTTTGATAAATAAACTTGTTTTGATCCACTATTTTATATAACTATATGAGCACAGATTTTAACTTAGAAGACTTAGTTCAAAAAATTTGTAACAGTCTAACTGTGGAAAAATCAAACAAAAACAACACAATGGCTACTCCTAACACAAATTTTCAACTCTTAAAATTATACGTAGACACTATCCCTTCATACGATGGTGACCGCAATAGCCTAGAAATTTTCATTTCCGCCTGTGATCATTTATTTAGTCTCTATGGAAATACCACAGATTTAACTCATAAAATGCATTTACTTAGGGTAGTCATACAAAAATTAGTAAGTAGAGCACAAATTTTAATAGGTAGTCGTAGCTAACTCACTACATGGGACGCTATAAAAAATGCACTCAGAGTTTCGGAGACCAAAGAAATTTAGATTGCTTAAAACAAGACCTTATTACCTTGTGTCCAAATAAAAATGAAAGTCATTTAGAATTTGGACAAAGGATCTAAATATTTAGAAGTAGGTTAGCTTCAAAAATAAATTCTATTCCCGAAACAGAAATGCCAAACGTAACAAAAGTTGTTTATCTTAGACAATACGATAGTTTGTCACTCAAAACCTTTATTAGGGGATTGTCTGGTTCCCTCCAAAGTATCATTAGACTAAGAAATCCTGACTCCCTAGAAACAGCAATGTCATTTGTAGTTGAAGAAGAAAACTTTAAATACACCCAAAATTTACCACAATTATACAACAAAATATTAAATAAACCTTTTTTAAATTAAAATCATCCACCTCCAAACAAAAACAATAATTTTAACTATACAAACTTCAAGCAACCCAATCATTTTAATCAACCTAATCATTTTTATCAATCTAATCATTTTAATCAACCCAATCATTTCAATCGACAATACCAGCAAAACTATAGCCACCCACATTATTCTAGTTCTAACAATTATCAACAAAAACGTTTTTCACAAACAAACAATAATTTTCCCCAAAACTTTAACAATCCACAACAACAAACAAACGTCTTTGAACCCACAGGTAGAGCTCCTCAAGAACCTCCAACACCCATGTCAGCAAGCACAAGAACCAGAAGCTTTAGACGCCCGCTCAATAACCTCCCTAACACAAATTATTTTAAAAGTTCAGCACCTCGTAATTTCGTATTCCAAGAGCTCCACCAAGTAGATAATTCCTCAATCAACACCCTCAGTAATGATTCAAATCACCACCCTCATAATGCTTTAGAAAACAGCCTATAACCAAATTCCTGATCAAAACACTGACGACGTAGAAACACATTATGTAGAAAATTTTATAGAAGAAAGTCTCACAAACACACTAACGTAATTCAAACTTCTGAAATTCCCGAAATTAACACCATTACCTATATTAATTCCTTACCCTTTATAAAAATTCAAAACCCCCCCACCAGATTACTAATAGATACAGGTTGCTCAGTCTCGATAATTAGACCCTCCATCGCAGAGAAATATTTCCCAAACAAAATATACCAGGAGCATTCGAAAATAAAAACAGCAACCGGTGAAAAAGACATCCTTTTCAAAGCGGATATCCCAACTTTTAAAGAATTTACATCAGGCAATAATATAACATTTCTTCTTTATGATTTTCACGAATTTTTCGATGGAATAATTGGCCTAAAAGATCTACATAATTTAGGATTTTTAATAGACCTAGTCAACCAGAAACTTTTTCATAATAATATTTATATCCCCTTCTTCTATAGACAGCCCAGCGAGAAATGTTACACAATTAGTGTAAATGCACATGAAGTGTTGCTACAAAATCCTGTAGATTTTAATAACGGCGATATCATTATGCCTGAAAAACATCTTAATAATCTATACATCCCAGATTCCTTAACTGCAAAAAAAATTTTTTAGCATTTGTCGAAATTCACAACACAGACAAGAATAAACATCACATTAAATTAACCTTTACATGTAGTCTCATTTCATGAACCTATACAAGAACAATTTCACCCTTTTCATGCTCACGAAATTTTTGAAAAAAAAATCTTCACAAAAAGCACTCAATATAGAAAACTTTATTTGAACAGATCACCTTAACCAAGAAGACAAAAAAACTATTTTATCCTTATGTAGACAGTATTCAGACATATTTCACAACGAAAAAGATAAACTAACTTTCACTAATAAAATTAAGCATGAAATTCGAACTACAGACGAAATTCCTATTCACACACGTTCATATCGATATTCTTTTGTTCATAAACCTGAGGTAGAAAAATAAATAACAAAAATGTTAAATGACGGTATCATTAGACCTTCCCAAAGTCCCTGGAGTTCCCCAATCTGGATAGTCCCAAAAAAATTGGAAACCAGTGGAAAACAAAAATGGCGCATCGTTGTAGACTATAGAAAAGTGAATGAAAAAACAATAGATGACACATATCCAATTCCAAACATCACAGACATTCTCGATAAGCTTGGTAAATGCCAGTATTTTACTACGTTAGATCTAGCATCAGGGTTTCACCAAATCGAGATGAACCAAAATTCTATAAAAAAAACTGATTTTTCCGTAGAAGGCGGTCATTACGAATATGTCCGCATGCCATTTGCGCTTAAGAAGAAGAAGCACATTCCAGCGGGTCATGGATAATATCCTTAAGGATTTAAAGGATAAAATTTCCCTTGTGTACATTTACGATATAATAATTTTCTCTACATCTCTTCAAGAGCATATTTCGAATTTAAGGTTAGTTTTCCAAAGACTAAGAGTTTCAGGTTTCAAAATTCAATTAGACAAAAGCGAGTTTCTAAAAAAATAAGTCGAATTCCTAGGCCATGTTGTTACCCTTTTAGACATAAAACCAAATCCAAGAAAAATCAAAGCTATCCAAGAATTCCCCATTCCTAAAACTGTAAAAGAGATTAAGTCATTCTTAGCACTATTAGATCTATCCTAGATTCATTAAAAATTTCGCTAAAGTAACTAAACCCTTTACAAAATGCCTAAAAAAGGCTAAAAAATAGAACACACAGAAAAATATCTAAAGGCTTTCGAATTCTGTAAAAATATTCTTTGCAATGATCCCATTCTGCAATACCCCCACTTTTCTAAACCATTTAATTTAACAACTGACGCCTCCAATCTTGCTATCGGAGCCGTTTTAAGCCAAGGCCCTATCGGCAACGACCTCCCAATTGCTTACGCTTCAAGAACACCTAACCCAGCCCAGTGCAATTATAGCACAATAGAAAAAGAACTCCTTGCTGTAGTTTGGGCTACTAAATATTTCAGGCCTTATCTCTTTGGAAGAAAATTCAATATTGTTACGGACCACAAACCCCTTCAGTGGTTATTTAACCTTAAAGAACCAAATTCTAAATTAGTCAGATGGCGCCTTAAATTAGAAGAATTTGAATATCAAGTCGCATACAAAAAAGGAAAAAACAATTTAAATGCAGATGCCCTTTCTAGAATAGAAATTGATGCCACGATGCAACCTCCGTTATAGCCAATATCGGTGACGCCGAAGAAACAATTAATAACTATCTGAATGATCCTGCTACCATTCCTGTTCCCAACGACCCCAGTCTTCTGGACCTCCTTTATAATAATCAAAGCTCTACTTCTAACGTAAACATACTTTCTGATATATTAATTAAACTCCACATTAATAATCAAACGACCCCAGAAAATACACAACAAATACCCGATGAAAGCGACACTATACATTCAGCCGCAGAAAATCCAATCCTAATAATTCCTATCACTGAAAGACCTCTTAATAGCTATAAAAATCAAATAATTATAAGTTGTAGTAAAAATGCCATAAAATCTAACTACCATAATTTTAAAATTTTCGACAAAAATCGTTTCATAACCATATTTTATAACAGTAACTTGCCAAGTCAGATTGTTAATATGATAAAAACGTATGTAAATCCAAAAAACACATATGGCCTATACTTCAAAACAAAATAATTAACACCCATATTCATTAATGTTGTTCAGAACTACTTTAAAATTCTTCCCTAAATTTTATTCAATGCAGCCGCCTTTTGCAAGACATAATAGGTCCTGAAGAACAAAAATTAAAATTAAAATATCACCACGAAGGTAAAACATGTCACGAAGGAATCAACGAAATGAGAATATCTTTGTCAAGAAATCATTACTGGCCAAACATGATCCAAGACATTACCAATTATGTTAACATTGCCAAATTTGTGAACTAGCTAAATACGAAAGAAATCCCCCCATTTTAAAATTCAACCTACTGCAAATGAACCCTTTGATCATGTCCATGCAGATACTTTTAAAATTCTTAATCACTCTATTGTTACTATTATATATTCATTCTCTAGATACGGACAAGCCTACCCCACAGAATCTCTTCACAACCTTAACATTACCGATTCCCTAGTAACATTTATTTCACACCATGGTATATTTCGCAAACTTACAGTCGACCAAGGTGGCGAATTTAAATCCAATAGCTTAGAAGACTTTTGTAAATTACACAATATAAAATTACACTATACCACTGCAAAAAATTCCAATAGCAATTCTCCTGTAGAACGCTTCCATTCTACCCTCGCCGAAGAAATTCGCTGCTAAAAATTAGAAAAACCCCAAGCCGATGTATATTCAGTCATTCATTATGTTCTTAAACAATTTAGAAAACGCCATAGTATTCGCCAAATTAAAAGCACTACATAACTCCTTAATAACAAAGAATGAGCTAAATAAAGTAGTAGATAAATCAATACACCTATATGGATCAAACCAGGTATTATAATTTTAAAATGTCCTCTCTTACTATCAAATAATTCAAACGCAAGTCTCATTTCTTGAGGACAAGATAATTTTCACTTTCCTATCTTTAAACCAGAAAGATTTTCGTTTATATCCTATACCATCACAAAACATCCTTGATCCCTTCGAATCTATATATAACACTCAATTCACGATATCATCAGTTGGGTGAAAACAACTGCCCAATGGTTGAAGATGTCTACATCGGCCATGATAGATTAAAGCCAAATGAAGACAACTGTATTGTTTCCATAATTCACCAAAAAGCTCTCAAAGACTGTCAGTTAACAAACGCCCACATCAATAACACCATATTTCAACAAATTAACAATGATTATGTCCTGATCGTTCCAGTAAAACTCCAGAAAAATGTAGTAATAATGGCTATATCACTATAACTGCACCTAGCCTTCTACAAATCCCAAACAATTGCGAGATTAAGTCCAGCCAGTTCCAATTCAACAATGTAGAAGAGGTCATTGGAAAGCCATTCCTGTTACCCGTAATAACAATAGAAGGTATTCCGAAAAGAAGCAACCTGAGTCACGTCCACCTGCATCATGTGAACATGGACGACATCTGCAATCTTCAAGACCATGCAGCACAACTTCAACAGCCAGCACAGATAAAAACTGAAAGTAAACCTGGATATGGATTCTAAGGGGCCTAGTTTGCGCTTGTACAATGTACAATACTCCATTTCACGTTTCAACATCACTAATGGTAATCCTTTTGGTCATTGCAGCCTCCTTCTTTGCATATAAGAAATTTAAAACAGGAAAGAAGATACCAGCTAACAACAGAAAATGCGCAGATGAAAACAACACCTCAGTATTGTTCTCGAGCTTAGGCAGGGAGGAGTTACATTAGTTAGTCGTATACACTTTCACATACGTAAATCAATACGTTTCTGTAATTAAAATATAATTTGTAACTTAAAATAGGTCACTTAGTCTCTTTAACTAATAAAGAACTTTCCAGATCTAATTAAAAATCTATATGGTTATTTACCAAATATTGTATTATCACATATTAATTACATATTAATTATACTTTCTACACCAGATTCACATATAAATAGACCACTATTCTGTGATACATTCATTCAGCTTATAAGTTAGTTTGTAGTATATTAAGTTATTTGTAAATTCACTTGTTGCAATAAATTTATTTTTAAGGATAGTTAACCCCCAAGTTATTTTAGTCACGCTCCTCATTACGGCAATGTTTGAGCGCTGTAGCATTAAGAATGAGTTCTTACAAAGATATCACACCTAACATACAGCTTTATCATCAACTACGACAGTGCATCTTAAATTTGTGTTGCGAAGGTATACTCATATTAATTTGCTTATATTATTGTATCATGCATATAACCTGTTTGCAGCTGAAACTTTGGGTACCGATGATAGTCAGTGTTCTGTGGGTACCAGTAGTTTCAGTAAAGAGATGCTTCGATCAACTCGTAAGTCGATTTATGTTTTTGGATTGTTAATAATTATAAAATTGCATATATTGATTTACCTAGTTTCATACTGGCCAAGTAGCCTTGATTTATTATTGCAGAAGGAGGAAATTCAATCCCTGAAAGCGCGACCACTTTAGTTACTCCACAGAGTTTACATAGTAAGTTATTTAAACTGTACAAATTTTCATTGAAAATAAAAAAATGTTTTTGCAGATCTTCAGTCAACCTTAATTCAAGACGGAATGGGTAAAATAAATGTAAATACCAATGTACAAACGCTACAGCATAACAGCAGAGGTAGAGGTATAATATTTTTTACAGAGGTATATGTATTAATAAAAAATTTAATGTCATGTAGAAAATGAACGCACAGAAGAGGAGGGACTACGCTATATCGAAAAACTGTCAGAAGTTGACGTTGAGACTAAGAAATTTAACTTCAAATCTCAAAGGCTTTGATTTCAAATTATAGATGTGGACTATGGTGAAACTGATCCCCTTACTTGGCTTAATGTAAGTTTCACTTAATCTTATTTAAACTGAAATAGTGTAGTAAAGCGTGTATAAACTTTGTAATATATGTACGAATTCCTGTGAAAGACCATACAAAAGTGGGTAGTAGATGTATGTTCTGGAGCACAGAGTGAGTGAACTTAAAGTTCAAGGCCAGCGTCAAGGTCATTTTCCAAGACCATATTTCAAGGTCACATTATGAGATATAACCTTGAACAAATTCATCCTTGAAATTTGTATTATATATATATATATATATATATATATATATATATATATATATATATATATATATATATATATATATATATATATATATATATATATATATATATATATATATATATATGTAACTCAGTGTAGTATTAGCAATTTGTGAGTTCGAGTTTATTTAAAGTGTGTAGGAATACAATGTTGGACCATATTTTTATTATTAATTGGGACAGTTTACGCAACGCCGCAAATATTCGCCATCGATATGCGTTAAATTATGAAGGAAGTGTTCTGCAAAATCGCCATATTCATGCTGTAGCATTAATGGATGCACGCCTTGGGACTGTCGACGTGGGTAAAGAAAAATACCACAAATTTTATTTTATAGGAGATCCTTGCATGGGTTCAATAGTTTGGAGTGATTGTTTGGTGGGAGATAGGTATGCAGTGTTTAGTGTGCGTCGTGAAATATAACCTCCATAGCAGATACATATCATATTGTTCCTATTGTAACAGGCGAATAAAATATAGATCTGCAGACCAGTGCAAACAGTCAACCGAAATTGCTTTTATGTGTAGTTGGGTAAGAATAAGCCCAGCTGGGAATATTGAAGAAACAGTGAGTTGTGTTAGTAGTTAAGAAGTCATCGTCAACGTCGGTAGATTATAAACAGTATGATGGCAAATGTGAACAGCAAATGCCAGTGTGAAAAAATGGAAAGTAATGAGCTAGATGAGAAGTTTCGATTAATTGTGTGCAAAATAAGAGACATAGCTGGTGACGAAAAATTCGTGTCTGAAGGAGATGACTGGACCAATTCATATTTGTATGAATTGTGTAACATATATTTAAGTGGCAACTGTACAAAGCAGTTTTTTGTCCTTTCGCACAAAGCTTATGTGCAAAATGGGGAAATTGAACACTTACTCGAACATTATGTTCCATTTTAAATTTGTAGAGTAGAAAATTTAAGTTTGTTGGACATTGTATTCCTATACATAGTTTTTTAAATAAATAAAAGAAACTCATTATATTTTAACTAGTTTTATTATAAGTCCTGGTAAGGATAGAAAAGCTCTCAAATTTCTTAGGTTACAATTATCAAATTCACTTACTTTCATTTATAATGCAGAAAAGGATTGTCAGACTCGCCTTTAACTTACCTTATAACTGCTTTTGTCGGGCGGTATTTAGGAATAATCAGATTTTAACTGTCACATCAATTTATTTGTTACGATTGCTTACGTACATTTATAAAAATAAAGGGAAATAACTAAATAGATCTGACGTACATGCACATTTTACACGGGTAAATAATGATTTCCATCTTAAAAAGCATAAGTCCCAGCATTATAAAAGAAGTGCCATCTATGCAGATTGTTATTACTATGACAGGTTACCGGTGTCAATAAAGAGTGCAAACACAGTCACTATCTTAAAAAAAAACAATTTCTTGCTAGCAATTGTTCCTATATTTTGCAAGAACACTATGAAGCGTGCAATAGCTGCGATTCTTGTATTGACGTGATGCACATAATATAGGTGTTTATGTTTGTCGGTTATAATTTGTGATAGTTGATTTACATTGTATACGCTAATATTCTTTTTTTATGTATAATTATTGACGCATTTGTTTGTATGTTCGTATATTTGTACTTTTCAACGTTTATATTTAATGACTTGTATGTTTTTCTTTGTGCTTTACATCTGTATAGACCAATTAGTGTTTTTATATTTTTATGTTTTCGCTTTTTTACATGTTCATATATTTTATTAGTATATATATATATATATATATATATATATATATATATATATATATATATATATATATATATATATATATATATATATATATATATACGTTCTCGAAAACATGCTACGCCCTGCCTGCGTATTTAATTACACAGCTGTAGATACCTCCGGGATGTATTACAACCAACGCAACAGTATCAGTTAATAATGCTATTGCATATTTTACATGTGGTTACAAATTATCTGCAGACCATCTGATTTAATTGAGATTCCAAGTGTGGATGATATACGAGCTTGTAATCAGGATAGATCATTTAGCAATATTATAAAATATGAACAACAGACTGTTACTTACTAGAACGGGGGACATAGGGGTGTCTATACATAGCGTTTTGAGGGCTTATTTCCAACAAATGGAATACTAAAAGGTAATAAATACATTTAGAATTCGTTATCATAACGGAATTGAGGAAGCTGTTCCAGCCAGCACTACCATTCCATACTTATTTAGTATGATACTATGATACTAAGTGAAGATTGGAACCTGTGATGAGCACTGATAAGTACACTTGGAGAACCCAAATCACCACAACACATTTTAAAAGACCTGACGATCGTTTCACTAACCAAGTTAGCGTCATCAGAGGATGAAACATTCTAAATACTTAAAAAACTAACATCAACTTATATACCAGATCACAGGTAAAGAGATCGAACCGAGATGAGATACTAGTCGTAGGCAAATTCCCAAGTGTATTGTATTTTTATCGCCGGACAAGGTCTTTGCGCCATCCCTACTGCTTTATCTAAAAAGTGTCCATCTGTAATAGTTTTGAGAAAGTTCAACGATAAATTAACAACGATTCCTTTGGCGGCAATAACTGTATACTTATGTTATCGGTAAAACGTGCCGAAAACGTGGGAATTTTATTTAGCAAAGCAATCGATCAAGTGACTCGTAATTGGCGCTGGTGAAGTGTTCACACATTTTTTGTTGTAACTATATTGCGCAATATATATGCTTTCGAACCCATTTAGCTGTCCTGGTTTTCTAACATTTTTTATTAATTTCAGATTATCTTTATCAACGTGATGATTATTATCGCAAATATGTTGGGCGACGGCAGACTTATCTACAGTACCGTAACGTAATTAGGATACGTGTTCTTTGAATCCAATTCCAATCGATCTTTTTGTTTGTCCGACGTATTTAAGATTACAACTTATTTCATAAATTCCCGACATTTTGTCCGCGCTATCCTTGTCTTTTGGGTTACCTAGCAAGTTTTTTAAGGTATTTGTTGTTGAAAATGTTAGCTGTAAGTTGACTTTTTTAAAAATGCTGTCTAGACCGCTCGTGATTCTGGGTTCAAATGGTAAGCAAACAAAGTTTTTTCCGATTTTTCTCTTCTGAACGTCGTTGATTCCGTCAACATTTTCTTTGTTTTCTGTTTGTTGATTAATTTTTCCACTAGGCAAGCAGTGCATCCGTTATATTCGGCCACGTTCTTAATATAATTTAATTCTTTGGTATATCTACTGTTGTTTAAAGGAAAATTAATTAACCGATTTACTAAAAAATTCAGACTGGCCATTTTTTGTGCGTACGTATGATGTGAGTCGCTCAGGATGTAGCTTAAGGTAGTGGTTTCTATATATATATATATATATATATATATATATATATATATATATATATATATATATATATATATATATATATATATATATATATATATATATTTATATATACGAGAAACAAAATAGTAAACATTCTCAGTTTTATTTCTTGTTAAGTAAGCAGGTAACACAGTACCACCTAAAATTTAAGACATTATTATTAGCAATATCTTTCTTCTCGTTTTATTTATTTTGGAGTTTTTTAGTACACCTGTCAAAGGGTAAGAGTTAGTTGCTTAATTTAAACTGCAAGAGTCAACAGAGAACGTTAGTTAGCTTCAACAGTTGTGTATGTAGTGAATAGTGCCGTAAAAGTGTTTAATGTTGTGCGGTGATAGTTTTTTTACAAAGTACTTAGGTTAGTCAAACAAAATATTATCCAGCTTTGTATAAGTCAAATATCTCTTGTTTTTGAAATATATACCTACTCAGTACGATACTCTTGTAACATCAGCATTATCATTATTTCTGTTTTACACAGATGTCGGCTAACTTAAATAGGTTACCAACAGTTACTCTTATTATATAGTTTGGACTTTTTTGAAGCTACCGATGCGAAACAGCATTGTTTTAACACAATAAATTCCAGATATGTCTTACCAAGACGATATAGAATGGCTTTCTGAATATCGTGCATTAGAGCAAACATTCACTGTCTCTGAATTTCAAGGTGTGTTTATTATTTATTTATGAGCAAGTATTTTATTAAAAAATTAATTCTACTTATTTTGGTTTAGAAACTCCTCACCCAGTATCTCTAACTGTAGAGCCCTCCATACTTCATGCAGATGACTCAAAAACTGACGGTAAGTGATTTTATATTGTTTTCAATTAGGTTTATGATTTATGCGAGGTTTTGTTGTAGATATTAATCTTGACTTAGCTGATGGATGTCAGCCAACGAACTGCTACATTTCTTTGGAGAAGGCTTTTTTAATACACGCTCCTCATTACAGCAATGTTTGAGCGCTGTAGCATTAAGAAGGAGTTCTTACAAAGAAGATATCACACCTAACATACAGATTTATCATCAACTACGACAGTGCATCTTAAATTTGTGTTGCGAAGGTATACTATTATTAATTTGCTTATATTATTGTATCAGGCATATAACCTGTTTGAAGCAGAAACTTTGGGTACCGACGATATTCAGTGTTCTGTGGGTACTAGTAGTTTCAGTAAAAGGATGCTTCGTTCAACTCGTAAGTCGGTTCATGTTTTTGGATTGTTAATAATTATAAAATTGCATATATTGATTTACCTAGTTTCAAACTGGCCAAGTAAACTTGATTTATTATTGCAGAAAGAGGAAACTCAATCCCTAAAAGCGCCACCAGTTTAGTTACTTCATAGAGTTTACATAGTAAGTTATTTAAACTGTACAAATTTTCATTGAAAATAAAAAAAATGTGTTTGCAGATCTTCAGTCAACCTTAATTCAGGACGGAACGAGTAAAATAAATGTAAATACCGATGTACAAACGCTACAGCATAACAGCAGAGGTAGAGATATAATATTATATTTTTTACAGATGTATATGTATTAATAAAAAAATTTAATGTCATATAGAAAATGAACGTACAGAAGAGAAGGGACTATGCTATATCGAACAACTATCAGAAGTTGACGTTGAGATTAAGATATTTAACTTCAAATCTCAAAGGCTTTGTTTTAAAATTAAAGATGTGGACTCTGGTGAAACTGATCCCCTTACTTGGCTTAATGTAAGTGTCACTTAATCTTATTTAAACTTCAATAGTGTAGTAAAGTGTGTATAAACTTTGTAATATATGTACGAATTCCTGTGAAAGACCATACAAAAGTAGGTAGTAGATGTACGTTCTGGAACACAGTGGAGTGAGTGAGTGAACTTCAAGGTCAAGGCCAGAAGCAAGGTCGGCGCCAAGGCCATGTTTCAAGGTCACATTGTCAGATACAACCTTGAACTAATTCGTACTCGAGTTTATTTAAAGTGTGTAGGAATACAATGCCGGACCATAATTTTTACATTTTTACGCAACGCTGCAAATATTCGCCATCGATATGCGTTAAATTATGAAGGAAGTGTTCTGCAAAATCGCGATATTCAAGCTGTAGCATTAATGGATGCATGCTTTGGGGCTGTCGACGTGGGTAAAGAAAAATGCCACAAATTCTATTTTATCCTTGCATGGTTTCAATAGTTTGGAGTGATTGTTTGGTGGGAGTGTGCGTCGTGAAATATAACCTCCATAGCAGATACATATCCTACTGTTCCTATTGTAACAGGCGAATAAAATATAGATCTGCAGAACAGTGCAAATAGCCAACCGAAGTGGCTTTTATGTGTAGTTGTGTAAGAATAAGTCCAGCTGGGAATATTGAAGAAACAGTGAGTTGTGTTAGTAGTTAAGAAGTCATCGTCAACGTCGGTAGATTATAAACAGAATGATGGAAAATGTGAACAGTAAATGCCAGTGTGAAAAAATGGAAAGTAGTGAGCTAGAAGAGAAGTTTCGATTAATCGTGTGCAAAATAAGAGACATAGCTGGTGACAAAAAATTCGAGTCTGAAGGAGACTGGACCAATTCATATTTGTATGAATTGTGTAACATATATTTAAGTCGCAACTGTACTGGAGAAATTGAACACTACTTGAACATTATGTTCCATTTTAAATTTGTAGAATAGAAAATTTAAGTTTGTTAGACATTGTATTCCTTTACATAGTTTTTTTTTAATAAATGAAAGAAAATCAATATATTTTAACTAGTTTTATTATTTTTAAAATATTTACAATACAAAAGTTAATTAATAATATGACTATTATATAAAAAGTACACATTAGTAAGGGCGCAAACGCAATGATTATTGAAATAATAAATGCAATAAGGTGTAGAGGATTGAAGTGCGGCGTCACGCTTAAAATTATTCTTGAACTCCGCAACTTTGTATTTAACTGTATGTATGGTTTAAGCCATGCCGATTGAGAAAATTTTATACCTCTGAATTTTTACTAATTTAGGACCATACTTAGACATTGCTTTAAATTTCTGTAGTGTAAAATATATTTTTCTTTATTTCGCAAATTTGGAATTAGTTTTCGACTTTGGCTACCATGTCGTTTATAATTTTCCGGACAAAACGGTAGGTCATTATGATAGTCGTGTAAATATGTAGGATATGCAAAATCAACTCCCACAACGTAGCCAGTTTCTGCATCGTCTGGAATATTTGAAACAGTATTATGTAAAGTCTGAATTTCCTCATTTGAGAGCCAATGAAAATTTCCTTTTGGAAGACTCTGCGCCATAACGCATGCATACATGCTCGTAAAGTCAAGATTCATAATAAATGAGTTTGGCATTTAAAAGTCATAATTTTGAAGAAATTTATTGTTACACCACATCGAATACCTTTTTTTTTATGTAGCATATCAATATCAGTTAATAATTATAATTCAATTTTTGTGTATCTTAACATTGCATCCCAACTTAAACCTGGAGCTGTGTAGTAATGGGCCTGGTCAAGTTTGTATGTTTTGTGACATAAATCCCTATAGTTTTCAAAAACATCAGCGAGCAATAGCACATCAGACATTAAGTAAAAGTCAAAGTAGTCTGCTAAAGTTTTACAATTTAAAACACGCCATGCATTGCAAGCCCTATCATAGTCTTCTTGAGAGACTTATTCACTTCGAAATTAATCATAAAACTTATCTTTGCGTGGTAAAGATGTTTCATGAAATTTTAAAAAAATCAGTTATAGACGTGTAAGGAAAAATCCCCCTGCGCGTCATAATAGAGAATTTTTGATCATCAGAAAAGAACTGGCGAACTTCAAGACATTGATATGATTCTAAGTTTGAAGCCAATTCATGTAATGAAGCGGATACAAATTGATACGAGCCTAAAAATTTCATTTGAAGAAAAAGTGTTTTTATTGTACCATCTTTACTAGTATATTTACCAAATGGAAGTTTTTTCGCAAAAGAAATGTATTTTTCAAATGTTTGAGGAATTACAGTCACTTTTTCTGGATTTACAGCAAGTTCTTTGACATCTTTGCATCATAGTTTTTCAAATTATGGAAAAAAATTGGTATTTGCAAAGGGCTTTTAAAATTAAGGTTGCAGGCGTTGTGTGCTGCACCTCTTAAAGTTTCCCGTAAAGTGGCAGTGATCTTGTACTTTTACATCTGAATCTGTAACTGGCATTTCACAAATATGACAAAGGGTTACTTCATTGAAGTTTTTTGTTCTTGACATATTAAAGGTTTTATTTTAGTTATCGGTTTTAAATGCTTATAATAAATATCGCGTAAATCACTTTCTAATCTAGAAATAAAACATGTGGAGCCTCATTATTTCTATACAAAAATAATTTAGATAATTCACCATTAAACAAACATTTTATGCAATACGCAAATGAACAAGGTACATGTCTATATTTTTTAATAGTGAAAGTTTCTTTGTTATTAACATCAGTATTATCTTCTACGGGTTCTAGCACACATTAAAGTCGGCAAACACGCAAAATGGCAATCTCAGCTGCTTCTGGAAAATTTCAAATTTTAAAACATTGTCTAAAATCGTACGCCTCAACTTATCGGTCCTTGTATTTAACTGTTGCATTTTTGCAGTCACGTAGCTACAATCATTTTGAGTATGTCGAAGTAGATTTTGTCTACAAGCAAACTATTGTAAACAACCATCACAAAAATGCCTCACTAGTGTGTTTTTCGATATCTGGGAGGAAATTAGTCTAGACAAATTATTTATAAAACAATAGTGATAATTTCCTTCACAATCATCAAGTAACAAAAAGTGTATGTGAATGGACCTGTAACTTGATATCGATAGATATTATTTTGAAAACATTTCTCTAAACCGGAAGCATTAATAGATTTTTTTTTCAAATTCACGTATTGATTTTAATGCGACAGGAAATGATAAATCAGTAAAATGGATACAGGTATCGCTAAAATTCGGATATGAGCTTGGTGAAGAAACTGAACCAGTAAATAGCAGCCAGTACTGACCAAGCAAAACAATATGCATCATTATTTTTAATATTGATTATAGATGTTTTTAAGGCAATTTCTCTTGGTAATGGTAAGTAAGAAGCAGCTCATAAATGATTATACTTATTAATATTTATTTCCACATATATTTTTTTTCCAGCGCCCAACCCGAATCTCTTTTTGTAAAATCAGCCGCTTTTTCATCAAGGGTGGTAGTAAAATTATTAAACAAAATTTCTAAATCAGATAAAACTTTTGATATTTTATTAGATGTGTTATGAAATTTAATTTCCCTTATATTATGAGACGCTAAAATATATAATCCAAATAATTCAAAATTACATTTAAATGACGTTAATTTAAGTTCATTTCTAAGCATATCAATAGATTTATCCTTAACACTAATGATATAATCAGTAATGTTTAGCCCTGTATAATTAGCAGTAATTTGACAACTCACTATTCTGCCTTTGAATGTGCTCCTGCAAACATGAACACCATCTGCTAAACGTTTCCAAAATCGAGCTTTGTGCTTGATGCTTTTGATATGTCCAGCATACATGTTGGCAGGAAGTTCACAGTCACATGCACTGCAGCGTATGGTCGCAGCTGGTTGATTTGTTGTGGACAGTGCAGCAATGTTGGAATCTCTTCTTACTGCTGGTTGATTTGTTGTCGACAGTCCAGCGTTAGAATTGTCTGTCGGTGATATTGTAACATTCCTGATTCCACTAGGTCCAGTGATATTGGAAATTGTCGCCTCGTCGACAGCTGTGCGACTGCGATTTGTGGTCGACAGGCCAGCGTTAGAACTATCTGCCATGTCGACAGCTGTGCGGCGGCGTTTTGTTGGTGGTTCACAGTGTGTAAGGTTTATCTCTCTAAACTTTCTGGCACAACGTACAATTCTCTGGTGTCGACTGAGGTTGTCTTGCCTAGTAAAGATTTTTTGACGGGTCGTACATGTAAGACTCATGTTGATAAAGTGATTCGCTATCCATCAAATTCAGCCACAAAATACTTTAATATGTGTCGCAAAGCGCGAAAATTTGTTTTGCCTCCCCACCCTTTTCCCCTATTTTTACCCACACCCCTTTTTTTATCAACTACTATATTCTCACACACTAAAAACTGTACTGTCGCTTTACAACTCCCCCTCTGTATATGTACCTCTTTCCAAGGTTGTGTAGAGTGTTGGCGGACATGTAGAGTGGGGGTAGACATGTGCTGAGTCAAGGTGACTCGGACAAGGTTTAATCGCTGATTAACATGCACGAATAATTTTTTGTTTCATTATACAGAAGTCTGGAGCAATAAATAAATTGTGAAATAAAATTTTCTTGTATATCTTGAGTATATGAAAATGGCTGCAAATAAAGACGCTATTTTTATTATTATTGATGATGGTCGCCGAAGCGTCGTTTTAGACGATACGACGTCGACCACATTATTGGAGGATGTGGGAGCCGTCGGAAATGCTCTTTTACAGGATGAGTTGGATGAGTTAGAGGTATTTTTTTAAAATATTTTCCATATAAGCTCATTTTTTACTGGGTTAAATATTGTAGGATATGTTTAACAATTCAATATATTTCATTTGATAATTGATTTTTTAATAGCAAAATCGCAGGGTTGAAGAGGAAAACAATGAGCATTTAGCGGTATATAGTATTTTTTCTACACGAAACATTTATTGTACTAAATATGTTTTTTTAATAGGGGGATTTTGCGGAAGACCAAATTCAGGAAAATCATCATGAGGTATAATTTGATTCTTGTTTTTTATATTTAATTATAATGGTTTTTTCATTTATTTTACAGATAGCTAATGAAAATCGAAATGGAGAGGTATGATGCCATATTTTTTGACTTAAATTATCATTTTCTTTATTGTTAATTTAATTACAGCATCCAGAAGACTCAGATACGGGTTATGAATCGGATTAGAATTAGTTTTTTAATTACATATTTTTGAAATTTATATCTAGATTAATTGTCTGTATAAATGTAGTCTGTAATAAACAAATAATTCCTAAATGATTATTTTTTCACCCTAATCATAATCAGCGCTATGGTAGTAAATTTTACTAAAAATGTTTTAAATTTGCTTAATCAATATATAACGAGTAAAGCAATGATTTAATTTCAATGAAACTACTTGTATGAAAATAAATTTAGAATGTTCCATACCACGAAATAATCGAAACCCTTTTACAAAAAAACTTCAAATAATTTCTTTCACTTCTTACCATTTAAAAAAATGAATGAAATTTAATTATTTAAAATAAATTGGTTTTATTGTCAAAATATAATAATTAGAAAATATATAATAAATTATAATATAAAATCTATTATTTTAAATGATGCACCAGAAAAAAAATTACACAAAAATACTGCCTAAATATATAAATTGGAAATATGAAAAAAACACTCATTTGCAAGTTTAATTTTTTTAAATAATTTTTCCAATGTCTAAACTAGTTTTTTTGTATAAATGTGGTCTGTAATGAGCAAATATTTCCTATATGGTCATTTTTCCATAATTATAATATATAGATTGCAGCGTTATGGTAGTGAATTTTCAATATTTTTTTTATCAATATATAATCAATAAAAAAAGATTTATTTTCCATTTTCCACTTGTATGAAAAAAAAAAACTCAAAAACTGTTTCCTACCACGATACAATTAAAGCGTTCTTTCTTATAAACAATTGTCAATATTTTTTAATTCAGCTTCTTATTGAAAAGTTGGCTGATTTCACAGCAGAAAAAAATAAAAAGGAAACTAAAATAATTCGTCTGCGAAACTAAATACGTTATATTTAGAGTTTAAAACAACCTTCATAAAACTCATTTTTAAATCATTACAACTGAATTTCTCCTAGAAGATTTCAGAAACCAAACAATTTAATATATTTCATTTAACCCGTTAGCGCCCGGCGAGTCACGTAGTCACGTAACGCATATTAGATTGTAATTATGACGTATATTAGTAATTGCTGCAGAAAGTTCATATGTAATTATAATAACTAATTGTCTTATACCACTATAAAGGGACACCTATTTTTTAGGCTCGACCTCATTCTTAGTTCGTCGGCCAAATAGTAAGTACTCTCTGTGTTTGTCGTATTTCTTGTTCTTGATATATCAACTGATTGTTAGTCAGTTCAAATCGCTAAATTTCATCACAGTTAGAATCTTCTTCTATTTGTAAAGTAGTGCCGAGTTCTAGTTTGTAGCAAGAACATTTTTTTTAAAGTTGAAATTGTACTCTCCTGTTGTTAAATAAATAAACTTTTGGAATTTACAACCCCTCAACCCTTATTTTGCGCAGTCACTGGGTTAGCAGAAGAAAACAAGGTTCCCAGGAACAACGTTATTGCTTTTGTTACCCTCCAAAGAAATCTAGCTCCAGAGTCCACGCCACGTTCAAGATTGGAAGTTCTCTGCAACGACAGCACCTCACCAGGAAACCGGCAAGCAAAATTTCAACCCACAGGCAACCAAACAGAAGACCAAACGTGAGTTTTTCTGAAATATTCTTTCTCTTTGTTTTTTTTTTGCCACAATCCTGTTATTTTGTTAATATCCCTATAGTTTATGTCTGTATCTGACATTGAAGTAGAGTTAACTGCAATTTTAAGCAATCTTTCTCTTGATAATAATAGTAACAAAGATAGTTTAGAGTCTAAAGTAGAAATCATGGCCACTACAGAACAAGCCATCACTTCAGCTAGGAACTATGGAGAAGTTCTCCCTAAATTTAACGGTAATCCAGACACTCTGGAATGTTTTATAGCCGCTGTGAACAAATTTTTCTCACGATACGGTGCTACCACCGATAATACTTTAAACGAATATGTGTTTTGCTTGATAAGAAGTAAATTGTCCGGAGAGGCAAATCATTTTGCAACCTGTAGATCGGACTTAGATTCTTGGCCCACTTTAAGGGACGCATTAAAAACAAAATTCGGAGATCACACAGATCGATTTACATTAGCATATCAATTTAAATATTTGAGAATTAAGTCAAATGAAAATATTTTAGATTTTATAAATAGAGTTAAAACTTTACAAAATAGGTTAGATATAAAAATTGTAAACGACCCCAGTATACCCCCAAATCAAAAGACCGTTCATAAAGAAATAAATTCGCAAACTGCGTTAGAAGTCCTGTATAATAGTTGTCCACCAACTCTCCAAACCATTCTAGAAATTAAAGAACCAACTAGTTTAGAAATGGCTACAAGCACAGTGTTAAAATACTTGACAAAACACCCTCAAAGTAACCAAACTCCTAAACAAAATTTCTTTCACAGACCCTCCCCAAACATAAGTAATCCTCAACAAAACCCTATGCCGGAAAGGCAATTTTATAACAGAGCTAATAGTAGACCTGTACAATACTCCAACACTTATAACAGAAACCCCGATTACAATACTTACCCTAAACCCCAGTATAGGGAAAACGTTTTTCGACCGAATGGTCAAAATTCCGTACAAAACGCTTTAAGTAATAACCCAACTCCCATGAGTGTTTCTACCCGGGTTACTCAAAATAACCAAAGAGCTAATGTTTTTCACCCTAGGAGTTACAATTCCATTCAGAACGGTGCCACAAACCAACCCACCCCCATGAGTACATCAACTAGACTTTCACACGAAAGTAGATTTAAAAATAATTCTAGAAAACCCCAGGAATTTCATAATCAAGAAATGTTCAATTCAGAATTAACAGACTACGATTACCCAGATGATAGTTACCCCTCTTATAATAATTATACCCCAGAGGCTCTACCCAATCTCGAAGTCGAGCAAGAAATACCAGAGCCCAAAGAAAATGAAATTTTTTTATGCCAAACAGCCTCGGAACACCAAAACTTCCGTACATACATCTAAAATTTCCCAACATTAAATTATTAATTGATACAGGTGCTACAAATTCCTTAATTCATCCTGACATAGCTTATAAGTATACAAAAAATTATATTTATTCTAACCCATGCTCGCTAAGAACAATGTTCAATGTTTCACAACATCAATACGCCACAAAAATTACATTTTTAGACACGGATCTTGATTTTCATCTAGTTAATTTTCACCCTAAGTTTGACGGACTTTGAGGTTCGAATGCCCTTAAATCCTTATACGCTCAAATAGACTATGTAAATGATCTCATTTATTTCAATGGGGAATCATACGAACTATCTTGGTATTCTCCACAAAATCCTTCTATCTCCCAATCGGAGATAACACTAGCTTCACATAGTCTTAAATTTCAAACCCCTATTAAAAAAGGTACTGTTGTTGTACCTGCAGTTAATCTTGGCTGTCTTAAATTTCCAGACAGCATATTAGAAATAAATAACCACACTGGTCACCTTCCCTTGACACAAAACGACATTCAAATAAACACTGACCTGACCACAATCCCTAAAATAGAAAATTTTTCTGACAACAATTATGATGCATATCAATTATACGAAAATAATCCTATTAAAAATATTAAACTGTCTCATCTTCCATACGAACAAAAAATGACAGGAGACCTATGTAAAAAATACTCCGACATATTTTATAATGACTCTGACAAACTCACTTATCCAAGCATAATAAAGCATAAAATACCACTTAAGTCTAACGAACCAATTTTTAGTAAAGCCTATAGGTTCCCCTATACACAAAAGGCGGAACTAGATAAGCAAATAAATGATTTATTAGAGCAAAATATAATTACTGAAAGTGTATCACCATATTCTTCACCTGTATTTTTGGTCCCTAAGAAACCAGGAAAAGACGGAGAAAAGAAATGGCGCATGGTAGTAGATTTTAGAAAATTAAATGAAAAAACTATAGATGATAAATTTCCGATACCAAATATAGCTAGCATTCTAGATGCATTAGGAAATTCTAGATACTTTTCAAAATTAGATTTAAAGTCCGGCTTTCATCAGATTGAGATAGATCCGGAAGATCGTCATAAAACAGCCTTTTCTACGGATAATAATCACTATGAATTTTTGCGTATGCCATTTGGATTAAAAAATGCGCCCAGTTCGTTCCAGAAAACGATGTATAAAGTCCTTAAAGGCCTTATTAATAACGTTTGTTTAGTTTATTTAGATGATATAATTATTTTAGGTAAAAATCTAACAGATCACCTTAATAATATAGAAACTGTTTTAAAAAGATTGCAAGAAAATAATTTTAAAGTACAAAGCGAAAAATCAGAGTTCCTTCTAGAGGAAATAGAATACCTAGGTCACCTAATTACGACCAGAGGCATCAAGCCAAATCCCGCCTTGGTACAGAAAATTAAAGATTTAAAATTGCCCACCACTCAAAAACAAATTAAATCATTTTTAGGTTTAGCAGGCTACTATAGGAAATTTATAAAAAACTTTGCATCACTCACTAAGCCCCTTAGCAAATGCCTAAAGAAAGATGCCAAAGTAATCCATACCCCCGACTTTATTTCGGCATTTAATAACATAAAGGAATTATTAACTAATGAGCCAATACTCAGCTATCCCGACTTTACCAAACCATTTTTAGTCACCACAGACGCTTCCAACTACGGAATTGGCTGTGTATTGTCACAAGGTCCTGTAGGAAGCGACAAACCCATCATGTACGCCTCACGTACACTTAATGATCATGAGGTTAATTACTCAACAATAGAAAAAGAATGCCTTGCAATAGTATGGGCCACTAAAATGTTCAGACCATACTTATATGGACAAAAGTTTACAATACTTTCTGACCACAAACCCCTTCAATGGTTGTTTTCACTAAAAGAACCAAATTCTAAACTAATAAGATGGCGACTTAAACTCGAAGAATTCGATTACGATATAAAGTATAAAAAAGGCAAAGCCAACACAAATGCTGATTTTCTCTCACGATTAGAAACTTACGCCGCAGATTTCGAACAGGAAAATCCCGACGATTTGTTAAGCTTATTTAATAATGCCGGTGATATCAACGAAAGAGACAAAATCGTTCTCGACGACATTGATGAGGTTCTAGCTAACCTAGATCCTCCTGCACCACCCACAAATAGAATCAACATTATTTCAGATATACCATCTCAGCCACCAGAAAATACAAATCCCTTAGATAGTCTGGAAGCCTTAGTTCAAAGCCTTGGCATTGACCAAGAAAGGAGCACACCGTCTGACAATCTTCAGTCAAATATTCCAATTCAGACGAATAATTCACAACCACCTAATACGAACCCCACTTTCCAGCAAAATAATACAGACCTAGACACAGTTCATAGTCAAGCCGAAAACGTTTCAGCAACTTTACCCATAACTCCTGAACCCTTAAATTATTTTAAAACACAAATAATTTATTCATTAAAACAAGAACCCAAAGTAGTACACCAGGTACATTTCGATAAACATATATATACAATAGATATAACTCCCTCAAATCTTACTAACGAAATAATTCAAACATTAAAGGAGATAAGTTCCCCTTCACACAAAAACGCTATACATACAAAAGAACCAGAACTTTACGAATCGATAGCCCAAATAATCAACCAAAATTTCACGAAGGACATAGGTTTTGTATTTTGTAGAAATCACCTAACTGACGTTCCAGATATTGAAAAACAAAAATTGATCTTACACAAACTTCACGAACAAAAACATCGAGGATCAAAAGAGTTAGAAGCAGAAGTAAGACGTCCTTATTATTGGCCATCTTTATCTAAAGATTGCCAGTTACAAGTAGATTTATGTAGTATATGCCAGGAGTGTAAATACGAAAGACACCCCATACAATTTAAATTACAAGCCACTCCAATCCCCTCTAGGCCATTTGAAACAGTGCATATGGACACTTTTTCAATGGACAACAAAAAATATTTAACGATGATAGATAGTTTTAGTAGATTTTTTATTGCAAAAGAAATCAAAACGTTAAACTTTCCGGATGTAATACCGAAGGTTTTAGAGATTTTCATGACATATAAAATACCCTCGATAGTAATCACAGATAACGGTTGCGAATTCTGCAACCAGCAATTCAAAGGGTTAACTAATTTATATAATATAGACCACCATCTAATTACGAGTAAACACCCCAATAGTAATGGGATAATTGAACGCGCTCACAGTACGATTATAGAAATAGCTCGTACAATTAAAACTAGAGATCTTAAGTTTCAAAAACTAGATCTTATGAGTAGTGCCGTTATTGCATATAATAATACAATTCACTCCAGCACAAAACATAAACCCGTAGAACTACTTTTTGGTCATTTAGAATGTCGCGATATTTTAACCTCACCAGCTAACGACAAAATTTATACGGACTATGTCAATAAAATAAAGTCAGAAACGAAAAATCTGTACGAAATTGTCAAACTTCAAAATCAAAAAACTCAAGCAACAATGTTAAGCCGCGAAAATGCGAAACGTCATTCCCTAGCCTTCAAGAGAACAGTAAAGTTTACTTAAAACATAATAAGAGAAATAAAGTAGATAACCCATATGAAACAAAAATAGTAACCTGTGACGCATCTACTAAATTTGTAACCTCAAAAGATAAAACTTATCACAAACAAGAGATTAAGCCAATACGCAAATCTCAACGAAGACCTTTTGTTCCAGATGCTACACCTGGTCCTTCTAGTAGCATGTCTGCAACAGAAAGTAGAAATTAAACCCCTAAACGATAATTCTGGGATCCTTCCCATTAAACTTGGTACAGCAAACCTTCAAAACGGACAACACACCTTTATACACTCCATCCCTTTAGACAAAATCCAAGACAATATAAACCATTTAGACGAAAGTATTAACTCATTAAGAGATCATATAAAAGAGTTACCAGCTACTCAACAAAGCGAACTTAACATAATAACCTTATTAGCAAAACAAACTAGAGACAAATTTGCATTATTGCAGCCAAATCATAACCATTTACAGAAAAGAGGCCTAGTAAACGGTTTAGGAAAAATCTTTAAATTTATCTCGAGGACATTAGACGCAGACGACGGAGAAAAATATGATAAAGCAATCGAGATGCTATATAGATCACAGGAAAACTTAATAAAACACTATGACAGTCAACTATCAATAAACTACGAGTTTAAAAACAATTTAGATAACTCTATAAAGAATATATCCGCAAATTTTAAATCATTAAGTGAAGCAATATTAGTTATACAGCATAAATTTGAACAAAATTTATGGAAAGTCACCTTAGACGAAATTAGAACTAAAATTTTGTTGCTCGATCACTTGATAGAAAATTTACAGGTGTCAATTACGTTTGCATCTCTAGACATGCTTCACCCTTCATTGTTAAGCAATTCTGCCGTTCAGTATATATTTATGCAACTATTAAAACATCACTCTCCTTCACAGTTCTACTACAAGGACTCTATACTCTTTTTGCATACTATAGAGATTGAATATTACATTACCAATAATAAGCTAACCTTCTTGTTACACGTACCATTGTTAGATGCAGATAGTTACGAGTTTTACCACCTTTACTCAATTCCTACTCCTACCCATAAAACCATAATACCTCCAACTACATATGTGGCTTTAAACGAGGGAAGGAGCGTTTTCACGAAAAACAAATGCAGAAAAATTCAGAACGAATTTTACTGCAGCCGAAAACACCAAAGTCCCAGTTATCAGCGGGAAGACTGCATTCACAACCTTCTACGACTTAAGGCAACGCCTTCATGTCAAAGTATCCCGGTAACAATCGAAGAACCTCTGGTAGAAGCCATCTCAGATGCCACCTATATAGTTATTACACCAAGAGAAATAACTATACGAACTAAATGCAGAAGCGAAGAGGTAAAAGCAATTAATGGAGTTTACCTGATCAATTTGCCACTAAACTGCAAATTCATCAGTCAGAACTTTACATACGAAAACTTGCAAGACGAAATACCCGGAAGACATCGTACAGCTACCCCACCTCGAAACCCATGAAGTTCCAGCACAGCCCATTCACCTCAACCTCAAATCAGTAGGCCTGGATAATTTGCACAAACTAACCGTGCAATACCTTGGTGAAAGTTCACAGTTCAGCCCCTATAAACAGACTGGTATAATTTCTATAGTTTTAGTGTTAATTTTAATTTTAAGTATTTTTTCTTATATAAAAAGAGAAAACATCAGAGAGTATATAAAAACGTATAGATATAAATCTGTGCCAACAGGCAATAGTCCCACAGAAGAGGCTTTTCCTCTACCTCAAATTCAAATTACTCCGTAATTTTCATTTTTCAGGATGGGACGAGTCACGTAGTCACGTAACGCATATTAGATTGTAATTATGACGTATATTAGTAATTGCTGTAGAAAGTTCATATGTAATTATAATAACTAATTGTCTTATACCACTATAAAGGGACACCTATTTTTTAGGCTCGACCTCATTCTTAGTTCGTCGGCCAAATAGTAAGTACTCTCTGTGTTAGTCGTATTTCTTGTTCTTGATATATCAACTGATTGTTAGTCAGTTCAAATCGCTAAATTTCATCACAGTTAGAATCTTCTTCTATTTGTAAAGTAGTGCCGAGTTCTAGTTTGTAGCAAGAACATTTTTTTTAAAGTTGAAATTGTACTCTCCTGTTGTTAAATAAATAAACTTTTGGAGTTTACAACCCCTCAACCCTTATTTGGTGTCCTATTTATAGGACAATGCATTCTTGAATTTATTACCGGCACTGACCGATACATGATGAATACCGGGTATTCCCCGACTAAGAATAGATACACAACAGCCTGCCAAGCTTGCATTAGTTTGCCCGCATTAGTTATTACAGCTCGGCTCTTGCTGCCTAAACATTATCGTTTTTTTGTCACTGTGCACCGTGTGTTTACTTCGGTGAATTTGTAGATAATATACGAGGTAAGTAACTTTTTATTGTGACTTTGTCAAGGCATTAGGTCAAGTTTACTATGGAAAATATATATTCTATTTGTTTGTGACTTGATTTTTGTGTGTAGGCCTGGAAATCCTGGTGTCATATAAATATGACGCTGGGCGATATGGAATATCTTAGCCATTATCTCATAATATATGAATTTTATTTCAGGTTTCATTCTAAATCAACAAAAATGAGAAGGGTATTCAAAACCATGGAGGAAGCCTGGGAGTATGCGCTTTCAGCGGAATGTGAAGCAGAAATATTAGCTCTACCACATGAAGTCGATTAATTGACCAATGAGGAAGAATTTGATGATGGAGATCTTGGCATACCTATGGTCACTGACATACCAGGAAATATAGAGGTAGATATCAACAGTGATGAAGAAGACCCAGATGAAAAAAGTGACACAATAGAAAAAGACAATGATGATGAAGACAGCTTGCCATTAGCATCATTGGTAACCAAAAGTCAAGCTTCAACTTCAGCTAGAAGCCGGCCGTCATCTCCTTTCACAAATAGCCCTTCCACTTCAGCAGATTGCCACCTGCCTGCAAAGAAAAGAAGACTTGCCAAACCAACTATCACAGCAGACTGGAAAAGAATTTCTCCAGAGTATAGATTTGATCCAATACAAGACATCCCAAGTCAAAAGCTCCATGAACTGAAACTAGTTTTACAAGAAGGAACTCCTGTTGGTATTTTTGAACAATTTTTCGATGAAAATGTTTATATTATGATCGTGGAAGAAACCCTGAGGTATGCCATTAAAAAAAATAAGCACTCATTTAGTATATCTATAAATGAGATCAAAATTTTTCTGGGATTTCTAATATTTTCTGGTTATCACACTTTACCAAGTGAAAGGGACTACTGGTCCGAGAGTGAGGATTTAGGAATACCTTTGGTTCGTAATGCTATGAGTCGCAATGCATATTTAGAAATTAAATCCCTAATTCACTTTCAAGACAATACCAAAACCGATGAAAATAAGCACGATAAATTATTCAAAATTAGACCTCTTATTCAAATGGTAAACTCAAATTTTTCTAAATGGGGAGTGTTTCAGTCAAATCTATCCATTGATGAAATGATTGTTCGATACTATGGACACTACCCACTGAAGCAGTTTATAAGGGCAAAACCTATCAGATTTGGCTATAAATTATGGGCTATGTGTGGAAACGATGGCTACTGTTTTAATTTCTCCCTATACTGCGGCAAAGACCAAGCAGAAATATCGATGGACTCGCTTGGAACCAGAGTAGTTACCAAAATGTTGTCTGTGGTTGAAGACCCTAAAAGTTATTACATTTATTTTGATAACTTTTTCACTAGCTATACATTATTGTGTAGACTAAAAGACCTAGGTTTTCGAGCGACGGGGACCATTAGGGAAAATATGACGCAAAAATGTCCACTAGAGTCGACTAAAGAACTTGAAAAAAACGGCCGTGGTTCATATGATTATCAGTTCGATCAAAAAAATAAAATCTTTGCCGTAAAGTGGAATGATAATAAGTGTGTAACACTTGCCACAAATTTGGATGCAATTGAACCAATAGCGTTTGCTCCTCGGTGGAGCAAAGAAAAAAAAAGAGCGAGTTGCTCTTCCCCAGCCAAGAGTAATTTACAATTATAACCATTATATGGGCGGTGTAGACCAGCACGATTGGCTGAACACAATATTTCAGTGAGGGGAAAAAAGTGGTATTGGTCCCTAGTGACACGCATTATTGATATGGCCGTGGTGAATGCTTTTCTTTTATATCGAAAAATTCATGGCAAGAAATCAATTTCCATAAAGGAATTTAGGAGATCAATTGCAGTTGAATACCTAAAAATTGGGCATGGTAAACGTGTTCTAAAAGGTAGACCCCTAAGTTTCCCTTCAACTTCCAGGTCAAAGGTTTCTGATGGTGTCAGGTATGATGAAAGAGGACATTTTCTGGAAAAACGTGAAAAACAACGGCGCTGACAGTATGCAAACTGCTCGGGTAAGCCGACTACTTTCTGCAGCAAGTGCAACGTTACTTTATGCACTCAATGTTTCCCTAAATACCACCTCAAGCCACGAGTAATTTATTTTATACATCTTGTTTATTCTTTATTTGATCATTTATACTATGCTGCCTTATTTTTTCTCTGTAGAATCGACCTATGTTGTTGTAGTTTTTGAAAAATAAATATTTTAATCATCTTTCAAATTTTACTTTCATTCCGCAAAACTATTCATATCCTCCCAGTGTCCTATTTATAGGACAGCTTTTTTGAAAAAAACTAAATCTTTTTGATCATTTTGATCACTCTTACTGACTTTAGGTGCAATATAGCAGCAACATTAAAATTTTATAGAATTTTGACGAAAAAAAAAAAGAATTTGGGCGTTAATGGGTTAATAAAGGAAAACAACGAGCATCTAGAGGTATATAGTGTTTTTTCCACATGAAACATTTATTGCACTAAATATGTTTTTTTTAATAGGGGGATTTTGCGGAAGATCAAATTCAGGAAAATCATCATGAGGTATAATTCCTTTTTTGATTCTGGTTTTTTTATTATTTAATTATAATGTTTTTTTTTAATTTCTTTTACACAGGGCTAATGAAAATCGAGATAGAGAGGTATGGTGCCATATTTTTTTTAACTTAGATTATCATTTTCTTTATTGTTAATTTAATTGCAGCATCCAGAAGACTCAGGTACAGGTTATGAATCTGATTAGAATTAATTTTTTTAATTATATATTTTTTTAAATTTATATCTAGATTAGTTTTTGTATAAATGTAGTCTGTAATAAACAAATAATTCCTAAATGATCATTTTTTACCCTAATCATAATCAGCGCTATGGTAGTAAATTTTACTAAAAATGTTCAAAATTTGGTTTATCAATATATAACGAGTAAAGCAATGATTTAATTTCAATTAAATTACTTGTATGAAAATAAATTTAGAATGTTCCATACCACGATATAATCAAAACCCTTTTACAAAAAATTTTAAATAATTTCTTTCACTGCTTACCATTTAAAAAATGAATGTAATTTAATTATTTAAAATAAATTTGTTTTATTGTGAAAATATAATAATTAGAAAATATATAATAAATTATATCTATTATTTTACATGATGCAACAAAAAAAAACACCAAAATACTGCCTAATTATATAAATTGGAAATGCGAAAAAACACTCCTTTGCAAGTTTAGTTTTTTTATCTAAAATAATTTTTCCAATATCTAGATTCGTTTTTTTTGTATAAATCTAGTCTGTAATGAACAAATATTTCCTAGATGGTCATTTAACCATAATTATAATATATAGATTGCAGCATTATGGTAGTGAATTTTCATATTTTTTTTATCATTCGATTTTTACGACTGATTGAGCCGTAGTAAATACAATCATTCTGCAATGTCTAGTAATTTAGATACTATGCCACCTACCGATTCCGTTGAATCAGATCCTAAGTCTGGAAAGTCCAAGCCAACTGGTAAAGGCTCGCGTGATAGACGCACTGAAGCTTATCGCCGCAAGAAGATCAATATATAATCAGTAAGAAAAAAGATTTATTTTCAATTTTCCACTTGTATGAAAAAAAAAAATGAAAAATTGTTTCCTACCACGATATAATTAAAGTCTTCTTTTTTATAAACAATTGTCAATATTTTTTAATTGAGCTTCTTCTTGAAAAATTAACTGATTTCACAGCAGAAAAAATAAAATGTAAACTAAAATAATTCGTGTGCAAAACTAAATACGTTATAAGGAAAAGTGTATTTCTTGAAGCAAAATAATCGACGGCGCTTTTATATACATTAGATTAATCGATTCGTATACATTTTTAAATGCAGGTCTGGTTATGTTAGCAGAGAATCTAACCGAATTCCCCATCATGCAAACATTTTTTGATCACCAGGAAGGTAGAATGCCTGAAGAGCAAAAATGGACAAAGACAAATTAAATTTGATCATTCGTAAAGGCATCTATCCGTATGATTCGTTTGATAAACTTAGACACAACTTCCTCCAAAAGAGATGTTTTATAGTCAACTGGACGAGGAGGATATAACAGATGAAGATTACAGACACGCGCAAAGATTATGGCACATATTTAATTGTCAAAATATCGCAGACTATTTATATTTGTACTTGACAACTGACGTGATGCTGTTGGCCGATGTTTTAGAAAAATCAGTCTGACAGCTTACGGGTTAGATCCAGCCCATTACTTCACTTTGCCCGATTGCGATTTTACGTTTCCGTGTTCATTTGAAATCGACGCAGTCTTGAAATAAACACTGGAAAGTATTGCAGCATTTATTGACAAACCCGTGTTGATTTCGACGCGCCAGATAATGAATCACGCACGGATTTGTTCGGAAATGACTGGCGGTACATGTTCACGTTTCCGTTTTCATTTCAAAGAGCGTCTTGGTACTGAACACGGAGACGTTACACAAAACAGGACAACACATTCGTATATGGCCTAATTTTTTTTATAAAATTACTCATCGCAAAAAGAATCGCATAACTTACGTTTAGAGCAATCGAACAAAATTGTGTTAAATATTCTAATATAAAAAAGATTTGAGGAAACTAATTTTTATTTGTATACTTTATATCAATATAAAATAATGAAGAAAAAATTGGTAAGTAGTAGCCTACTTTACTTATTTTTTATTTGTTTTTATTATGGAGCATTGTTGACAATACCTATTGAAATCAATAAACGTCACAGCCACCTCTAACTCAAAAAGTGTGCATCTGCAACATTCCCAATCGCCGTGTAAAATGTGACGAATCATGTTCAAATTGCAGAAAGTCAAAAACGAAAAATTTTGTATTACTTTTAAAATGGTTTAATCAATCTCTGGGGGTTTTCTACCTACGCACAGAACAAAGAATAGGTACCTAGTTATATATAATTTATTTGTCGCCAACATACCTATATTTAACTAAATATTATTTTCACAAACAAATCAAAATAATTTTCATTATGTAGGAAGTTAAAGTACTAATGTTTTTTGCAACAGGTTGATTATTGTTAATATTAAGATAAATATTATGAGAACGGGGACGTTTTCTTATACGGCCTTCGTAAGCTTTCGGGGGTCTACCTGACTGGATCTTCCCACTGCAAGGTCTCTAATTTTTCTACGAGCCATTGCTGTAGGTTGGACGTGGATTTTTCGATTGCTTCTTTGCTTATTCCTTTTACACATAAATGATATGACATCTGAAGGAGTTTGTATTTTTGACAAGTTAGAAGCAAATTTGGTAAGAACGTTGGTATTAGCTGGATTAAAGTCGTTTTGTAGAACATTGCAGATTCTCGAGAATTCGGTTTTTATTTTGTTAATGGTATTCGTATAATTTTCATTAATTGTCCTACCACTAACTTGACTATTTAACTCATCTGTTGAAATTATTGGGCATTCAAATGAATCTAAATGAACATCTCAACTGGTGGTTATACTGGATGTGGATTCTGTTTCACTGATTATTTCATTGGCGTTGGTAAAGGCAATATCTTCAAAGAATTTTGAAGAAAACTCGTCTCCTAAGGCTAATTTTGCGAAATTTTGCCGATCTGCTTCCGTTAAACATAAAGAATGTGTTGACAAAATTCCGTACTTTCTCTCTACAGCACATAGATTCTTGCAGTATTTACCACCCTTTCCAAATTGACAGTCACATAATTCCATATCAGTATTCACCACATATAAATGACTAACTGACTTTTCAAAATATGTACCACCATCATTCACTTTCACAATTCCCTTACTATTTTGACAAATTTTTTTATATGCAATCGTAAGCATTCGTGATCCGCCATTCGCAAACTGTATGAGCCTCTTCTTGTGATAAGATTCAAATGTTTTTGTGATAAATTCTACTAAAGCGCACATATTGAAGACTTTACACCGTTGAAGTACAATGTCCTTAAATATCCCTATCGATGATTCGCAATAATTGTTAGTATTATTACCTCTGGTAAGAACATCGAATTGATACGGTAAACACAATTCTTCACGACGGTCCCATAAGTTTGAAAATAAGTACCTAACTTTATTTTCTTTCATTTTGTCATTATTTAGGAAATTAGACAGATTTATTTCTGCTTCATGCATTGACTTTGCAAACATATTACACTGCGAAATCTCTTCATGACGGTTTGCCGATCTTCTTTTCCAACTTCATGTTCGTTTTGCCACAACCAACACGCAATGCCTGATTGACATGAAATAGGCAGAGCAATCATCTACTATTAGGAAATACGTTCCTTAAGGCGTTCCTCTCCGCACTGCTATCGGCTGCCATTATTAACCCTGGTTGAAACGTCTTGTTACATGTCTCTTTAAGAAATGATTTTGCTGTTTGAAAGACAATAGTATAATTGTCCTGTGATTGACTGATATGTAGAATAACAGCCAAAGGTAAAGCACCAACCTTAGGAGCAACGAACAAAAAAGTCACACACCTGTTGGTCTGCTCACATGATCCGCTACTGTCAATGAATATCTTTTCAACAGCCAGCCCCGCAACAAAAACTCTTTGCATTATTAGAGTAATTAAAACGCAAATAATGAGGTCCTCTACAATACACATTTTAACATTAAGATCTACTATTTCTGTCTGTTTTCTTTTTAAAATGTCCACTATATCCATTTTGTGTCTACTACCGTAATTTTTGAGCCGCCACTGTTCATGTAAATGGGTAACCTGACGATCCAGAGAATTTTTTTGAGCATAAGATAATACTTTATATGCATCTTCCTCTATTCTCCGTGATGTTAATCTCGTGATACGATTTAGCTGCTGCAGCTGTCATTCCCGAATTAAAATAAGATATGGATATCTGTTTTGTGTCTTCAGACCAACGCAATAAGCTTACCCTATGAAAATGATAGTGACCGTTAAACCTCTCTTTAATAGAGGCGAATTTTTCGAAGTACATTATGTTATTTTTAAAAACTTAATATTTATATTTGCCTTACAATCGAAATTTCTATTTCATCCTTTTGTCTTGTTTTTCGATTTGTTTCTTTCTGCAAGTTGACAAACGTATACTTTTCGGAACGCGTAACGTACAGGTTTTGGGAATCGACGCGTCATTATCCAATTTGTCTTTGTTTCTAAAGAAAATGCACTAACTTAACAACTACATTGTTCATCGTAAGTTGCGGTGTAAGATAACGCACATTGCACCTTGCAAACATAATTTAGCGAAGAGTGTTCTTCGAACCTTAAAATTTCAGTCTTTAGTGTGTTGACGAAGGAAACTTTTAAAATGTTCCATGACTTAGCCGGTAAATTTAAAACTGCGATAACCTCAAACAAAACGGAAATAAAACAATTTTAAACAGCTGTTGTTACAGCTGACGAATTGCCACAATCGCGAAATTTATAGCGAAATCCATTGGGACAACCAGTGCGCACGGGGTGTATTTCTAACTTATTCTTTTGTATATTTTTAATAAAGAATATAAATTACATCGAGTGCGCACTGGATTTGCCAATGATTCTCGACATTAGTAAGCAACATGTGAGATACAGTATGTAACCATTTCGTCCTTAAAATCAACACGGTTTTGGATGTGAACAAATGCGACTTGTTTCCAAACAAATCCGTGCGTAGTTCATTGCCTGGGGCCTCGATATCAACACGGGTTTGCCATATAATATTGCAATACTTTACAGTGTTTATTTTAAGACCGCGTCGGTTTGAATTGAACACGGAAACGTAAAATCGCTGCCCGATTACACCTGGGATTGTATGCTCAGACACACCAAGATCGAACTGGAGCTTTTAACTGATGTCGATCAGGCAATGTTTATATAACGATGAATAAGGGGTGGTCTGACACAGTGTACTAAGAGGTACGCTCGGGCAAACAACGAATATTTACGGGATTATGATCCTAACAAAGAAAAGTCACATTTAATGTTCTGGGACATGAATGGAATATACTCTTTTGCTATGCAAAAATATTTACCGTACAAGTGCTTTCAGTGGTTGACTACCTATGAAATTGAACAACTGAATCCATCTTCTTTCAGTGACAAGTCGGACATTGGTTACATTTTGGTGATGGATTTAGAATATCCCGAAAGCTTGCATGATTCACATCGAGACTTGCCTTTTTGTCCGGAACATCACAAAAAGTCTGGATGTGAGAAATTGATGGCAACACTTTACCATAAGGATAGGTATATCTCGCACTATTTGTCATTGCAGCAAGCACTGTAGAACGGTCTGAGATTGAAAAAGGTGCATAAAGCGATAAAGTTTAAACAAAGTGCATGGTTAAATTCATACATAGAATTAAATAACAATTTCAGAACTCGGGCGGCCACAAAATTCAAAAAATACTTATTTAAACTGATGAATAACGCAGTTTTCGGTAAGACGATGGAAAATGTTCGAAAACGAAAGAACGTGAAACTTCTAACAAAATGTGAGGGTAGATTTGGACTTGAATCTAGAATAGCTGATCCACATTATAAGTCGCTAAACATATTAGATGAGGAAATTGCTTTGGTTGAACTAAGAAAAAGAGGTATTTAAATAAACCTATCTATGTAGGAATGTCAATTTTAGAAATTTCAAAACTGAAACTCTACGATTTTCATTATAATTATGTGAAATGGCGGCTGAACACCCCTCAATTATGTTATGGCGACATCGACAGCTTAATTTACCACATCACAGGCGAAACTATATACGACATGGTTAGAAATGATTGTAGAGAGCAATTTGACACGAGCGATTATCCTCCGGATAATATATGGTGTATTCCGCAAGTCAACAAAAAAGTTTTGGACATGATGAAAGATGAAAACGACGGAAACGTTATGAAGCAGTTTTTTGAAAATAAACTTATAATGTTCCCGAAAAAACTAGTTTTCTGGCCAACGAACCTTATAGATTAATAGCAAATTTAAAATTTAAATTTGAGGCATTCAATAAAAATTCGCTACCATAACGCACTTGCTGAGTCCCGAATTTATTATCTTACAAACATGCATTATAATTTCGTGGTCGAAATTCCATACATTTAAGGCCAGCTCAGAATTGATACTGACCGGGGTAATCCGTCTGTCAAATTAAAACAAATCACTGTTTAATCTTATTTAACTGAGCAGATTTTCCTAGTTAATGAACTTATCCAAGCCACTGGCGCAAGGAAGGTACTACATATATTATATATATATATATATATATATATATATATATATATATATATATATATATATATATATATATATATATATATATATATATATATAAATAAATTTAAACTGACCCCGGATATGTGTTCTCAGGGGCCTAATTAGTGCTCAGTTGGACGAATTTTTTCAAAATTCAAAAGTCGGAATCTCCTCACTAGTGAATTTTTTTTAAAGAAAATTCACTAAAATTATGTAACAGCAAATATATATACCATACTGATCAAGGCCATCAGGAATTCTCTGTTCATGGTGGTCGTCACTCAGAACGTTGACAGAGATTTGCTTCGAATATACAACCACCTTGTGACCTCTTTTGGTGCTGGGCAGTTGCTGAGAGTTGAGCTTCTCTTGTCCAATGTGTTTGCAGGTGAAGCCATTGACGCCGGCGATACTCAAGTCTGTCAAGCGCTGTTTAATATGACCCTTTACAACGTTACTGACAGCTTGATGCAGACGAATGGACTCGTCATCAGAGGACGAACAGCCCATAATAAATCAGTATCAATCTCTTCCCTTTCAGGAGCAGTCCTGTGGAAGAAGGCTGCAGGCAGCCTCAATACGGTTGCTAACGCGGTGCAGCGCCGCTATGTGGAGCAGCTTCCGAACTGTAGAGAGCTTTCTACGACGGCCGACCCTTTGGTGATTGGCTTCTGCAACTTTGATGATGCTGTCTCTGATATTGATCAGACTCTATGCCAGACCTACCTACGTCCCTATCTCCAACAGCACGACGCCGATTCCCTTGCCATCTACGACGCCAAGCACGCCATGGTAAAAGATCTCCAGCCTCCAGGTTCGTGTCCAATTGATCAAAATTGGAAATGGGGGGAATATGTTAACTTTGTGCAGCGCACTTTTACCACTCTGCGCTTACATAACAACCTCCCAATTGGGGAAAAAACCAGTTACGAGGGAATAGAATTCCGGACTGTCAAAACCCTCGACGCCATAGCTCAGGCCAGGTCCGGGACCGAGTAGCCGAATGATCTGGCTGTTGCTCCCGAAGGAGAAAAATTCGAGAATTGGGAGTTGGCGGCTTTAACGCGGGCCATACCTGGTTTTTCAAATTCCAGGGAAGCAGACATTCACGCAACTCAGATGGTGAAGTCAATTCAGACATTGATTTTACGGGCCATGAAGAAAAAGAACTTGGCATTGTGTTTTTTTTTACCTCTTCAACTGCATTGGTTTCACCTATTTAGATCTTTGGCCGTTACCCACCAGAGGCGATGTTCCTGAAACACCCCAGGCAGAGCCAAACGCTCCACAAGTAGCAACCTGAGTAGCTCCAACGACTGGACCGGTGACTACAAAATTGGCGGAATCCCAGGTAAATCAGGTAGGCGTTGGGGATTTTTTCGATCCCGTTCGCAGATTTGCTTACGACAACGCCGTTACTCCACTCCACCTGAATAAATTGACCACCCACTAACGCAACTCGTTAAAAGTGGGCGTCCCCCACACATTCTCAGATACCCACGAAGGGAGGATATTCTTTACAACCCTGTCCAAAGCCTCTCAAGCACAATGGACTCGGCTAATCCCCGAGGGTAGGGTCTCTCTTCAGGAGGCGGTGTCGTCCGCTTCCAAATTTCATAAAGGAGACCCCTACAAAACACTGGGTTGTGCGTGGTGGTACGCCGGTCGCTTCGTGTTCGGGCGTGCTCAGTTTCCTGCGGAATTGGCAGGAGGGGAAATTTATATAACGAAGACCTGATCGTCCCCCCTCAATGCCGGAAGGAATCTTATGACGTCGCAACGCTAGAAATATGGTTCACTCTCAGTATTACGAATATTTACGGGATTATGATCCTAACAAAGAAAAGTCACATTTAATGTTCTGGGACATAAATGGAATATACTCTTTTGCCATACAAAAATATTTACCGTACAAGTGCTTCCAGTGGTTGACTACCTATGAAATTGAACAACTGAATACATCTTCTTTCAGTGACAAGTCGGACATTGGTTACATTTTGGTGGTGGATCTAGAATATCCCGAAAGCTTGCATGATTCACATCGAGACTTGCCTTTTTGTCCGGAACATCACAAAAAGTCTGGATGTGAGAAATTGATGGCAACACTTTACCATAAGGATAGGTAGGGGAGAAGTGGCATGAAGGAGCCAGGTTTTGAAAGAGCCATTTGCATTATTTCGGTAGTTTAGGAACGAATTTGGTTGGTGATTTTATTTTTAAGTGGCAACACTGATTTCCCGTCACCCATAAACATTTGACAGTTCGCCGACACCAACGGACGCCGTTATATCGAGTCAAAGTTTTTGGCACTAAAAAGTAAGTATTTTGCTTCATTTAAGTTGTTTTTTGGTATTTTATTGTAAACAAATATAGGTACATGGATTGTAGATTGAGGTGGTGCATATATTTGGCCTTACAGCTGCGTCAAAATTAAGCCGAAAAAGTTTTAATATTGTTGTTATTTTTAAGGTTATATTTTTTTAAGAATAAGCTATGAAAAAGCCGGTGAATTTGCCTTAAAAGAGCTGGCTCTTTCATAACCGGCTCTTTCATAACCCTGCATTTGAATTTTGTAAATAATATATAATAATAATAAATATACATTTTTTTCGTATATTATAAAATTATTTGTTTCAGATATTGCATTATGGAGAAGCCTTGTCCAACAAAACGAAAAAGACCCGAAAAATCAGTAATTGAAGAAGCAGTCAATGAAGTTTTGATGAAAGGTCAGTCCAGAAACAAAACTGCACTTGCCTTAAATATATCGAGGGCTTACTTATCTAAAATAGTTAAAAAGGTAAAGGCTTCTGGTGAATCATCTTATAAACACTGTCCTAATATAGGAAATAAGCGTATTTTCATAACAGACCAGGAGAATATGCTGGCGGATTATTTAAAAACTGCTTCTAAAATGTGCTATGGCCTAACAAGACATCAAACTAAGAAGCTAGCATTTGATTATGCCATCCATGGCCAATGATATCTGCCCAGATAAATGGAAGGAAATTGAAACTGAGAGTGATGATTGGCTTAAAGGGTTTATGAGCAGACACAAAGATTTAGCTGTGAGAAAACCTGAAAGCACTTCTCTATCGCGTGCAACAAGTTTTAATAAATATAATGTAAACACATTTTTTGAGAAACTAAGCACTGTTTTACGCAAATACAAATTTCCTCCCCATATGGTTTTTAACGCCGACGAAACAGGCTGCAGCACCGTCACCAATCCTCCTAAAGTCATAGCTGAAAAAGGTTCGAAACAAATTGGGCAAGTTACCTCAGCTGAACGAGGAACATTGGTGACAACTCTGTTCTTTATTAATGCAGCTGGTGGTTTTTTACCGCCTATTTTTGTGTTTCCTAGAGTAAACTACAAAGATATTATGTTAAGTAATGGTCCGCCTGGAGCTCTAGGGTTGGCTCAAGCTTCTGGATGGATGACTGAGGACTGTTTTGTTAAAGCGCTCGAACACTTTGTGATACATGTTAGGCCATCAAAGGAGAATCCAGCATTGATATTAATGGATAATCACAGCTCTCATGTGAATCTCAGAGTGGTTGAATTTGCCAGACAAAACTCAATCATTATAGTTACTTTCCCACCGCACTGCAGTCATAAACTGCAACCACTCGATGTCACAGTATATGGACTTTTTAAAACTAGATACCGCATTGCCATGAATGAATGGATGTTGTCAAACCCTGGTAAAACGGTGACTATATATCAAGTTGGGCAATTTGTAAAAGAGGCATATCTGTCAGCTTTTAGTCCTCAGAATATAACACAAGGATTTTTTAAAATAGGGATTTGCCCTTTAAATTCTAATATATTTAATGGGGAAGAATTTTTGTCTTCATATGTGAGTGATAGACCTAATCCATCACAGTCAAATGATGGTAATGAGTTGAACGTGGACAAGGAAAATATTGAAACTAACTTAAGATCAACACTTCCGCCTTTTACAAAACCACTTGAAGCTCGCGAAGAAAATGAGGTTGTAACAGATCAGAATATCAGACCATCTCCCCATTTGACCTCTACTCCTATGGTTGCGATTCCGAGTACTTCTAGGCAACAAATTATATCACCGGAAATGATAAGACCATTTTCTAAAGCGGCGCCAAGGCAAAACACGACACGCAATAATAGAAAAATGTCGTCTGCCATCATAACTGACACTCCCGAAAAGGATAAATTAGAAGAGAAAGGGGGTAATGCAAAGAAACCAAAAATTATTATTAAGAAAATGACTACAAAGCAGTCCATAAAAACCCTTAATAGAAAATCAAAAATAAATAAAGAAAATTCCGTACTGCAAGATGACTCTGATTCGTTTGACTCTATCATATTGGCTGAAGTAAAGAAAAAGGTTGTTCGGAGCAAAACAAACTCCAAAACAAATAAAAATAGTGATGATCGCGTAGTTTGCAGCAAAACATATGAAAACAGTGATCAAGATTGGTTTCAGTGCAAAATTTGTTCTGGTTGGGCTCATGAATCCTGTGGCATTAAGGGGAAATATCATTTCTTTTGCAATACAAGTTTCTAATTTTAAGAAAATTACATTACCTATATTCCATTACCTAAAGTCTGAATCTTAAACTTAAGCAAATAGATAGTTAAGATTTTGAAGCTTAAAGTGAGCAATATTTTTTTTAAGTTCTTAAAGATTTAAAAATAATCCGCCTCTAACAAATAGGTATGACTGAATAATATGTTAAGATTAAAGCGTTTGTTAGAATGACTTAAAATGATTGAGAGAATCAAAAATTTCTTAAATAAGTTTTAAAAAAATATTTGTTAGAATTGTCATTTTGTTTTTTTTTTTAATAGTGCAATAATTATTATTTTGAATAATTATTGCAATTACATTTTATAAAACAGACTGGCTCTTTCATAACTTTTAGTGGCTCTTTCAATACCGAAATGTTATGAAAGAGCCAAAAGACACATTTTTTAAAAATGAATATTTCATTGATTTTTATAATGTGTTTGAGGTTTTTTCGTATGAAATTACCTACTTTAATAAATAAATAATAATTAGAGAAAAAAAAAATCATCATTTCTTTCATTAAAAGTATATTTTTTTGCTCCGTTTAGTATACTGGCTCTTTCATGCCACTTCTCCCCTATGTCTTGCACTATTTGTTATTGCAGCAAGCACTGTAGAACGGTCTGAGATTGAAAAAGGTGCATAAAGCAATAAAGTTTAAACAAAGTGCATGGTTAAATTCATACATAGAATTAAATAACAATTTCAGAACTCGGGCGAACACAAAATTCAAAAAATACTTATTTAAACTGATGAATAACGCAGTTTTCGGTAAGACGATGGAAAATGTTCGAAAACGCGTGAACGTGAAACTTCTAACAAAATGTGTGGGTAGATTTGGACTTGAATCTAGAATAGCTGATCCACATTATAAGTCGCTAAACATATTAGATGAGGAAATTGCCTTGGTTGAACTAAGAAAAAGAGAGGTGTATTTAAATAAACCTATCTCTGTAGGAATGTCAATTTTAGAAATTTCAAAACTGAAACTCTACGAATTTCATTATAATTATGTGAAACGGCGGCTGAACACCCCTCAATTATGTTATGGCGACATCGACAGCTTAATTTACCACATCACAGGCGAAACTATATACGACATGATTAGAAATGATTGTAGAGAGCAATTGGACACGAGCGATTATCCTCCGGATAATATATGGTGTATTCCGCAAGTCAACAAAAAAGTTTTGGACATGATGAAAGATGAAAACGACGGAAACGTTATGAAGCAGTTTATAGGTCTCAGAGCAAAAATGTATTCATTAGAAGTTGAGCGTATGACTGAAAACAAAGTCACAAAAAAGGTTAAGGGTATCAAAAAAAGTGTTGTTAGACAGGACATAAATTTTAATAATTTTGTTGTTTGTCTACAAAATTACGCTGGTTTAGTTATTGACGAGTCTCTTTTATCCAACAAAAATATTACCATAAATGTCCAGCAAAATTTAATTACATCTAAAAATCACAGAGTAACGACAATTAAAATGGAAAAGGTTGCTCTATCACCCTTAGATGAGAAGAGATACGTTATACCAAATTCTTTTGATACTTTACCCTGGGGATACTATTCAATATTAAAAAAATAAATTATGCTTTGTTCTTAATGTTTAATTTAAAAAAATCTAGACTTTTCAGTTTTACATGCTCAAAATATTTGTATATAAAATCTTTGGCCTCTTCAGAAATGCTGCTATTTTTATTACTTTTTTATAATATATAACGTTACTAATTAAAAAATTAGAAATGTAATATTTTTTTGTTATAATAATATGATAATAATATTGTTTACTGATATTTTTAGAGTTCATGTAAAATTTAGAAATTTAATATTTTTGGTTATAATAATATGAAATAATATTGTTTACTAACATTTTTAGCCTCCATGTCAAATTTTATAATTATATATTTTTGTAATAGTTTCTAAACGCAAATATTTTTTACACTGTTATTAGTATCGCTGCTACTTTATTGTTTTTAAAATATAATACGTTATACTAATAAAATTTAAAAATAAATAAATAAATATATATATATATATATATATATATATATATATATATATATATATATATATATATATTTGTGTGTGTGTGTGTGTGTGTGTGTGTGTGTGTGTGTGTGTGTGTGTGTGTGTTGTAAATATGAGAGAGATTTTTTATTGTAATTAAAGGTTAAACATCGTTACAGTATGTCTGTCTAGTGTATATATATATATATATATATATATATATATATATATATATATATATATATATATATATATATATATATATATATATATATATATATATATATATATATATATATACTCAGTGTAAAATTCTCACAGTATTAGCATAATCATTATTTTTGTTTCACAGAGATGTCCGCTAACTTAAATGGGTTACCAGCAAGCGAGATACTTTTATTATACAGTCTGGTTTTCTTTGAAGATGCTGATGCGAATCAGCATTGTTTTAATGCAATAAACTCCAAAATTCAGTTTTACCAAGACGATATATCATAATGGTTTTCCGAATATCGTGAATTAAAGCAAACAGTTACCATCACTGAATTTCAAGGTATGTTAATTTATTTATGAGTAATCATTATATTTAAAAAAAATATTGTACTTATTTTGGTTTTAGAAATTTGTCAGTCGGTATCTCAAAATGTAGATCAATACAGATTTCATGCGGATAACTCAAAAACTGATGGTAACTGATATTATCTTGTTTTAAATTATGTTTATGATTTATTCGATTGTTTGTTGTAGATATTAAGCTTGACTTAGAATGGATGTTAGCCAACGAACTACTTAACCTTTTTGGAGAGGGCTTTTTTAATACGCGCTCCTCTTTACAACAATGTTTTAGCGCCGTAAAATTGAGAATAAGTTCTCACAAAGAAAATATCACCCCTAGTATAGAGCTGTACCATCAGCTAAGACAGTGCGTCTTAAATTTGGGTTCCGAAGGTATATTGTTATTAATTTGCTTGAATTATTAGGTGTTACACATATAAACTCTTTGCAGCTGGCACCACAGGTACAGACGACAATCAGTGTCCTGCGAGTAGCAGTAGTTTCAGTGGAGGACCTCAGGTCAACTCGTAAGTAGTAGATCTATATATTCTCGATTGTTAATAATTATAAAACTGCATTTATTAAGATAGTTATTCTTATAAGTTTTATATTGGTTAGTCAAATAACAGTAAATTATTTTTACAGAAGGAAACCTAGTTCTTGAAAACCCATCCACTATATTAGAAAATAGACCACTAGGTTTACATAGTAAGTTATTTAAACTATATATAAATTTTCATTGAAAACAAAAAATGATATATATTGTAGGTCTCCAGTCCACTCTAGTTCAGGGCGGAACGGGTAAAATAAATATAAATACCCATGTAAAAACGATACAGCATAAAATTAAAGGTACAGGTATAATATTTTTAAAATATATGCGTATTAATAGCAATTTTTTAATGTTTTATAGAAAATAAACGCACAGAAGACAAGGGGTCACGCTACATAAAAAAAAACTATCAGTGGCTGACGTTGAGATTGACAAATTTAACCTAAAATCTCGAAGGCTTTGTTTTAAAATTGGAGATGTAGAGTCTAATGAAACTGATCCCCTTACTTGGCTTAATGTAAGTTCTCTTAATCATGTAATATATATATATATATATATATATATATATATATATATATATATATATATATATATATATATATATATATATATATATATATATATATATATAATATAAATTTCTCTAAAAGGCCATACAGATTTTATATTACTAATTTTATTTACACAATGCTGTACAGGAACTTCTGGACCATACTCTCAAAAACTATGAACCAGGTGATCTCGTAGGCTTAAGGATAAACAATGAGAACTACCCCGAGAGACCTATGGGCGTTTCATTCCGTCGCGCTGACCAAATTAAGGCAAGTGTCATTTTAGATATTGCATCTAAGATTCTACAGATCAATGCCAGTTTCTTTTCGCAACATTTATTAACTCAGAGCTTGATTGTGTTCGTGTACCAGTTGGTTGTGGTCGCAAAAAGCGTACGGGTTTAAGTTCGGAAGAGTTTTGTAAAAAAAATATATGGTATACTCGTCGTAGAAAATGATGATAATAACTGTTTGGCATATGCTCTATCTCTAGCAAAAGCCTTTGTAGATATAGATCCTTTTCTCCCATATGAAAGTAGCTCAGTCAAGAGGTCTCTTGGTGCATCGGGCTTCGGAGTTGTGTAAAAATGCTAATGTAGATTTATCTCGCGGTGGTAATTATACACATCTTCAGGCTTTTCAATATTACGTTAAAGATTACACTATAGTTGTGTACGATAATAGAACAGGCAGTGGTGTTTATTTTGACGGTGCTCGCGAAAAACGCAAACCATGTTTCAATTTATTGCTAGAAAATGGTCATTATAATGTTATCTTAAGCTTGACAGCAGCGTTTTCAATTTCTGTAAATACTGCAAACAGCGATTGTTTTATATTAATAGCCATGGAAATTGTCCATATTTATGTCGCTGTTGCCAGTCTTTACCACCGTGTACACTAAAAAAATCAAAATATTACTTGTATTCAATGTAACCGAGATTTTAGAGGTGATGAGTGTTTCAAAAATCATAAAGAGGGGGTTTGCAGTATTTTACAGAGATGCAAAACATGTTTGCAAACTGTTTGGTTGAACACCAAAGCCAAACAAATGTGGGTACAAGAATTGTACTACTTGTATGAAAGTGATGCCTATTCGGTATCTGTCACATGCAACCGGTTGCTAAAACAAACAAAAATCAAGGTAAGAAACCGTTTCTTTTTATTTTTTACGGCCTGGAAACACGCCAGGAAAAAGAGCTAAAGGAAAACTATTTCTTACATGAAGTTAATCTCTGTATATCACAGCAAGCATGTTCTTTTTATATAAAAAACGACGATGTGGATGCTGATTGTCAAGCTTGTGGAAAACGTCAATTAATTTTTAGTAAAGATAGCCTTGTTAACGACTTCTTAAATCATGTTACAAAGATGTCACAAACTTTCAAAGTAACAGCCATTGCTCACAACATGCGAGGGTTTGACGGCTGTTTTATCGTCAGAGCACTTTTTTCTGACTTAAGTAGATGGAACCCCAAGATGATACGTAATGGTCTTAAGATTATGTCAATTATCTGCGACAACAATATCAGGTTCATAGATAGTTTAAATTTTATGCCATTACCGCTTTTAGAATTACCTTCCACTTTTAAATTTCCAGAAACTAAGGGGTATTTTCCACACATGTTTAATACTTTGGAAAATAACAAAAATATATAGGTGTTTTGCCTAATCTTAAATGTTATTCACCTGATACTATGTCTGTTGAAAATCGTAAAAAATTGATCTCATGGTACAATAAGCAAATTCAGATGGGTGCAGTCTTTAATATGAACACTGAAATTATAAAGTATTGTATCGCGGATGTCAGTATTTTACGAAAAGCCTGCATCAAATTTAGAGAGTGCTTCATTAACTTTAATAATGTTGATCCGTTCAGAGAAACAACGACGATAGCGTCTGCTTGTAATCTTGTATATAGACGTAATTTTTGAAAAAAGATACAATCGGTATCATACCAAACGGTGGCTACAGGTTTGGTCATAAACAGTCAGCGATAGCTATAAAGTGGTTACTTTGGACGGCGCACTCTAAAAATTTGGAAATAAGACACGCGGGGATAGGCCGGGAAATTAGACTGCGAGAAGGGTACTTTGTTGATGGTTATTGTGCTGAAACAAACACAGTTTATCAGTGTCATGGGTGTTATTTTAATGGTTGTGAAAAATGCTTCCCCAGTAAAACTCGCAACTCTCATCTAACACCAAAACCAAAGATATGATGTTTACTCGCCGTGAGCATACTATCGCCACAAATAAACGTCTTAAATCTTTAGGATATAATCTTGTAACAATTTGGGAGTGTGAATTTCGTAATCTCCTTAAGAATGATCCAGAGGTTAAACGGTTCACAGATGACCACGATCTAATAAAGTATCACCCTCTTGACCCTAGAGAATCGTTCTTTGGAGGACGCACTAATGCTTGCCAATTGTTTTACGAGTTCCAGAATGAAGAGGAAAAAATTTGTTATTTTGATGTTTGCTCATTATGCCCTTACGTAAACAAATATGGAAAATACCCCATAGGGCCTCCAAAAATCCACATTGGTCACAACGCTTGTAAAAAACTATCTATGGACACTGTTGAAGGACTAATCAAATGCACAGTACTACCGCCACGCGATCTTTACCACCCTGTCTTGCCTTATAGAACCGGTGGTAAACTCACTTTTCCTCTGTGTCGCATTTGCGTTGAAAGTAGTTTTCAAGGAGAGTGCAGTCATAAAAATAATGAAAGAAAGTTCAACGGTTCCTTTGTAGCGGATGAACTTCGTAAGGCAGTAAGCCTTAATTATAAAATACTTGAGTTTCAAGAAATTCGGGAATATAAGGTAGAGGTGTATGACAAAACAACAAAGAAAGGCGGTCTCTTTGCAGGCTATATCGACAATTTTTTAAAAATCAAACAAGAAAGTTCCGGTTGGCCTCAGTGGTGTAGTAGTGATGCCTTAAAAAAACATACAGGCGAATTGAGAACCTCCTCCTTTTTTGAAGTCGGTTAAAAAGACCAATACGTTGATTCATATTTAATTCTTGAAGGAATAACTCTCTCGAAAAGTGACATATCTTATAATGCCGGTATGCGTTTTCTTGCCAAGCTAATGTTAAATTCTTTTTGGGGGAAATTCGGTCAGCGTGAAAATTTGATGCAGACTAGTGTTATTAGCACTTCACTAGAGTTATTCGATTATTTAACAAATCCATCAATAATTGTACACAACTTAATCATAATTATTGAATATGTGTTATTGCTGACGTGGGATAGGGTCGACGAGTGTTATCCCATTAAAAACTGTAAATTGTGCTATTGCTAGTTACACAACTTCCCAGGCTCGTTTAGTTCTTTATAGTTTTCAAGAAAAATTAGGAAGACGTGTTCTTTATTTTGACACTGACAGCATTATATTTACTCACAGAGCCGGAGAATCGATGCCGCCTGTCGGTGATTTCATAGGTGATCTCACCGATGAAATTACTGATAAATACGGCCTTGGTAGTAAAATTATAGCTTTTGTCAGTGGCGGACCCAAAAAATATGCACACATGGTGTATTCGTCCAAACATGGTCGAAACATAACGGTATGCAAAGTCAAGGGAATAAGTTTAAACTATAAACATTCACAATCAGTGAATTTTTGTACTTTGAAGAAAATGGTAACTGAAAATCACCCCCAAAATTTTATCCACAATGACCGCCGTATAGTAAGAACTAGTGAGTATGAAGTTATGTCAAAACCAGAAAGTAAAATGCATACAGTACAATATACAAAAAGAAGACGTCTTCCTGATTCCTATGACACATTTTCATATGGGTTTAAGTTATAAATTCTATGTATATATTTTTATCTACTATTAATTTTAACTGTAACTTTTTAACCAGTGTATTAAGTATAGTAGCAATAGTAGTCATTTTTTAATTTCCACATTTAAGTTTATATATTATGTAATGGTAGTGATTACATTTCGTTATTTATTTTTGTGCAAGACTAAATTATGAGTATACGTGATGTACTATATATTGCTATAACATTAATAAAGCTTTTAATAGCTATACTTTAGTTTTATTTTACCGGAAGAAAAAAAAAACTCTATTTATTTATACATTTATTAACCTTATAATTTAAATATATGTCTACATTTTATTTTACTAACTCTATGTGTGCCTATCCATAAAAAAATTAAATAAGTGCTTACATATTGAATCATTATTTTCAAAATTGTCGGAGAATAGTTTTAGAAAATTATCAGCACAATAATTGTTCATTATAAAACTTAGTAGAAACAATACACAGTACTGGCCACAAAGACTTGACGAGATATATTGGATAACTTGAGAATTATAAAACCATATTCTATTATTTCTATTGATAAAAGCCTGAATTTCTTTTTGTGGAGGTTGACCAAAACTGTCGAAAAAATATCCGGTTCCATTTTCTTTTATATATATTGCAGTCCAGTGAACACCAGGTGCATAATCCGGATCCGTATTTGACACTACAATGCTTGGTCTGCTGATCTATTTTGGCTGTTTATTACTTGCAAAACACCAAAGTGATGCCTTGCACTCATCGCTCTCAGGCAGTCTACAATCCGTAAAGAGTTCATGATACCAGCGGTAGATATTTGCTGAATTTCTTGCTGCGCACACTGAACTGGTATTGTTATGCCAGAGGCAAGCGTTTTCAGAATACAATTTACGTAACTTTTTAATTGATGGTATTTCGGGCGTTTCTTTTTCTATGTTTACTACGTTAGCAGCAGGACATAATTTTAAAACTTCTACTTTCTTCTCCCTGCCTTTCATGTTGCTTGTTAAATAACTTATGATATTTTGTAGCTTATATCTACATTGCTTATATAGACTGTATCTTTAGCGTGCCATTTGACAGAGCCTTCTTTCTTTAATTTTTGAACAAGTAAACTAGTTTTGTTACGTAGCGTTCTAGGGACGCTATCTAGCATTTCGAGATCAATATCTACTTTGCCACTCTCAAACTGAAGATATTGTTGAATAATAGGGAAAGTAATAGGCTTGAGGCTAGTATTAATTACATGTAAATTCCTCTGCAAGACCTGATGATACATTGTCCATTTCTCTAGATCATCTACGTGGAGATTGTTTAACCATTTCTTCAGATCACCATCAAGTAGACGCAATACATCTGGTTCTCTTCTTTGCGAGTTGTGTATTCTCTCTAACATATCTGGCTCAACGAGAACCATTTTCTTTGCATGTTCCATGTTATTTGTTAAAAAAGCTGCTTAGCACACCTGTCAGTAGTGGTGCCAATAGCATATGTATAGTATGTATAGTCTCACCATCGATACCTCTCTATTAGTGAATTTTTTTAAATAAAAATTCACCAAAAGGCCAGAGCAGCACATACAAAGTTTGGTTACCGTCTTTTGGTTGAATTGGAACTGGGACCACTAATTTTACCAGCGAGAATTTCACCGACCCAGAAACGTGTAGAAAAACACAGCACTGGTAAAATATCAGTCATCTATGAAGGTGAGAAAGAAACGAATTTCGGAGTGAAAACAGGCCTGTTTACATTTGAGTAAGTGACTAAGTTTTTGAAAAATTTTATAATAGAATTTATGTACAAATCATGTGCTTATCTGGTTAAAATTGATATTATATATCAAAATCAACAATCACATTATCAAAACGGTAATTGGGTGGACTTTAGGTTTAATAAATATTTGTGTAAAAAATGTGCTTTCAACTTTACCTACCGATACAAATACAAACATAAAAATTAATTTCCAAAAAAGTGTTTATCAAGTTATTTTTTAAATATCACACAAAGTGTCAAGACTGTGAAAAACCCCTATATTTTATGAAAAAGAAACGTACCTTCATCAACGAAATTTACTATTGAATCATGGAAGGACTCCAACATGTTAAGTTTGTGAGCACCAGATTAGACATTTCAAGAAGTTTAAATCATACAGATCAAATAGTTTTAAAATATGTTTTACAAGATACGAATATCTTTTATGAAAAATTAGGTAAAAGTCATTTTTGTTTGGATCTTTTGCATCATATCTGTCAGATATAGATAAGCTAACACACGGAATAATTACTCTATTAATTGAACATTCTTGTTACGATATAATCCATTGTACTAGAGACACAAATTACAACAGTTTAAAATTGGAGTCATGTAGTACTAGGTTTAATTTTAAAAGAAAATGTGCAGGTAAATATATTAAATGGTCCTATGAAACTCCTGAGTTAAAAAATAAATCGATTTACCATTTTAAATTGTTCATAACAAATATGTTGTTTCAATATGAAAGTGTTGAAAAAGTAGCCATATGTAAAGAAGGCGATATGTTATTTTTAGTTAAGTTCCATGTAGATAAAATTTAGAGAGCTTTTTTGCTGTTTAATCAACCAAGACCTTTAGTATTTAATCCGCAGCAATTGCAGCATCTTTGTATGTTGAGTTTGTCGAAAAACATGTAGTCTTTAATAGTCGCAATATAAATCATATTTTCAATTTGTAAAATGTAATCAAAAACGTAATTAATATGCAATAACTCTATTATGTGAAAAAGTATTTTGCAGAATGTAACCAATAAGCTAATTAATATAATAACTAAATTATGTGCAAGAGTATTTTGTAAAAATAATCTATTTTTGGTGCACCATTGAAAATCTCAAAAAATACCTTTCTTTTTTTTTTTGCTTGTTGCTGTGATGAAGTATTATTTTCTATCGGTCTGTGATACAAAACGCATAACTACTAAGTAAGTAATTAATTAAATAGATAATAATTAAATACAAACTATACAAATATTTGCTAAAATATTTTTCACCATGAAATATTTTAAAGCGATTTATTTTTAATTAAACGTGTATTTCGTGCTTATTATCTTATCTGGTTGTGATAAGGTGATTAAATTACAAGCATCGCGGAGTTTTTGGCCGGCTGTGAAATTCATATAAAAGGGGAAGCAACACGGGGCAGAGGCAGTATTGTTAATTCAGCTAATAATCCCAGTTTAGTGAGTCGCCACCAGTCCGCAACAGGTCGATTTCCGTATCCGCAAATATTGATATAGGTGAGAAATTTTCCGTTTTAAATAATCCATATTTTGTAGCGAATTTTCATATTTTTAAATTTTCCTGTTTCTACGTAAACGAGTTATTTCGGTCCTTCCTAGACAATTCCCTTATGTTGGATTGTCTTGCATTATTTTTGTGGGGATGCTGAGGATTTACAGCTCACTTAAATAATCTAGATATATATTCATCTTGGATTGATCCTGATAGAGACGCTGAGGATTCAGAGCCTATCTAGGTCACTCCAAGTGAGACGTTCCTTCCCAATTGGCCCTGTACACTTCATCAAGCTCTCGGCTTTCCGTCCCATACAGTATAAGCTCTTGTGTTATTTTAGTGAGGACGCTGAGGATTCACAACACGCTAAATTAATCAAGATGTTTGCGTCCCGGTTTGGCCCTAGCGGAGATGCTGAGGACTCACAGTCGGCATAGGTCTCCGGGAACTGTCACCCCGTCTTTCCAGTCTGCACTTTTTCGTCTCCGTTGTCCCCTGCTTTGACTGAGAAGTTATAGCTAGCATTCTGATGTTGTCTACCGCTGTGTGTTGCCCGCCTGCCCTATCCTCGCTTGAGTGAAATACCGCTTGTACCATATATACCTGACGGAATTCGTACGCTTCATCACGCACTAACCTTTACCGCTTTAGCAAGAGCCACGTTTCGACTGATGTTAGTACCCGCATATTTTATTTGTACATATTGTTCTATATATATATATATATATATATATATATATATATATATATATATATATATATATATATATATATATATATATATATATATTGTTATGTTAACTAGGCCCTTAAAAAAACACACTAACACACTGTTAATGCTATTAGTATAAGGTGATAAAGTACAACAAACAGAAAATAATAAAATAATTGGTTACATTTTGAAACCAAATTTAGGTAGAAAGCCGTGGAGAAAGAAAAGGAATAATATCAGTATTATTTTTTTTTAACCAAAATTTTAAATCAAAATATCCTTATATAAATATATACCTTGGGAATGAAATAAAAAAATAATATTGTAACCGTTGTGAAAAGATGTTAAATGATGTTGGATGGTAGAAATGTAATTAGTTGTTGAAATGGAACAATATGTAGTCATATAGTGTAGAAATAAGCAGTGAAAGTAGTAGTAAAATTGAAGAAAACTGTGCGTACACAAACAGAACCTGGCAAGATAAAGTGTGTATGTAACAAAATGAGTTTCGGTTTAATGTAGTTAAAAAGTTTAATCGTTAATATAGCAAGCTAAGTGACTGTAAAATAAGAATTGTTAGTAATATTAAGCAAATTATATAAATTATGATGACTGTTATTTAAAACCACCAGAAAGACCCACATTTTTATCCACGTTATTGCTATTTATAATTTAATAGCAAATTTAGGCAAACATATAGAGAAATTATAAGAATGGCATTTGTCAAAAAAGCGTAGAAATGTCGTAATAAAATTAATCAGCTAGGTAAAGAGAAAGAAAAGTTGCCAGGGAAACAGATTGCCATAGATTGTAGAAAAACATCGGAAGGAAGGGAATAATAAACAGATCAAGAGATTAAAAAACGTTTTGGCATCGTGAGAGCAAAAAATCTCGGGACGCAGCAAGTGCGTTATGGTAGCGAATTTTCTATAAAATATTTTTAATAGCAAATGTCTTTCTTTGATGAAAGCAGGCATCAAACTTGGTTGCCTATATAGTAGAAACAATGCACCATATTTCATTGAAATAAATTTATTGTTTGAAAATATATAAACATTTTTCAAAAGTATAGATGCAGCAAATGTGTTATGGAAGTGATTTTCCATAAAAATGTTTTTAATAGCAAATGGGAGCAGGTATCAATTTGATTACCAGTATAGCCTATGTGGTAGAAACAATGTACTATATTTTATCAAAATTACTTATGGTTTGAAAATATACAAAAAATTTCCGAAAATAAACTTAAATGTTGGTTTTCTATCCAACAAAGCTTACGTTAATAGCAAATTGAGTTATTGAAATTTGAAGAATTTAATTGAACTTTGGTAAATTTGCAGATTAGCACCCGAACGCTTTTCAACAAATTGTTTTCAGAAACATTACTAGGACCTCACCTGCAGGTTTCTAAACAGTTTTTTGAAAAACGTTCGGGAGCTAAACTGCAAATTTACCGAAAATTTGCTACCAAAACGCACTTACTGCGTCCAGATTTTTTCTTACAAACGCATCATATTTCGATAAAAAATGCAAAAATGCATTAACGAATTTGTTCTACGAAAATTAGTTTTAAAAAAATTATACACCCCTACTCACTCCTGGTCCCGTAACTTCCTTGGGGAGTGTGAACAAGAAATTTTTCTTGGGGTTTGTGGATCCAGAGGGGTGGGGGCCTAGGCAGGGTTCTGAAAACAGTTTTTTGAAAAGCGTTCGGGAGCTAAACTGCAAATTTTTAAACCATAAACTTCACTAAACACAAATAAATATCCAAACAGCTACCAAATTTAACTAAACTGACAGCCAAAGCTACAGAGAAAGGGTCTATTTGAAATGGATTTTCTGCAAACATTTTAGTAAAATGAAGGGCAATGACGGTTGAATCTGAAACTTAAGGGTTTGTAGAACAGTCTTCTTGCAACATTTTCTTTTCACAAATTGTATTTGTTTTACATTCTTTGACTAAACATTGCCAATTTTGACGTTTAATATTGCGAGTTTGACGTTTTGAGGAAAACTCCAACATTTATTGCTTTAACTGCCCATAACTTTGTCTTTAAAGCTAGGGACCTAAATTTTGGTACAGAGTTCACTCTTTATAATACAAACATGCTTACCAAATTTGGTTGCCCTTACTTTGTTATTTCTGGAGATATTAATTTTTTTATAAAGAAAACACAAATTTTTCCGGGAAAACCTGGTCCGATTTTTCTGGCTAACGAACTTATCCAAGCCACTTGCAAAAGGTAGGTACTCTGCAAATTTTATCAAGATCGGTCCATTATTTTTTGAGTTATCGGTCGGATATATATATATATATATATATATATATATATATATATATATATATATATATATATATATATATATATATATATATATATATATATATATATATATATAACACAGATCTCCCCAAAAGCGAACTTAAAAAAAAATTCGCTAAATAGACGGGATGTATCTACATTTGCTCCCAAGTGAACGCGAATTAAAATGGTAAAGTACAAGTTGAAGTAACCGCAATAAATGTACACACAGTCGATATTTACTTATGTACGTTGAACAAGAATGTGGATTGGGCCTAAGTGGATATAAAGTAAGAAAATTGTATATAAATTATTTGTTAGTGACATCCAAGCTGGCCTAAAAACATTGTCTGGGTGTAAAAGTGGTATATAATGATATAACTAAAGTGAAGCACGTATATTAACTGGCTAATGAGCACATAATAGTATTAATAGAGTTTGTCCAGAATTGCAGATTAGAATTTCGCAGATGATAGTAACTGAACGGGTAAAGGTACTCTGGAACCTCAGCAGAAACTGCAGGTATAGTCAAATTAGACTTTCTAAACTTTTTAAACTAATTATTGATGGGGTTTGTCAGGAGATTTTTATGATTAATTTTAGTAATAGGAACGTTATGTCGTAATAAGGCTAGGTGGAATGAATGGGCTAATAAGTCACATATAAATAAAAAGGAGCCAGTAATTTTAATATAGTTATTTGTTAGGAGATGTAATTTAGTTGAAGATTAATTAAATATAAATTTTGTTGTTTTGAACAGAGAATATTACTGACTTACAAAAGTTATTAGAGGAAATTTTAAAGGTAAAAAAAAGTAGATCAATAAAATCAAGATTATTAAAGGGACTTATTTATTCGGGGTTTAAGAAAGATAGGTAATTTTACAGGGCATATTTTCTATAAACCAATTGGTTGATTTGAACCCAACCTTGAGACTAAAGAGGAGAAGCTGAGGGCAAGTTTAAGATATATATATATATATATATATATATATATATATATATATATATATATATATATATATATATATATATATATATATATATATATATATCTATATATATATATATATATTTATTTATTTATATATAAAGGTACGTGAACATAAAAAAATAGATTAAGAATTTCGTGAGGCACGGAATAATTTGTTTTACTTTCTCGTATGTACTACTGATTATAGTAATACCAGAAATGCAGCCGTAATATGCATAATATAAGATATTCATTCATTATTACAAATAATTAACACAATAAAATAGCGCACTAAACTTTGGTCTTTTCAGAAAACTATCTAAATTATTATTATAAGCCAATAATATATATATATATATATATATATATATATATATATATATATATATATATATATATATATATATATTGTAAATAGTTTCAAATTTGAAATATAGGGTTGGGTAAATTAAAGACCTTGGTTAATTCATTATCTAACCCCTTAACCTACAAAATCTTCTTTCGTTAAAACAGAAGTGCTCGGATCACGCCGAGTCAGCGATTAAAGCCCGCTCACTCGGGGGTCACTAAATTTACCCTGTAATACCTAAAGGCTACCGAACCCTTCCTTCTCCACAGAGTTACCCAGGTACTTTGATCGTTATCTCGGTCAGAGTTTAGTGAAGAGGTCGCAGACATCCTCAACAGGGAGTAAGGGAATTGTAAAATAGAAGCAAACAGTTCCGTTCCGACCCCGTTCCGTTCCGTCTCCGTTCCGATTCCGTAGAAAATCCTACTCCGTTTGTAATTATGTCCGATCCGAAGGAAGCCTCGACAACACCAACACTAGACAGTGAAACCGCCCAGAACTGGTCCCATACCATCCACCCACTTGATGTTTTTCGTTCGAATTTACACTTTGATGGAAGCACCGATCCAGCTGATTTTCTGGAATGATAGAAGAGATACATTCCGACGTGAGTAGGGACCGATTACTCACCGCCTTACCCCAATTACTGGAAGGACCTGCCCTGTTATGGTATCGTAACACTCGCAGCACATTAAAACGATGGGAAGACTTTTTGTCGTGCTTCCGCCAGTTCTATTTCCCGGTAAATTACTTGTTCGATCTGGAAACCGCCATAAGCCGAAGGGTACAGCAACCGAACGAACCGGTTACAAATTTTATTATCGACTTACAGACTTTGATCCGGAGACATGGTAATATGTCCTCAGAACAGGAGCTGACTTGGCTCCAGCGAAACCTTCTGCCAAGTTACAGGAAGATGCTATGGAACTGTGAAATTCCGGACATCAAAACACTGGTAGACAAGGCCAAGTCCGTAGATGCTTTATTAAAAGAAACTTGTCCTCGACAAGGTACATCTGTGCTAAATCAGATCTCACAGCAGAGCACTACAACCCGCACCGCTCTTAGTCAAAATCCACGTCCAAAGCAGCGTCGCCGACACCCCGTAACCAGTACCATGCAGTTATGCCGACCAGAGAAAATCACCGAAAACACCGTATGGACAATTTACGAGATCTGATGGCGGGAGGCTGGAGGTGCGGCCGTCCCGGCCATATGAGAAGTCATTGCCGGTTACCGAGGGCCCGCAACTTCTGCTCACGCTGCGATCGACAAGACATCATTTTCAGAGATTATCCATGCGTAGGAACCGGAACCGAACACTCAAATTTAGGGCGGAGTATCAATGCAATGGGAAATGTTTGGGAGAGGGAGCATTTGGAAAGGTATATCAGGCCACGCATAAAGCTACAGGAAGAGAAGTATCAGTCAAACTAGTGGACTGTAGCGGAGGAAACCCCCGGGACGAGATCGCATGTATGAAAGCAGTCAATCACCAACAAGTGATGCTATGGGGGGGGGGGGGTATTTAAAGAAGGTACCAGTATGTTCTCGTGATGCGCTTAATGGAGGAGTCCATGCACGAGTGGATTGCCACAGGGACGGCTGACGTAGTATCAACGATAAAGTGGTTGCCACAGCTGGCGCAAGCAGTAGAAGCATGCCACGATAAAGGCATTCTTCACCGAGGCATCAAACCGGCTAACATATTACTACAAGGGGGCGCGCTGATACTGGCGGACTTTGGAATGGCCGTACGCCTACGAACAGGTCAATGCATCAGACAAAGATCCGGAACTACCGACTATATGGCGCCTGAGGTTCTGTCCGATCGTCCGTACGAATTCCCAGCAGACATTTGGTCCATGGGGGTTACGGTGGTAGAACTCATGATGGGTACCCATCCGTTCAAACAAGAAGACTCACACAATTTTCACGAATCCCGTTTAAGCATCGTGATACCCCGAGCTATACAGTCGGTCCGAGAGCGAAGTAGTTGGGTAGCGAAGTGGCTGGATAAACTAATACCAGCGGGAACTCGCCAATTTGGCAACGTTTCAAGAATTATCAAATGTGGTGCTCTCAAACAGAGGCGTTTTTAAACAACCACACATCAAGCTCAAAAACGTACAAGAAAATAATGGTGAAGCAAGTGTTTACGTTACCTAGAAAAAATGTGCGATTTAGTTTTATATACCAAAGCCAGAGGTAATTTTTCATTTTCATATACGTGTACAGGAATTAGAGACTTTAAGAAATATTTCTGAAGCCATTTTAAATATTTTTTTTAGGAACACGAAACAAAAGCGTATCCAGATTTCCAAGAGTTTATTTGCAGAATCCGAGAAGATATATTTAAATATAATTTTTAACACATAAAGACGCTGTATATCATGTAGTTGCTAGAGAATATGCACAACACAATGTAATTTTACGTCAGCTAATATGTAATAATATTTTTTTAAATACAAATGAATAATAATTAATGGTTTAAACATTTAATGCTTTTTATTTTCAATATTAAGAGATAAGATGCTTTTAAATTATATGAAAATATTTACTAACCTACTTAGGCATTTAACCATGTAATAAATACGTTGTTTTCAATTGGAATTGTTTAAATATATTTTTACTTGAATATACAAAGCCATATTATTTTTGGTAATTTTTACAAATAGGAATGCCGTAGCAAATTTAAAACAACGTTTTTACTTTAATTAATGCATATATAAATACGTTAAAATAGAATTGCTTTAAATTGCGAAACATGTATTATGCTAATTAGGTTCTACAGGAAACAGGTGTCTTGTAAATAGGACGCAAGAGTTAATATACTGCGAATTCTTGTATGATAATATTTAGGTTAACTCTTTGAAGCAAAGTGGTTTCACACAGAAACCACTTACCTAATGTTTTTTTCTATATGTAGACTGGTTTTACAGTGAAACCACACTTCCTACTTGGGTATTAGTGTGCCATCTATTGATCTCCATCGCAAGTTTGCAATTGGCGAACACTGTATTGCTAGTATTCGTTAGAATTTGTCAAAGAAACCACGTTTTATGAATGATTTCGTTTTTTATCTACATTTTCGTAAAAAGTGTTATAACTACTCCGTTTTTTTTTGGACGATTGTGTTACTGAGGCACTAATAGAAAGGTAAGAATAATTGTTTTACATAGTTTATTGTTTTTACTTTGTCAATCGGATATGGTTTTGCGGCGAAACTAGTGTGCTTGCAGTAAAGTAAATTTGTTTTTGTTGACCGGATATGGTTTCGCGGCGAAACCAGAGTGCGTGCAATGCACTAAAGTAAATTTGTTTAGGTTAGGATGGAAAATCAAATTGATTTGTCGCAAGTGATGAAAAAACAAATCAGAAATTTGATTGCGATCATGTTAAAGTAAACTTACCTTCAACCGAGTTGCGCAAGGATAAATATGGTAAATACGTACCCGAGAGTTTACTTAGGTTTGTCGATTTTGAAAAGAAAATGCGTGTCCCTTTCGTTGTGTATGCAGATTCTGAGTCTTTTGTGTCGTTTGGAAAGTGAACAACCTCAAAATTGTTGCGAGTTATTCACACAAAAGACTCATAAACATATTCCTTATTCGTTCGCGTACTACACTAAATGCTCTTTCGACGACTCGCTATCAAAATTTGAAACATATCGTGGTCAGGACGCAGCTCAAGTTTTTGTTGAACGTTTAGAAAACGATACTAGGGAGATTTATCAAAATCATTTAGGTAAAGTTTGGCCTATGACACCTTTAACCAATGAACAGCGCGAATTTCAAAATTCAAAATTGTGTCACATATGTGAAAGACCTTTTGAGTCCGACGAGGAAAAAGTTCGCGACCAAGATCATTTGCTCGAAGTTAATAATTATCGCGGCCCGGCTCACTCCATCTGTAATCTAAATTATAAAGTTCCAAAATTCATTCCGGTATTTTTTTACAAGCTATCAGGGTACGATGCTCATCTTTTCATCAAAGGGTTGGCAGAGTACGAGTCAAAATTAGATGTCATCGCTCAAAACAAAGAGTGATCCATCACTTTTAGCAAACATGGCTTGGTTGATCAAGAAGAGAAGACGGAAGGCAACAAAATGAAACACAACTTAGATTTTTAGATTCATTCAGGTTTATGGCTGGAAGTTTGGAGAAATTAGCAAAAAATTTACAAGATAGTCAGTGTAGGGAGGTTAAAAGAAGGGTTCTACGAATCGTTAAGAGGTGAACACATCCTGCATGCTGACTACAAGCGTGCATGTAAACTGTGGCAGATGCTTGACTGTAAAACTTTAGGTGACTATTCAGATTTGTATTTAAAATCTGATGTGTTATTTTTGGCGGATGTGTTTGAAAATTTTAGGAATGTTTGCTTTGAGATGTATAATCTCGATCCTTGTCAGCACGTTACAGCTCCATCTCTTGCTTGGAATGCTGCTCTAAAAGCTACTGGGGTGGAACTTGAACTGCTAACAGATATCGAGATGAATCACTTTTAAAAAAAGGTATACGAGGGGGTGTCAGTCAGTGGAGTGTTAGACGGGGAGTAGCTAAAAACAAACACACACCGAACTTTAACAAAACAAAGCCTAAATAGTGGCTTATCTATGTTGACGCCGCAGGCAAGGCTCAGAGCGAGCCAATGCCAATCGGGGAATTCCGTTGGCTCTCCGGAGGAGAAATTAAAAAGTTAACAGTTGAAAATTTGGGGGATGATGATGATTTTGGTTATGTTTTGGAAGTTGATTTGGAGTATCCGAAGAGCCTACACGATTTACATAACGAATTACCCTTTTGTCCAGGGCCGTTCGTTCCCGCAAACGCGAAATTGCCGAAACTTATTCCAAATTTACACAACAAGACAAAATATATCATTCATTATAGAAACTTGAAACAATGTTTGGCAAACGGGTGAGTTTTGAAGAAGATACATCGCGTAGTGACTTTTAAGCAATCTCCGTGGTTAAAAATCTACATCGACACAAACACAAAATTTGTGACACACTGGGACAACATCGGGCGCAAACCGGGTGCGTCAACATACATTAACAAACCTAATTTTAAAAGTCATTCTATATTCACGGACGACTTTGTCGCCATACAGATGAACAGGACTCACGTGACATGCGACATGCCCATATATGTTGGTTTTTCGATATTAGATGTATCAAAAACCATCATATATGAGTTTCTATACAGCTACCTAAAGGCTAAATATGGCGACAAAGTGACTTTACTGTACACTGATACCGACTCTTTGATATTTTTAGTAGAGGCAGGCAACTTTAACGACGACATGAAGGACGACATTCACCAATACGATACTTCTAACTACGCTGTCGACAACCCCCACGGTATACCGGTGAACGAAAGTGTGTTAGGGCGAATGAAAGATGAGTAAAAGGGCAAAATTTTGTATGAAATGATTGGAACGGGTGCGAAATCGTATATGATTGATGGGGCGGATGTGTTGAGTAAAAAGGCAAAAGGAGTGCAAACGTGTGTGACTGAAGGATATCTAAGTGCGGATGATTATAGGAATGTTGTGGATAGTATGGGTGGAACAAGGATGGATGATGATGGATGTGTGTTGGTAAATGATGGTCGAGTGTTTAAGCGTATGAATGTCTTTCGTACCAGTATGCATGTGTGTATACTCAGATGGTGAATTAGGTAGCGTTGTCACATTTCGATGATAAACGCTACCTTATTCAGGATTCATACAAAACACTAGCTTGGGGTCACAAGGAGATAGCCGTGAAATAGTAACGCGGACTGCTCTTTCACCGTTCGAAATATTTATCCGTCCAGTAAACTGGAAATGTCGTTCTGTTGTTTACATTGACTGATTTAAATAAAGAGGAAACTTAATACCTGAACAATTCCTTCTCATAAGGTAACTCATTTCACATTCAGCTCATTTAGGTTAAGTATTTATTTTTTATATACACATTTATTCTTATTATTTATTCATATATTTATTTATAGATTTATTCAATTATTACTACTGTTAGTATCTAGACTGATTTTATTATTTTCAATTATTACCACTGTTAGCTTTTATATTTATATTATATTGTTAAAATTGTTGATTACTTATTGTTTCTAATGCTTAGGTTTGAATGTCTGTGTTTATTTTCTCTTAGTATTATTACCTTTGTTAACGTTCATTGAGTTTGAATAAACATTTCATTTGCTGATTTTAACACTTACACTGTTTATACTTAAGTCTTGTTTCAGAAATTTTGTTAATAAAGATGATTTTCAAGTGTTTTTACTTATTGTTGATTGGGTTGTTTAAATAAAAAACCTATATTTAACAATGTTTGTTTTATTTTAATATACATTAGCATAATACAAATTATTTAATGTCTAGTGTTAACCCAAGAGTTATGGGTTTTATCAAAACCAAGCCATTTCACATGCGACTTTGTACCTTCTTTTCTTAGCACTTTTTCAATTAAATACATGTCAGAAGATAGAGTCTTTTGTAATTCTTCTTGATATAATCCTCCACTAATAGGTTTGCCTTGCATGTCTTCAATTAAATAGGTGGTTGGAATGGTGTAGTGAACTTTAGTGATTTTAAACAATTCTGCTGACCAACGTGGTGTATAGCATTTTTCAAATAATGTTTTAGCTTTACTTAGACGTACAACATCACCCACTTTAAATTTATTTTTGTTAAACACTTTGATATTTGCTTAGACTTGTTTGAGAATAGCTTCTTCACTTTTCTTATTAACATCTTTAGGCTTTACACCAGTTTTTCGATGAATTGTAGTGTTGTAGTTAGCAGTTACATCAGGTAGTGTATTCAACCACTTGTAGGAACCAAACAACTTGAAATTTTTGTAGATCTTCTCTTTTAAGGTACGTATAACTCTTTCTACTATTGCAGCCATTTTCACACTATAAGTGCTGTAGTGGTAAATGCTGTATTTTTTCATTAAGGCATTAAATTTGGAGTTGTAAAACTCCTTACCAAGATCAGACTGAACGTTAGAGGGCGCTCTACAATTAGCTAAAATATCAGCCATAGCCTTAGTCACCCCTTCAACATGTTTAGATTTAAGTGGACGAGTCCACACATACTTTGAATAACAATTGATAGCCACTAAAATGTACTTGTAACCAGAGTTTTCGCAGTGACAGTCTGTAAACTCAGCCAAATCAATTTGCCACAAGTAATTAAAACCTTTGATTATGGTATGTCTACGTTTAAAATTAATTCTTGTTGGTTTATAAAGCTCATTTATAATTTGTGTCTTAGCATCAGATGGCTCACTCATGGTGATGTTGGATTCAACAGTATCCACTTGTTATGCAAATCTTTTAGTTTACCATCTATTTCACCCAACTTCTTTTTCAACTTGTTATTCTTTGACACATCAATGTCTTTTAAAACTTGAGCAGTTTTGTTCTTGGTTAAATTTTAGTTTTGTTCTTGGTTAAATTTTTCAATTTATTTTCAGATTCGTTTCGACTCTGGTTTGTGCACAGCTTCAAGTAGTATAGCAGTTATTCTTTGTGTCACTTCATCTTTGTTTTTCTGATAGTCATCTATCCAAACATCAACAAATTTTTATTTACACCATCTGTTGAATCACCAACGTTATACAATTTGTAGTTTTGCACATCAAAATCACCACTTGTAGTTCTTGGGAAAATCTCTTTGAACCACTCTACTATGTATAAACTTGCTGGATTTTGCAGCAGTACGACCAAATTTGTCGATGGATATGATGAAACTGAAGGTTAGCGTATAAAGTAAACTCTTTATATGATGTGAGCTTCTTTCAGTTCTTCTATGATTGGCTGAATTTCATTGTTATGAGCATTATTACCAGCAGCTTGAGAAACCATTAAAAGCCTAATTCTATTAACTAGCTCGTTGACATCATCCCAGTACACATATTCTTTCTGTCTCTTAGTATGCAGCATGTATGGCATGCCGCGACCTAAAGTTGCTGAGGAAGATCGCGCACTAGCCCCTTCTTGTTTTTCTAGAATTGGTTTTATTACTTGTTGATATTTGATAGAACTGTTTCTTATAATGTCTTCTTTGGGATCGTTCTCTTTTCTGTGCAGACTAGTAACCTCCATAATGTCTGCATAGTCACGTAAAGCTTGCAAATTTTGCGTGGCAGCCAAAACAGGTTTTCTCAAATAATCAATTCCAACAGATGATTAGTGCCGTAATATCTTCTATCGCCGACCATAATCTGAAAGCTTTGTCTGTTGTTGGCATCTATTTTGAGGATGAGAAATTTAACAGACTAGTATGTAACAGCTGTGGGATATGAACTCAACACTCAATCGTAAATGGCTTCCGGTGTATTTGCAGCAGCATCTAGTTCTCTGTAAGCTTTAGTCGCACATAATTTAGGTTCAGATGGTTCTGCTTCCAACTCAAAACAGCTCATCATCACTAAGGAATGGAACTTCTTCTTTTGGTGGTGACAGTGGTTTGACATCAATTTCAGCTTTAATTGGTTTCTCCACTGCTCGGGCTGCTAATGATGCTGTAGTTTTCGATATATCACTCAAAGGTTTTAAGATGGGTTTATATAAACGTGGTAATGTTTCACCTGTCTCTGTTTTGCCAAGCTTCAAAGCTAAATATTTGTTTCTAATAGTCTTAGGTAGATCGGCTATTTTACGTTTAATGTTTGGTTGTTCTGTTGTTAATTTATGGTCACGAGTACGACGACTTTTAGATTTTTTCGACATGTCTCCAGTATGTCAAATACATAGACTAACAGTTTTCAACAACAGCATAAATATATATAAAGTGATCGAATCCTTTGCGATATCTTTCCTTTGTTAAATCGGAATCTTTAACAATCACCACCACATCATGTTTAGTTTGCCAACATTCACCACAAAGTGTTTTGACTTTTTCAAAAGTTGTAACATGATCATCATACACATGCTTAAGATTTGTTTCATCTTGTTTAAATAAAACCACAACTTTAGCGTTGTCACGTACCAATTGTTTTGGTACTTTGCTATATGTCTGATAGAGATAGAATGAATCGATGTTTTCATGTCTTCCCATACAAAAATATGCTTTTATTTTATCTTGCTTGTCGCATGCCACATCATCATTTTCACTATACAGATAATAACCAAAAGCTTTTGTTGCCTCCAACACTTTTCGTAACATCTTGTATTTTGAGTTGATACAGACTTTGAATAAACATACACGTTTTCAAACTTTAAACCGTTCGGTTCAAACAATAAACTCAACATAACATTTGTTTTACCACACCCACTAGGACCACATATCACACATCGAACTGTGTCTGGTAAAAGAAGACCATGTCGATGTTATTTAACTGTTTCAGCAGAAACAACATCATCCAGGTTTGTGAGTGGTAAGGTTGCGGTTGTGGGCTTCATGATACGCATCGTTAACTAAACTGACACTTCAAAGCTTCAAGTATAAATAATCGTGTTTAATACATATCCGCATCAGTATCAATGTTGGTATTTAAGGGTGAGGGTCTTGTAAACACACTCATTATCACCTTACCGGTTGAGTTACACATACCTGGTTATCAGTTGTGTGGCCCTGATACTAAACTTGAGGAACATTTGGCTAGAGGTGATCAAGGTATCAACCCGCAGATCGTGCTTGTGGAGACCAGGACATCGCTTACTCTCAATCAAAACAGTTGAGTGATAGACAGCGAGCTGACGAGGTGTTGGAGAACCGAGCTAAGGAAAGAGTCAAGTCGAAAGACGCAAGTTTTGGAGAAAAAGTGGCTGCTTGGAGTGTAGCAAAAACAATGAAAGTTAAAGAAAACTGTGTGGTGGTATAATACCATTTAAAAACATTTTAAGTTTAATGCGAAACGCTATACATATGGGTGAGCAAGTTCTATCTGTGAAAAACTTACTGCATATAGCAAGAAAAATTATCAAAAATGCTGGTGGTTCTAAGAAGGTTAGGGCACCTTGAGTTAATCCTATACCCAAAAGTGGCGGCTTCTTTCCACTGATACCTGACATTTGGTGGGCTGTCAGCTCTTGGAGCTCTGGGTGGTGGAGTTGATGGTATTGCTAAAGCTGTAAACGATGCCAAATCAGCTAAACAAAAATTGAAAGAAGCAAAACGACACAATCAAACAATGGAGGCTATTGCTCTTGGTAAGAAAGGTAGTCGTTTGGGTGATGGTGTATATATGAAGAAGCAACGTAGTGGTTATGGCTTGTATTTACACAAACCAAAAAAAAACGTGTAACGCATTTACCAGCAAGACCTCTAACAAATGTAGATCTTGTGAAATTTGCTGGTAAAATGAAAATCCCATATTTTAGAGGTTGTGAGATGCTCTATCTCAACATGGACCACGTAAAAATTAATCATTCATCATGAATTGACAAACCAACAAGGGTCCTGATAGTCATTGGATTGCAGTATGAAACGTGGTAACATAGTTGAATACTTTGACTCATACGGAAACTTGAATCCACCAGTCGAGTTGCAGCGTTACGTTAAAGACTATACTCTAATGTATAATCATGATGTATATCAAACATATAATACTTTTAATTGTGCTCACTTATGTTTAAAATTTTGAAATAAAAGACTCAAACAGTAGCCTCTGTCTTTTAGTCATATCGCTAACCTTCGAGTTAAAAGGTAAAACGTCTTCTTTGTCGTTGGAAATATTTCCACCGATAGTGTTAGACCCTCGGTTTGATCATTCGTTGGCCCTTACAAATTTTCACACATACAACACCATACCAAACATAGAACCTGGGTGTAATAAATGTAAGCAGCGCCACCTGCTTGGAGTTTGAGCTAGTGTCGAAAGAAGATAACTATAATTATTGGTCAGCCTATAGAGCGCCTAGATACCGCTAAATGTTTTTTTTTTCAAGTGGGAATTATAAATAAAGGATAGCATACATAAAAATACCTAAATTAATTCATTTAATACATGGTGAGAACGAAACCATATTGCAGGCAGAAAAATGCAATGTAATTGTTTCAACGCGCAATTACTGGCATGTCAGCAGAATAATGGGCAACGACCGGCTTAGGAACGTGAAAAGGATGTTGTAACCCGATATCGCAGGGGAGCCGTAAAATATCACACGTCCAAGTTGAGTGCAAGAGTACTTGAAAGAATTCAATGACCGGGGAGAATGCTGACGAGGTCAGAGTTCAAGCGTCGTCAGTGTAAGAGTTTTTTTGGAGAGAGAAAATACAGAGCAGGGGAAGTGAAGCGCGGAACTCGGGATTAGCCAAGCAAGGCCGGGAGAGCTAGGGTATACGCGGTGTGCAGTTATAGATCTATTAAAGGTAGAAATCTACTGATTATTCCGAAGTAAAATACGTAATCGTTAGTGTCCGAAAATATTTCAACCTAGAGAGAGAAGAGGGCCAAAGAGTAAGTGCTAGTTATAATTTTATTTTCTTGCCAATAATAATATAAGGACATACATGGTGGTTATATTCGGAGGATATTAGCATAAGCAGAATAAATTCTAAACTAGGTCAGAAATTATCAATTGGCTTCATATTATTTTAACTAGCTGTACGGGGGAGTAAATTTAGGTCCAAATGACTATTATAGTAGTAATCAATATAAGAATAGTAGTTGGGAGGTCTAGGAAATTTAAGCACAGTATTTAAGAGGTAAATAAATTAATTACATATTGGCTAATATTTTATCAGTTCTATTTTTTTGTTGGTCGTAATTTTTAAGACAAGCAGGGTCTCGTAAATTATTGAAGGGGTACATAAATCCATTGTTCTTTTAAGGCGCCTTTTGGCGCAAGAATTTTCGCTTCCTTCCAAGGGGGCACAAAAGAGTAAGGTCATATTATTAAATACTGTACTTTTAAGGTCTCCGTTTCTTTTTTTTTTAACTTTAAATCGGGTGTGTTAAATTCATTTAATTTATATTAAAGTAGTTTTATAAACAAACGATTGAATTTTATTTTCTAGATATAGTAAAACCAACCACCCTACATTTCAAGTGATATTGAAACCTCGTACGAGGGCGACAAAGAGTGGTCGCAGGGTATATGATACTGTAGGTGTATAGTAAAATTGGGGGTTTTCAATAAAACATCCCCATGCTCTACAGTATTCATTCCAATAATCCATTTTTTTTAGGTCAGTTAAGGCTGATTAGACCTAATTCATTTAACTTGGGCGAAAACGCGCCTATTACATTTAGGTGACTTAGCGGTAGGATTTCAACCCTTAAAATATATATTAGATAAATTAAATGTTAATACAGCTGCCAAGTAAGGCCCATATCTAAAAGAATATTAGGAATTTTATATTTTATTTAGGGTGAAAGTCAATCTTGACCATTGTTTTAGTTTAGAAAAATTTATTAAGGAGAAGGAACATAAGTGTTCCCATAAGTCGAGTAGCTAGAACAAGCAGGAAATATTTTACTGATAATAATAATGATCATTAAGAGTTAGGAACTTAGGACCCTATAGTTAAGTTTTGAAGGGCCACTAGAGTGTTAATTTGGATTTTGATTGCGAAATAGTTAGGGGGTTTGAATTTTTTATTTAGCGAATTAACAGTTTTCAGGACGCAATATATAACTAGATATACATATAGATATATATCGGTTGGGGATTTTTTTTTCTTTCAGCGAATTTATTGATTTCAGGTGGAAATAAATACAGATATAAAAAAATAACTAGCTAGGATATGTCTTCTCCTTCGGGGGGGAAAATAATTTTTTTCTCTGTGTTTGGAGAGTTTAATTGCTGGTTTCCTATTTTACCGAAATTGTTTAAAGAATTTTTCAGGTCAATTCCATTTTTAGGAGCGACTTGTTTGGAGAATTCTTCGCACTGGTTTCATAGTTTACCAAATTTGTTTTAGATAATTTTCCGGGTCAATTCTATTTTTAGGAGCGACTTGTTTGGAAAGTTTTCGTACTGGTTTCATAGTTTACCAAATATGTTTTAAAAAAATTTCCAGGTAAATTCCAATTCAGGAGTGACTTGTTTTGGAGAGTTTAATTGCTGGTTTCCTAATTTACCGAAATAGTTTATGTAAATGAGCATCATTTACAGTATTTGACTTTAATGAAGGTAAATCAGCCTAGAGAAAGCGAAATTTTTCCTTCTGAAAATTCGCTAATAAATGTTTTATATTAAACATTAGTTTGCCAATATAAACAATAGTTTCATTGTGCAGCCGGACATTAAAACGACAACGAAGCATATTAAGTTGAAAGAAACTGGGCCAGTGGTTCTGTAAGTGTTTACGTATGTGATGATTACGATGGAAAATGCGAGATAGCCAAAAAAAACTTGGATTGGCGACAACGAGTATTAAGAAAAAACGGGGGCATTAAGTTGGGGACAGTTACCAGAGTAGCCAGGGTCCTTTTTCGGGTAAAATTCTGTGTTTTGTGTTGGAATAAGTGCCAAATATAGAAAAAGGGAGACTGTTGAACGATAGAAAAGTATAAGGAGACTGGGTGAGATTTAACCTTTTTATTAACATTTATTCGATTCTCTGGATGTAATAAAGAGCCCAAGGTTTTGAGTGGTCGATAAGAACAACTTTTAAAAATGAAAATTCAAATAGGCACACGCCACCCTAACCAATTAAAAGAAAATAATAATAAATGTATTTTTCTGATACTTGGAGAAAACGGTAATGTACATTATTAATGTTTACTTAGTGTAAGAAAATAGGGTAGAGGAGAAATTGGGCTCACTATAGAGATTGTTTGTAAAATATTTTATCCTGGTAGTTTTTTTTTTTTGTAAGGAATAAATTAATTATTTATTAAAGGGTTTTTCTTAATTATATTCTGACTCTAACCTTTTGAAAGTAGAGATATAGCTACTTTGTTAAATAAAGAGTAACGAGCTTTTGACTATAAGGTGTGACGAAAAGCCGCCAATTACATTTAAATAATTTTCCAGGTCGATTCCATTTTTAGGAGCGACTTGTTTGGAGAGTTTTAATTGTTGGTTTTCTAATTTACCGGGATTGTTTAAATAATTTTCCAGGTCAGTTCCATTTTTGGAGCGCCTTGTGTAGAGGATTTTATTGCTGGATTCCTAATTTTACAAAGAATTTTTATAATTCTCAGACAATCCCAGGCTTAGGGACGACGCATTTGGAGGGTTTTAATTGCTGGTTGCACAGTTTACTACATTTTAAATAATTGTTCGGGACTTGTAAGTCGGTACTGAAGTTGGGAATTGTTGTTTTGGACATAGGTTTCCGGTATTCGTTTCTTTTGAATTTTTTTTCTCTCTCCTTTTCGGAGGTAGTCCCCTGCTTCTCCAAGTGGTTGTCCTAGACATTTACCTAAGGTTAGGCAAAGTAATTTATGTCAAACGGAGAAACCTCTCCTATAGTTGAAGTCGCCGGTTCTTGGAAAAAGAACCTACCCACAATGGCTCAACCCCTCACATCCCCCTTAGTAGATCTGGGTACAGCCACGTCTACCCCTAAACCTAGTGTTTTGGGATTAAATGTCGCCACAAATGCAGCTCCTTCCAACCCTTTAGCAAATGTTTCATTGTTCGGGTCGTCAGCGCTTTCGTGAGGGGTAATTACCACTACCTTTCCCGAGATACCAGGTAAAGATATCGGGGCCACCTTTTTGGAGATTGAGAAACGTAGCAAGTTGGATGATTGGTCGGAAGATGACGCGCTCAAACTAATAAGATATAAGCTGACTGCTCCCGCGCTAGACTTTTATTCCTCCGAGCCTGATTTGGACACCGCTCGGTACGTGGAGCTGAAGAAGCGGTTTCTCGAGTGCTTTAAGCCCGTCTCGATGCCCGGGGAACTGCAGTTCAAACTACTGAGTACGATACAACGGGCCGATGAGACAGTCGCGGAGTTCGTGACGAGGTTGAAACTAGTAGGTACGAAGTTACAGAAACAGGATTTGCGAGATGCCCAGCCTGAGGAGGCTAGCGGCATTAGAAGAAAGATATGGGACATGTTACTGACACAATTCAGGACGGGATTGAGGCGAGGCTTAATGCAGAAGATAAGACTAATCTTGCTGCAGGATCCGGCACTGATCCTGGACAAGGCGGAACATGTCGCTAAGCTACAAGAGCTGAACGACAATTTCACTTCGATTAGCACACAACGAGTGGTTGCCATATAAAGCGACCGACGTTGCCAGTTATGTTGAAAGACAGGCCATATGGCTCCACAGTGCCCGAAAAACCGAAGGGGCAGCTGTGGCCGGGAAGGTCATTGGTTTAGGTCCTGTCCTCAGCAACGGAGTATTCGAGGTTCTGGGAGTCCATCTCCAAGCCGACGGCCACCAGTTCCTCCACCTGATTTGGAGGAAGTGGACCAGATAGATGCGTCGTCAGGGAGGTCCGCCTCTCTAGGACGGCGTGACTACTGCCCACACTGTTGCCGGTGCATGGCAGGACCTGCGTACGAGGCACGACAACTACCCAGTGTACAATCCCTGACAGTGCAGGAACGGCCCTCAGTATGTCTCTTGGAGATCAATCAAACGGTGGCCAAAACCCTGATTGATACGGGCTCGGCGGTTAGTTTGAGTCTGATTAGCGCCAGTGGGCATAACGGAGGTATCCTTATCGCCAGCGGGACGCCAACCTAGGAAGACGGTCAAGATGACATTTTAAAGGACGTGGACGTATTACTGGGTCGAGACATAATGTGCAAGGAGAAATTCACTATCGACCACATGGGAGAGAACAGAGTGAATGTATGAGGATGAGAGATACCACTCTATAGGCAATCAGATTGTAACTCTGACCACAGGCGGAATGTGGATCTTTTGACACAAGAAGGGGAATGGAATGAAGTGCGGAGAAGAAACAAGGCTAGGAAACGCAACTACGAGGGGAATAGGTCCTTCGACCCTAAGAACCAGGATCAGCCCTGCGTACGAAACTCCGGGAAAACTACCGGAGGCAACTCCAACCCTCGGGCGGCCACTCAACCGAAGGCACGGGGTGCCAAGTCCAGGGAAAACTTACATACCCCAATACAATCGAAACCACGCTACAGAGACCGGGAGAACCTCTCCACAAACGCCTACAAGTCAGCCGCGGACAGGAACCATTCGAGGACCACCCCTATGCAGGGGAGCGCTACGCCAAGGGATAACGGTAGCCGAAGAGTAAAGGAAGAAGAAAGGAACCTGCCTGCGAAAGGGCAAAAGCAGGACAAAAGGGGCCAAAGGACATACACACGCGAAACCCCCTATAGAAGCCAAGGGTGTCTACCAGCAGAAGAGAAGGTCAGACGAGAGGAAACTGCCAGTCCCCACAACCGAGAACGCCAAGGACCAAAAGAGCCCCAGGTTAGGGCAACGCGGAGCAACCGATAGGGGTAGCTCAACAAAGGGAAAGGATGGACGGATACCAGAAGACAGAAGGCCGAGGCTATCTTCCCCTGTGCGAGCTGGGGAAGAAAGGCGGAAAAGGTCCGAGGATTGGGAATCCAAGCTGAATTCAGCCGAGTGGTCCCGATGGTTGAACCGGGTACACGATTTTTCCTACGAGGAGGAATACCGTGGGAATCAAGACGGATCCCAAAGGGGTGCTAGCTACGCCCAGCAGACCAAGCGGCGACCAAAGGATAGCTTCAACACGCATGTTCAGGGGATGAAAGGAGGCGTATAACCTTTCAGGACGTGCAGGACAGGAGAGACGAAAAGTCATCTCGGCAGGAGCCGACCTGCGAGTGTCACAAAAGGATGCCTCATGGTACCAGGGACCCAACTGTATCACCGACCTCCGTCAGTAGGCAGGGGAAAAGGCTACAGAACCAGGGAAACTAAATAGGTCTTTCGATCATCTCCCCGGAAAGAGAGACGTACCTGAAACGGGAATTGCACGCACACACCAGTTAGAAACCAAAAATAGCCCGACTCAACGGACGGACAGGGGGCTACCAGGCCCAAAAAAACCTAGAAGGGCGGTGCCCCATCCGATAGAGGTACAAGTAGAAGTACACGAGTACGGGGAACTTAGCGACGATGACGAGGACAGCATACACAGCGACCCTGGGGTGAAACCCCGGAGTTTTTTCGACTCTCCGATCCAGAACGAGATAATCGTAGAATCTAAGGACCTCCGGGAAAGGAGCGCAAGTCCTAGGTGGCAACCACACGAGCCCCAGTTTCGCCACCGAACCGACTCGCCCAGGGAGAACCTTTCCAGAAATATTCAGGATATTGACTAGGTACGGGAAGACAAGGAGGACTTGGTATATCCGAAGACTGGTTGGGAGCAGAACACACGCCTGTAACGGCGTTGGAGGAGTTCACGATTCCTCCGTATTGTGAGGCCGTTTTTTCTGCCCAGTTGAAGGACCAGCTATCAAGCCAGGTGTTGACATTGGAAGGGGTGAACCTTGGTACCCCTTATGTACATTCCGCAAGGGCGGTGGTGGATAACGTGGAGGAAATACCGGTCCGCGTAATTAATTTGATGCCTTCGGAATTCATAGTAAAGCAAGGCCAGACTGTGGCAGTTGAGGTGGCAACCGAGGAGTATATAGTTACGGAGAAACAAGGACGAAGGGTCCGTAGGATAGATACGTCCAAAGGAGAATGGCTGCAGGAGTTTGAATCAAGCCATCTGAGCCGGACTAGTAAAAGGGAGATGGAAGTGCTACTCAGGGAATTTTCGGATTTGTTCCGAGGAGATGAGGATGCGGTGAAGACATGTAGGGGTGTGGAAAACAAGATCGAGTTAGAACCGGGGGACACGTCGATTTACAAAAGTCCTACAGGATACCATCCAAACGAGAGGTAATGAAGAACTAAATTGACCGGCTGATGAAGACTAAGGTAATCCGACCTTCTTCGATCCCTTGGTCCTTTCCAGTGGTTATGGTGACGAAAACCTTACCCACGGGAGAACAGAAGGGCAGGATGTGCACAGATTACAGAGGGCTGAACGCGGTAAGCAAGAAAGGATATTATCCTCTGCCCAACCTATCGGACTTAATACAGAGTTTCCAGGCGGATAATACTCTACGATTTTCGGTACTCGACGTATCGGATGCGTATCATCACGTGCCAATGGAGAGATCATCCATTCCCTATACAGCGTTCAGTATTTATGAGAGCCATTATGAGATCCTAAAAATGCCCTTTAGGTTGACGTTAGCTGCCCTGACATTCCAGCGTTACGTCAACTTTGTGTTCCACGAACTGATTAACGTCAGTTGCTTAGTATATTTGGATGATATAATTGTGTATAGTTACGAGGACGAGAGGGCGCACATAAGGAACTCGAGACAGATGTTTGAGATATTGAGGGATGCAGGACTGCAGCTGAACCCCAGGAAATGTAACCTCCTGATTTCCAGGGTGAAGTACCTAGGACATGAGTAGATAGGGAGGCACCTGGGCTCACCCCTCCACTTTTTTCTGCGCATGCGCGATGACGTCACGCGCATGCGCATGACGTTGGCAGTTGACCTGTCATGTTTGACAGCTGTCAATGTCATCTGACCTGGGTGACAGCTGCCAACGTCAGCTGTCAGACCTGTCAGTTTTGACAGATGTCAAATGTCATCTGGGCTGTGTGACAGCTGTCAAATGTCATATGTCACATCTGTCAAACGTTCCAAGATGGCTGACCTGTCATGTTTGTGTCCATAGACAGCCGCAACCCGGGGGTTAGGTATATATGTGTGTCAGCTGTCTTATGTCACATCTGACCTGAAGACGTCAAATGCCCCAAGATGGCCGTTCCTGATTGACAGGGGGACCTGTCATGCTGTTCCATAGATAGCCACACACAGCCCCAGGTTAGGTCTCTATGTCATTTAACTGTCTTATGTCTGACCTGTGATGACGTCAGATGTTCCAAGATGGCAACCTGTCATGATGTTCCATAGATAGCCACACAGCCCCAGGTTAGGTTTCTATGTGTGTTTGGTATTAACTGTCTTATGTCACATCTGATGACGTCAGACGTTCCATAGATATCTACAAGTCAGGTTAGGTCTCCATGTGTTTGTCGAATACCAGCTGTCTGATTGTTTATTAAGGTTATGTATGTGTTGTATGACAGAAGCATGCTTATTACCAATCAGCTGATTGTTTATTAAGGTTATGTTCGTCTACATGTTGATTCCCCGCTATCTGATTGTTTATTAAGGTTATGTTTGTATTTGTTTATTAAGGTTATGTTCGTACACACACACACAGCTGTCTGTTGTTTATTGTGTTGGTAAGATGTGTTGTATTGAAGTTGTTAGGGTATTTCGTTTTTGGCGGGAAATTTGAATTTTATCGAAAATTACCATCTGTTATGTTCAGTGCTCTGACTCTTCGAGGAAGGGAATATTCTAGTTGTAAATTGGTAGAGTGGGAGAATATTCCCTTCCTCGAGGGGGGAGGGCAGTTGGACACAGTCATTCGGTATAGCCATACATACATATATGAGAAAGATATAGAGGTAATTTGAAATATGATTTTTTGAAAGAAAAGCATTCGCCTGAAATTAGATTTGAACCCACGAACCTCGAATCGACCATATACAGCGTTCTCAGATATCTACTACCGCTATACCAATCATGCTACACAGACTCACAGATAAAGTTTGTTCGCAGTTGTATATATAAAACAAAACCTGTTGTTGTTTACATATGATAATTTAAAACGTGTTTATCAGGCTGATGAGTGTGTGTGTGTGTGTGTGTGTGTGGGCGGTATCTCTATTACACTCCAATTTTAACATAATAGGAACGTTAATTTTAAAAACATTGGTAAATATATTTTATAGTAAAATAGATTTAAACACGTTCCAATTAACATATCTAATATCAAATTCTAAAAACAAAAACGTTTAAGTAAAACTATTAAATCAATAACAAAACGTATTTACATATATGCTAATTAACCTGTTTCTGGAGCTGTAATAAAACTGAGATCAGTTTTTACGTAGGTGTTTGTTTATGTGAGTGTTTCCTATTAGAGTGAATCCAAACAATATTATATATATAGGGAGTGATCAAAAACACAAGTAATAAAACTCGATTTAAAACAACAAAACTAAACTTTGATATACGAGGATTGTTTGATAAGTATTGTTTGAATGCAAACATATTGGTAAATAATATAAGAGTATACTTACATACAGTAAGAGACGTCATCCTTGTTTCACAGCTTAACACCTACTAAACAGGTGTGTATGAATTTGGTCTTTTGGTTGAGCTTGTACACGTTGTTTGAAAGCATATAACACACACACACACATGGGTCATGACAGCTCGAAGTCTTTGCTTAGACTGACAGACAGAGGTATGTAATAACACACAGACAGACAATTGATTACCCCCTACGAATATCATATAGAACCTTGTTTAACAAACGTGTCATGACAGCTCGATGTCTTTGCTTAGACTGACAGACAGATGTATGTAATAACAGACAGACAGACATACAGCTGTTTAACAACAGTTAGAGCGTGTAACACAGGTAAAACTGAGGAAACAGACAGACAAACAAACAATTGATTGCCATTGTTGGAGCTTGTACACGCTGTTTGAAAGGGTATAACACACACAGGACATTTTGATGTCTTTGCCTAGGCAAACAGATGTATGTAATAACAGACAGACAGACAGACAGACAATTGATTGCCAACAAGTATCATAGATAATCTTGTTTGAGCTTGTACAGATGTGTAACAAACGTGTCATGACAACTTGTTGTTGTCTTTGCTTGGAGTGACAAAGCTGTGTAATAACAGACAGACAGACAGACAGATGTTTAACAACAGCTAGAGCGAGTAACACAGGTAAAACGTAACAAAATAGCCATGTTCTTTGGTCCAAGTGTCTCCTGTGTTGAGGAAACAGACAGACAAACAAACAATTGATTGCCATTGTTGGAGCTTGTACACGCTGTTTGAAAGGATATAACACACACAGGACAGTTTGATGTCTTTGCCTAGGCAAACAGATGTATGTAATAACAGACAGACAGACAGACAGACAGACAAACAGCTGTTTAACAACAGTAGCCAGTAACACTGGTAAAACACAGCAAAACAGTCATGTTCTTTGGTTCAAGTGTCTCGTGTGTTGAGGAAACACACAGACAGACAGACAATAGATTGCCCAACAAGTATCATATAGAACCTTGTTGAAGCTTGTACACGTTGTTTGAAAGGATATAACACACACAGGACAGCTTGATGTCTTTACTTAGACTGACAGACAGATGCGTTTGTAATAACAGACAGACAAACAGCTGTTTAACAACAGTTAGAGCGAGTAACACAAGTAAAACGTAGCAAAACAGTCATGTTCTTTGGTTCAAGTGTCTTCTGTGTTGAGGAAACAGACAGACAAACAAACAATTGATTGCCAACAAGTATCATAGATAATCTTGTTTGAGTCTGTACACGGTGTTTGAAAGGATATACACACAGGACAGCTTGATGTCTTTACTTAGACTGACAGATGCGTTTGTAATAACAGACAGACAGACAGACAGCTGTTTAACAACAGTTAGAGCGAGTAACACAGTGTAAAACGTATCAAAATAGCCATGTTCTTTTGTCCAAGTATCTCCTGTGTTGAGGAAACAGACAGACAAACAAACAATTGATTGCCAACAAGTATCATAGATAATCTTGTTTGAGTCTGTACAGCTGTTTAACAAACAGACGTAAGAGAGTGGGGCCTACAAAAGGATAAACAACGTTTTACAGTTGTTAACCTTGATCCTGGTTGAGCTTGTCTGTGTATCTGTTTAATATACGCAAGAGAGGCCCACCTAAGGTAAACAACGTGTTAGTTGATGACCTTGGGGAATGTTATCTTGTGTTATATCTGTTGAATCATTCCATTATACGTGTTTGAGCTTGTCTAGAATACAGACATAACCGAAAGGATGACATCATCACAGTATTTGTGTTTACAGAAAAGACCCCCGCTCACACCTTAAATCGTTCCTAGTTCCCATAAGATTCCATGTATTTTAGCCTAATATATAGCTTTTGACACGTTTTCTCATAAGAAACAACGTATTTGCAGACACACATACACATGAAACAAACAGACCAATGATTGATATATCGCTATCGATTGCTTATAACAAACACGTACACGCTATGTTATATATATATATATATATATATATATATATATATATATATATATATATATATATATATATATATATATATATATATATATATATATATATATATATATATATATATATATATATATATATATATATATATATATACATATTAAACTTGGTACTAAATATATGCTATAGTTAATGAAATAAGAGAAAGACACACACAACAAGTGAAAAACAGAAGGCTACAGCAAAGGATTCGAAACAAATTTTGTTCATAACTGTCTAAATACTCCCTGTATCTATGTTAAAGTTAAAAGGAAGCAAACAGCAGTAAATTCACTGAAGCCCGAGTCGGTCCAGCCTCGCTGATTCATAACAACAAACGATGCTTTTTCCCCGCTCAAAATTACTATTACAATAAGTTTGTTGAGATAAGAGCGATTATTATACAGCGGTTTTATTCCTGTTTTTTTTTGTTTTCGCGCGCTCTTGTAAAACAAATATATGTGTTATCTAGTAATATAAATAGAAAATAGGCGTTACAGATTAGAGATGATTAAAGTTGATGGAAAAGCAAGGGCAACATGTTCTGCTTTCGCGCTTTTTTTTAGTAACGTAGGTGTTATCATGAATATTTATAGAAAATTGGCGCTAAATATTAGAAAGGATCAAATTCATACAACTGGTACTGCCCACACACACATACATACTTGTAGCTCTATAAAAGAACTCGCGAAACCGATCTTTACCACTTGTGTGTGTGTGTGTGTGTGTGTGTGTGTGTGTGTGTGTGTGTGTGTGTGTGTGTGTGTGTGTGTGTGTGTGTGTGTGTGTGTGTGTGTGTGTGTGTGTGTGTGTGTGTGTGTGTGTGTGTGTGTGTGTGTGTGTGTGTGTGTGTGTGTGTGTGTGTGTGTGTGTGTGTGTGTGTGTGTGTGTGTGTGTGTGTGTGTGTGTGTGTGTGTGTGTGTGTGTGTGTGTGTGTGTGTGTGTGTGTGTGTGTGTGTGTGTGTGTGTGTGTGTGTGTGTGTGTGTGTGTGTGTGTGTGTGTGTGTGTGTGTGTGTGTGTGTGTGTGTGTGTGTGTGTGTAGACTTAGTAAACATTTTTGTGCGTATATATAGTTATCGCCTTAATATTTTATATAGTTAAAACTTGTGTGTGTGTAGACTTAGTAAACATTTTTGTGCTTGTACTGAAGTGTGTGTGTGTAACAAAATTTTTTAAAACTATTTTCCGGCTTTGTGTACGTGTGTGTGTTTGAAGAATAATAATAATGGCTTTCACCATTGTACGGGACTTTAGCAAATCAAACCAAAAGTATAAAATGCAACAGCACTGCATCGAATTCAGGCTAAATGCCCTTGATGCTGCTGTTCAGGAGCCTGAACAGTGGCTTAAACAGGGCTTGCGGGGCATTTACGAACATATAGTCGAGAGTTTGGACGCCGAAAGCAAGGTAGGGTTGACGTTTACGGCGGATGGGCTAGACACAGACTTCCACATACCCTTCAAACCGGTGCCAAGTTTGAAATTTGACGACCTGTGGAAGCTGTTGGACTCTCTGTACCAGAGCAAAAAGGAAGCTGTAGAGGGGGATACATTTAAAATTATTACCACTAGCTTCCGGCCGTACAGAGGGTCTGGTCGACAACACTCACCCTACATGACCTTCCAAGAGGAGTGTGCGAAGAAAAAGGGTGTTATTACGATCAAAAACAAGGACAACCTATGCCTTGTTAGAGCGCTCGTTGTTGCCCTGGCATATGTTATGAATGCCCCGTATATAAAACAAGTACGTCAAAATATAAGGAAAAGGCAGGATCAGGAAGCGATGGAGTTAATGCAGAAGGCTGGTGTTGATATTCCAGCTAATGGTGCCGGTGTCGAGCAAATTCAACAGTTCCAACAGCATCTCAAAGACTGCAAAATTACCGTCTATGAGTACGGGTCTAGAGGAAGAGATGTACTGTATGAATGACTCGATGCCAAGTACAAACTAAATTTGCTGCACCATAGGAATCATTTTAATGTCATCACCAGCCTTACATCAGCTTTCTGTAGCTCGTATTTTTGTGAGCGTTGCCATGTACCATATGAAAGTAAAGACAAGCATAGGTGTCTAGGCCAGTGTCCATGTTGCCGACAAGAACCACCGTGTGAGAAGGTTGTGAATGAACTTTTGTGCTCAGATTGCAATCGTAAGTTCAGGGGTCAGAGCTGCTTTGACCAACACAAGGCTTCATCTTCGACGCAGGGAAAGACCTTGTGCGAGCGTGTCCGAAGATGCAGTGATTGCTTAAAAACAATTAAAGCAGACAGAACACACATATGTGGGGAAATCTTTTGTAATATCTGTAAAAAGCACCAACCTTCAACACACCAATGCTACATCCAGGTGGACACTGGTAAGCCAAAGATAGATAACACCTTGTTTGTCTTTTACGATTTTGAGACCAGGCAAGATGAAGAGAATGCCCGTGGTGAACACGTACACAAGCCTGTTCTGTGTGTTTACCAGCAACGATGCAGTGACTGTTTTGATCTGGGCAGTGAGGTGCCTACATGCCAGAAGTGTGGAGTGAGAAGGCAGGTTATAACAGCTGATGACGTCATTCAACCGTTTCTGCAACAACTATTCATCAGCAGCAAGAAATTTAAAAGCGTCATTGTCTTAGCTCACAACGGACAGGCTTATGATCACCAGTTTATTCTACGTCATGCACTGGAACAAATGACCGGTCTTAAGCCTGAGGTTATTATGCGTGGAAGCAAGATACTTATGCTGTTGATTGATCGTTTGAAATTGGTTGACTCTTTAAACTATTTTTCTCTGAAATTAGCCTCCCTTCCTAAAGCGTTCGGTCTGAGTGAGTTGAAGAAAGGTTATTTTCCTCGTCTGTTCAACACTCTTGCAAATCGGAATTATGTTGGTCCAATGCCCCACATGAGGTTTTACAACCCCGATGCTATGAAAGAAACCGACCGAACAGCGTTCCTCAAGTGGTACGAGGAGAATAAACATAAGGAGTTCGATATGCAGAAGGAAATGGTTGAATATTGTATTAGTGATGTGGAAATATTAACCCAGGCCTGCCTTACATTTCACAAGATGGTTATGGAACAGGGTAACGTGTCACCGTTTACCGAAGCCATAACCATACCTGGGGCTTGTAACAAGCTGTTCCGCCGAAATTTCCTAAAACCTTAAACCATAGGCATTATTCCGAAGAACGGCTATAGGAACAGAGATAAACAATCAAAGATAGCCACACAATGGCTCATCCACGAGGAAGAAAGGAGAGGTGTAGACATCAGACACTCTGCCAAACAACGGGAAGCAGTCGTTGATGGTGTTAAAGTTGATGGCTATTGCGAGCAAACTGGAGAAGTGTTCGAGTTTCACGGTTGCTATTTCCACGGCTGTCCCAAATGTTTCACCACCATCAACAGAGAGGACCCCCTACACGAAGATCCAACAGACACCTTGAACGCTCGCTACGAACGGACTGTGAGGAAAACAGAACGGCTTCGCCAGCGAGGCTACACAGTCCGTGAAATGTGGGAACACGAGTTTAGACAGCTGTTGGAAAACGACCAAGTGCTCGAACAACGACTGAATAGCCATCCTTTGTTAACATACCTGCCACTTAATCCTCGGGACGCCTTCTTCGGTGGTAGAACAGGTTGTGTAAAGAGTTATTACAAGGTGAAACCAGGAGAGAAAATACGCTATGTTGATGTTTGCAGTCTCTACCCGTGGGTTTGTAAATATGGGAAGTTTCCCATGGGACACCCCACAGTACACACAACCTGTTCTAATATAGATAACGTGAATGGGCTCATTAAATGTACCATCTTACCACCGCAAGACTTATATCACCCTGTGTTGCCGGTAAAAATGCACAATAAATTGATGTTTGCCTTGTGCAGAACGTGTGCCAAAGAGATGAACAAGGGTGAGTGCTGTCATTCGGAAGAAGAACGGGCCTTCACTGGGACTTGGGTGGTTGATGAGGTTTGAAAGGCTCTCGACAAGGGCTACAAGTTGGTGGAAATACAGGAGGTTTGGGAGTATACCATAACCCAATATGATAGGTCATTAAACACTGGTGGTATTTGTGCTGAAATGATGAATAAATTCATTAAAATTAAGCAGGAAGCATCAGGTTGGCCTTCAGACTGTTCCACCAACGAGACCAAAGAGACATGTGTCGAGGCTTTTCTTGAGAATGAAGGTGTCCAGTTGGAGTTTGCAGCCATCACCAACAACCCCGGTTTGAGGTCGCTAGCTAAACTGATTCTGAACAGTTTTTGGTACGTTGTATGTTTGTTTCATGTGCGTGTCTTTTTATTGTTTTTTTCTATTGTTTCAGGGGCAAATTTGGACAGCGAGAGAACCAGACCAGAATGGATATAGTGAGACAACCATCTGAATTTTATAAACTAGAAAACAACCCGGCCGTCAACGTAAAGCACGTGACAATAATTAATGAAGATGTGTTGCTAGTTAGTTGGGAGTATAAGGATGAAGCCGCCGACAGCACAGCCACTGTTAATGTAGCCATTGCTGCCTACGTCACAGCTCAAGCCAGACTGAAGTTATATTCATATTTGGAAAAGTTGGGTGACAGAGTGCTGTATTATGACACTGACTCTGTCATTTACGTGTCCAGAGAGGGCGAATGGGACATCCCAACAGGTTCCAGCTTGGGTGAAATGACTGATGAGTTGGCTGCTTATGGAGCGGGCAGCTATATTATTGAATTTGTGTCGGCGGGTCCTAAAAATTATAGCTTTACCGTGTACTCTCCCACAACTCCTGTAATTAGAGCGGCAGACTTGCTGTTGAACACCCCATATAACATATTAGGGGGTGAAAAAGTGAAAACTCGCTATGGTTATCGAATGTTAATGAAATTGGAAAACGGGGTGGTTTTTCTACCGAGACGTATGTTACTAACTGAGGCTCGAATCGTATTTTTTGAGTCTGGGGATGCACAAGCGATATATAAAGGACAAAAACAATTAAAAAATGGTATGTATACTAGTACATTCCAATTTCAAGACAGAAAAACCAACACCATCACCGAATTGTAAGGCTTAAATAATATATATACCAGCTTAATCAAACGTATGCAGACTAGTTTATTTCAAAGTTAAGGAGATAAACTATCAACATCAGCCTATGAGGGGGTTTTCATCGTAAACTACCAACCATATGTCCTTTAGAAAACAACAGCAGCAGCAGCAGCAGTAACAAGTATGAACCATGGTATGAAGTGTTTTATTTGCCGTAAGGACTTTACTCACAAGGACCCTGTGTTAAAGCATAAACAACTTATTTCTCATAGAGTATTGGATTTTATAACTTTTGACTTACCTGTAGTTTTAGTTTATAATCTTAGTCTTTTGGAACGAGCATTTTTGTGTTTTCAACGTCGTCATAAACTACACTTGGAACATTCGAATGTAATTCTTAAATACCTTTTTCTGTATAAGAAAATTCAATTGCGTCCCCATTTTCTTGTAGAGGGTGTTATACACGAACTACTTTTGTGTGAACCCTGTATCGCTTTACTGCTACAAAATTTTTTATAATGGAGCAGTTAAGGCATATCACTTTTATCAGTAAGGAATTAAAACCGCAGTTAAAAACACCAATTGATCAACTAATCCTGGACAGCGTGTTGGCGCTGATATGGGGTGGTTTGAAACCGAGAACGAATTTTGTTGTGTGCTAGGAGGTTATGCTTCGACACTATACGGTACCGAACAACATTATCCTATAATTCGTTTAATAATACCTGGAGCTAAGTATGACTCTTGTAATTTACCTAATATGCTGGGTTATCATAGGATTACGAATGGTTTTATGTTTTACCGTAATTTTCCAGATGAGAAGAAAGTGTGGTATAGTTATAGTTTTTTGCCTGAACTGTTTATTCATAAAGAACTTTTTATACTCAAAATATTTCAATACTATAAATATGATTTAGATAATCGTTTTGTTTTTTATAAAGCAGAAAAGACTAAAAAACTTCTTTTTGTTGAAAACCAAGCCAGGGCTTTCTATTTTTGGCGACCTTATAAACCGCAAACCTTGCAATCATTATGTATGGGCTCGTTAGCTCGGCAAATCTAGAGTATTATTTTTCAGTTGTGTTTATAGTAAAACTGTTGTATTTTAGTCTAGTGTTTATTAAGCTGTTGTACTCTTTTTTTGTTTGTACTAAGTAATATTGTATTTTGTATAAACTGTACTTTTGTGTAAACATTTAACAAACAATATATCACAGTATGGTGTTAAATAAACCCCTTGATAGTCTAACTTGTGTTTTTCAAAATAAAACCTATAAATGTGTAAGGTAAACACCTCTATACAAAAAAAAAAACATGTGTGTTTTAACCTAGAACGGTGTACCACTCTGTATGTATTAACGCAATATATAGTATTGCTGTGTATTAATGAGAACGTGTTTTATGATTTTAAATTAAAGTAACTCATTGAGACGCTAGAGGAGAATGGAAGCAGATAGGATATTATTCACCGATGAAACCGTTTACTAGCTTTTGTATTTACAAATAGTTCGCGAGCCTCGTTGCTTGGCGTTCTGTATATACAGGGAGTGTTTAGACAGTTATAAACAAAATTTGTTTCGAATCCTTTGCTGTAATCTTCTGTTTTTCACTTGTTATGTGTCGTTCTCTTATTTCATCAACTATAGCACATAAAAACATATCGTGTACGTGTTTGTTATAAGCAACTGATATCGATATATCAATCCTTGGTCTGTTTTGTTTCATGTGTGTGTGTGTGTCTGCAAATACGTTGTTTCTTATGGGAAAACGTGTCAAAAGCTATATATTAGGCTAAAATACATGGAATCTTATGGGAAATAGGAACGATTTAAGGTGTGAGCAGGGGCCGTTTCTACAAACACAAATACTGTAATGATGTCATCCTTTCGGTTATGTCTGTATTCTAGACAAGCTCAAACACGAATAATGGGGACTAACAAACGGCTGGTGTTTACATACTTGGAATAACAGATAGATGATGTCATACTTCTAACGACTGTATTCTAGACAAGTCCGAACAAGTCTATTGGGGGACTAACAAACGGCAGGTGTTTACATACTTGGAATCAAATAAAAGTATTTTGTTAAAATTAATGTGTTTTTATTTTGTAATACAATTAAAAAGTATGTCTTAAAGCAACAACATCCTGAACAAACTTATCTTATGGTACATCGGCTATATGTAGGTTGGTTCTATGTGCTGTAAGGTATTTCACTTCAGTCTTGATTCTGTTAAAGAGATTTACTGCATTTGGATCGTACAGCATGTTTAGAATCACTTTGGCATTTGGGTGTTTATTTTTAAAGTTCCTCACACAGCTCTTGGGAAACTTTTCTTTTGTGTTCTTACAACATGATATGGATAGGGGGCGCCTGTCTCGTTTCTTGCAAGTAAACCAAACACACTTATTTTTCTCGGTTTACTTGGCTTTAGGGCTGTATCTTCAAGATGTTCTGTGACTTTAACATTTGTTTCTCGCACAAGCTGTACCTCATCATTTATGCCCGTTAATTTCACTTTACTAACCTCTGGGTTGTCCTTTTTGATTTCTGATCAAATTCGTTTAGGAAAAAATCAAAACATAATTCGATTGCACTTATCATAGAACTGAATGGATATCCAGCAAGCCAAATTTAATATCAAATCTTTACACACATATGTACCAGATATCAAATTGTTTTCAGTATCTGTTCCATCAAAGTCCACCAAGTAAGTAGCTGTTGTTGGTGTTACTTGAGATGTTGCGTTCGTTTTTAGGGTATTTCGACTCCTTGGAAACGACTCTCAGTGGGTTCCCTCGGTTGAAACAATTGGCATGTCGTTATGCTGAAACCCCAACTGTTCCTTCAGTCAATTGTTGTAATAGGCAATCAACTCTTTGGTTTTCTTATTTTCCATCCAATGAGACATTTTTTTATTACTAGTTTTACACAGTTTAGTTGCATTAAAATAACCAGTGTTCTTATCGATAATAAGTTGAAAGTCTCCAAATAAACCATACCAGAAGTTGTCTTTAATTTGCTGGTAACACACATCACTTAATGTAGCCATTTTGAAACAGATTTGGGTTAGAGCAACCTGAAGCACGTCTTTTCTCAACAACAACTGAATTATGAATGAGCTTAAGAGTGTCTGTGTGTAGCCAATTTATACATGTTGCCACAGTAACCGTTTTAAACTGTATTTGTTTTTACATAAACCTTACTAATTGTGTGTGTGTGTGTGTGTCTACAAATACGTTGTTTCTTATGGGAAAACGTGTCAAAAGCTATATATTAGGCTAAAATACATGGAATCTTATGGGAAATAGGAACGATTTAAGGTGTGAGCGGGGATCTTTTCTGCAAACACAATTGCGGGGGCCTTTTCTGCAAACACAAATACTGTGATGATGTCATCCTTTTCGGTTTTGTCTGTATTCTAGACAAGCTCAAACACGACTGCAGGGGTGATGTCATCCAACAGATATAACACAAGATAACATTCACCAAGGTCATCAACTGACACGTTGTTTACCTCTAAGAGGGCCTCTCTCTTGCGTATATTAAACAGATACACAGACAAGCTCAAACAGGATCAAGGTTAACAACTGTAAAACGTTGTTTATCCTTTGTAAGGCCCCTCTCTTACATCAGTTTGTTTCCTCAATACAAGAGACACTTGTTCAGTATGTGTTAAGCCTGTGAAACAAGGATGACGTCTCTTGCTGTATGTAAGTACACTCTTGTATTATGTCTGTTTGCATTCAAATAACAAATACAAACATAACCTTACTAAACAATCAGATGATTAGTAATCAACATGTATACGAACATAACCTCATATGTAAACAACAACAGGTTTTGTTTTATATATACAACGGCGAACAAACTTTTATCGTGTGCGTCTGTGGAGCTATTGGTTTAGCGATAGTATATATCTGAGAAAGCTGTATATGGTCGATTCGAGGTTCGGGGGTTCAAATCTAATTTCAGGCGAATGCTTTTCTTTCAAAAAATCATATTTCAAATTACCGCTATATCTTTCTCATATATGTATGTGTGGCTATACCGAATGATTGTGTTCATAACCTAACTCGCCTTATAAGGGAACATTCTCCCACTCTACCAATTTAAACTAGAATATTCCCTTCCTCGAAGAGTCAGAGCACAGAACATAACAGATGGTAATTTTCGATAAAATTCAAATTTCCCGCCAAAAACGAAATACCCTAACAACTTCAATACAACACATCTTACCAACACAATAAACAACAGACAGCTGTGTGTGTGTACGAACATAACCTTAATAAACAATCAAATGGCGGGTAATCAGCCTGTATACGAACACCTAACCTCAACAAACAATCAGACAGCTGGGGTATTCGACAAACACATGAAGACCTAACCTGGAGTTGTGGCTATCTATGGAACATCTGACGTCATCAGGTCAGACATAAGACAGCTGACACACATAGAGACCTAACCTGGGGGCTGTGTGTGGCTATCTATGGAACAGCATGACAGGTTGCCATCTTGGAACATCTGACGTCATCACAGGTCAGACATAAGACAGCTGACACACCTAGAGACCTAACCCGGGGCTGTGTGTGGCTATCTATGGAACATCATGACAGGGGTTGCCATCTTGGAACATCTGACGTCATCACAGGTCAGACATAAGACAGCTGACACACATAGAGACCTAACCCCCGGGTTGCGGCTGTCTATGGACACAAACATGACAGGTCAGCCATCTTGGAACGTTTGACAGATGTGACATATGACATTTGACAGCTGTCACACAGGCCAGATGACATTTGACATCTGTCAAAACTGACAGGTCTGACAGCTGACGTTGACAGCTGTCACTCAGGCCAAATGACATTGACAGCTGTCAAACATGACAGGTCAGCTGTCAACTGTCAACGTCATGCGCGTGACGTCATCTTGCATGCGCAGAAAAAAGTGGAGGGGGTGAGCCCAGGTGCCTCCCTATCTACTGACATATCATCTCGACCGAGGGCATACGCCCCGATCCGGATAAAGTAAAAGAAATACAAAGCTTGCCGTTGCCCAGGAACGCCAAAGGAGTAAGGCAGTTTCTAGGGGCAATAAATTTTTATAGAAAATTCATCAAGGACCTGGCCACGAAAGCGGCTCCGTTAATAGCGCTCACCAAGAAAAATGTACAATTCAAAATCTCTGAAGAGGTATGGCGAGCAATGGAAATTCTGAAGGAGGACCTGTCTTCGGGGTCCTTGTTGGTATTTCCGGATTTCAACGAGCCTTTTGTACTATCTAGCGATGCTAGCGGCACGGGCCTGGGAGCCGTGCCGAGCCAGGCCACGGAGGGTAATGAGAGACCTATAGCCTTCGCTAGCCGTAAACTGAAGAAGGCCGAGCTTAATTTCTCCATCACGGAAAAGGAACTCCAACAATTTAGATGTTATGTAGACACCACCCGATTTACAATAATTACGGACCATATCTGGGGTTACCAACGCCACCAACAGTCGGTTAGTCAGGTGGGCACTCCTGCTTTCGGAATATGACTTCGAAGTGGTCTACCGGAAGGGGAAGAAGCATTGTAATGCGGACATATTTAGTAGGAAATACGATGAAGCGGAACCACCCCTCCCTACCCCAGGCCATAGTACCTAGGATTCCCGGGGACATTTTGGAGAGTCGCAGCGACACTCCGATAGCCCCCTGGGCCTCGGAAGACCAGGAACCACGTAGACAGATATATATTAGACAGGTTCGGGTCATTAAAAAGTCAGGAAGAGCAGGGCACCTTGGTTGAAACAGTCCGGGTAAAAGATGGCGACCAAGCCATCTATTGCATGATGGCCAGGAATGCCCATTTTGGGGACCCATCGTGCGAAATAATATGGGAATGTCTAAGAAATTTGAAGGAAAAGTGTCTGGAGGACAATGTGGAGGAGATAAACATGACTCACCTAGACCCGGATATGGTAGCTAGTGCACGACTTCAAGACATGGTAGGATTTATTTTCTATGGCACGGACATAGTCATAAATCTGTATAGGGGTGAAGAATATAAACATATAATTAAGCTATTACAAGAGGACCAGCCGTTCGCTGAACCAATCTGGAATAAGAACGAAGCAAGGCGTAGTCAAACTACAGACGAGTTTTGCAAGGTCATTTTGGAGAATTTGCAGAGTAATAACGCCGCTACGCAAGAAGTATATTATAAGGACGCTGAGGGAGTTTTATATAAACTGGATCCTAAAGATAGGATGGATAAGCTAGTAGTACCCCGAAGGTACGTGAATAAGATATTGAAGGACTTTCACAACCCGCTGGCAGGGCACGCGGGCAAACAGAGGACGCTGGATAACATAAGATGAAGATTTTATTGGACCGGCATGTATAGTGACGTAGAAAAGTATTGTGAAAGTTGCATTTCCTGCAATAGAAGGAAAACTTCGCCGCATTTCAAAAAAGTTCCCTTGCAGAAATTCGAAACTGCCACTGAACCTTGGGCCTTGACCTCTATGGACATAGTGGGACCTTTGGTAACCTCGTATGAAGGGAACCGATATATACTCACGGTTATGGACTATTTCACTAAATATGCAGAAGCAATACCGTTGCCCGACATGAAGGCGGAGACGGTAGCCAGGGCTTTCGTTGAGCAAATAGTTTGCAGACACGGCTGTCCGGCCAAACTACTCACCGACAGGGGTACTAATTTTATGTCTACTTTGTTTGCCGAGATGTGTAAACTGCTGCAAATCGAGAGACTCCATACCGCTTGCTACGCTCCCTCGACAAATGGACAGGTCGAACGCTTCCATCGCACCTTGAAGGATGCTCTGTCACATTATGTGTACAGGTCACAGAGGGATTGGGAAAGACTCCTCCCATATGTCTTGTTGGCCTACAGGATAACGGACCACTCAACCACAGGGTAGAACCCGCATTTTCTGTTATACGGGAGAGTGTGTACTGTCTCTGGACTAATTCACTCGGCCCAGTCGGCGGAGGTACGGAGAAGATTATGTTACCGAGATGTTAACTAGGATGAGTGAGATAGCCACTAAGGTAGTGGAAAACACCAACCGAGCGGTGGACGCACGAAACATACAGTATGATAAGAGTAAGCAAGAGAGGACTTACCGGCTAGGCGAACTGGTGTATGTCAGGAACGATGCCGTAGGAGTGGGAATATCCAAGAAATTAGCACCCAGATGGGACGGATCCTATCGAATAATCCAATGCGTGGGACCCGTGACATACAAGGTGAAGAAGGTAAATTCACGGATGGAACAAGTGGCGCACGCTAACCGCCTGAAACCTTTTGTAGTACGGGAAGGGGCCGACTCAGGGTTACGTCGGTCTCAGGTTACGTCCGCGAAGGCCAGAGGCCACCGGTCACCAGAACCAACAGAGGGGACTGGGGGACTGTTACATCGCGCACCGTTAACTTGCCCTTCTTGTTACCTGATAGGGTGTTTCGTCATCACAGGAGATCGGGGGCGGCTCTAGGGACCCCTATGCAAGAACGCCTGCAGGCATCCAATAGCTTCGACCCGACCCACGGATCCGGAGGCATCGGGAGTCTACCTGCGTCACCGTTGAATGAAAGGGAGACAACTCTAGGTACCCCAATACGGGAGCCCCAACCCTCACCCGACGTCCGCGATTCACCGCGTGAATTGGTAGGTATGGGTCGCCGACACCGGAGTCGAGAATCGAGAAAGAAAACGGGTCAGGAGAAGGGACACCAGAGGCACCGGAGGTAGCGACCAGCCCGAAACCCATCAGGACACGGAGGGTACCCCAGAGGCTTGATTACTTCCCGTACAGACGCTGAGAGAGAGAGAGAGAGAGAGAGAGAGAGAGAGAGAGAGAGAGAGAGAGAGAGAGAGAGAGAGAGAGAGAGAGAGAGAGAGAAGACAGGTAAAGCGGTACAGCGACACAGCATATTATTGATTTGATTTGGAAAATAATGGTAGGGCAGCACACAGCCGATGTGAACACACACGGCTGTGGGAGAAACTTTCAGTTTACCGTATGGGTTAGTTATAAACATTGACGGTTGAGGAGATGCCAGATAAGAGTATCATCGGGTTTAGGAAAACTTCCTTGTGGGTTCGCTATATTGTCACTAAGAAATATTATCTCAATGAGAACCAGAGGGAAGTCGACCTAAAGATGTTTAAAGGGAAGGTTAATCAAGGGCCTTTCGGTGGCCGAAATATGGGAGCATTGAATAGGGAAATTAGCCACAGAAGACACGCGGACTGAAGCATTGTAATAAGTAATTAGTCAGTGTGTCCTTCTGATATTTTTTTTAAATTTGGGGGCCTCACCCTAACGAATGTTTATGTATTTTGTTTTAGGGAATAAACTTTAAACCCCCTTGTGCGTTACAACAGAGGGAGTGTTACGGGCAACGAAGCGTCTCAGCCATCGTAACCGAACGGCTCAGTGGACTGGACCGCGGTAGGTCAGACTAGAGTGTACGTGAGAGACTTAGTGTACGAGGACACCGAGAGTACCGAACAACCTTCGAAAATCCGCGTACGCGAAAGAAATTCGTCACAGTGCCGGATTTGAACGTTGCGAGAGACTTAGAGCTCGCGGACCCAAAGAAACAAACAGCATTCGGAACAGTGTATACGAAAGACAGAGTTAAACGAACGATATAGTGCCGAGCTAAACGCCTTAGAGACTTAGTGTTCGAGGACAGAGAATAACGACTGGCCTTCGAGCAGTGTGCGCAAGGGTCATTCAATAAAGCGCCGGAGTTGAACTTTGCGGGAGACTTAGAGCTCGCGGACCCAAAGAAACGAACAGCATTCGGAACAGTGTATACGAAAGGCAGAGTTAAACGAACGATATAGTGCCGAGCTAAACGCCTTAGGCACTTAGTTTTCGAGGACAGAAAATAACTAAAGCAGTGTGCGCAAGGGTCAGTCGATAAAGTGCCAAAAATAAAGACTTAGTACTTAGCGATCAGCGGTGGAGACTCTTAGGGAAATCGAACCAGTGTGTGAGCCAGTCAGTGTCAAAGACATTCCCGTGGGGGCACGAGAACAGTCAAACCGGTCAGGTGCCGTCAAGGACCCGGTAGAAGACATGCATGTCCGGAATATGTTAACAGTGACCATTCTGGTCACTCCCTGCCTGGCAGAAGCTTTCATCGCCTACGACTGTACTGATACCAAGGCAAACATAAGCACCGTATCGATCAGGGATGTCGCAGGTTGTCCTGAAGAAAAGCTGGAGGTGAAGGTGATCTAGAGAAATACCATCCGAAGGCAGAAAGTCTACACTTGCCTGGTGGAAGTGACTCGTCTCATTTATTACTGTAGCATGCATTCCCTCAGCTCCTTGGTGGATGGTGGTATTTCGAACCAGGTAGTAAAAATGGGTGGTCAGGCCTGCAGAGACATTCACCGGTTTTGTACCATTCAGATTTACAACCAAGTTATAGGTGCTTTAGTAAGGAATAGCACTATCCATGCCTCGCTAACGTTGGTTGGGACAGTGTCCGCCAACGGCCAATGCAGCAATGGGGTAACCGTCATAGCAGCTTTGGACATTACGATTGTGGATTATTTGGCACACGTACAGATGGAAGAGAATCACATCGGTTTGCGGCAAGGGGTGACATGCCCGTTCATGGAAAGTTATTGTTTTGATAGTTTGGTGGGAGAGGCCGTATGGCACCAATGCCCACCAATGATCACCGTGACTCGGACCTCAGCCTAATTTATGAAGGGGCAGCCCGAAATGTGAAGGATAAAATCAACCAGCTCGAATACACCGTGGTGGAGTCAACTCACACTGATCAAGATGACGATGCTGTGTCATCGCACCGCCTGGCAGACAGAACACCCAAGTTGGTAGTAGCTATGGGAAAGGCAGGCGAGGTGGTGAAAGCGCAAATGAGCCTAGATGTAGTAAATACAGACCTGGTTTCATATGTAAACAGCAAATTTTTGTATGTGGAACAGGCCTTTTACTCTGGTCTCCCTTCAATTCGAATAAATCTTTCGTCTTCGAGCCAGAGTATAAAAGGCGAAAGTATTAAAGTGGAAAGTTTGTTTTATTTTAATTATTTTAAGTAGTGTAGTAATTGTTAGTTTAAATCCACGGAAATCGTCTGGTGGTCCCGCCTCTCCGTGGCGAAGGTAGTAACGCAGAACAGGCAGCAAAGTTCTTGCATTGCACGTGGTCTCCACGCAAGTGGTAAGCCCCTGTTCACGGATAAGAGGGTCCTCGTACCCCCATCGGGGGTACCATCAGCAAGTAATAGAGTTCTTCACACTGCTATTGCTTTTTGTGTGAATTCTTGCAAGTGTGCCCTTGGTACCATCAATAAGGCTGCGAGATGTCCCGATCTCAGCAGGGTGGCGATACGGACCTCCTAGAGATGACGAATAGGATCGGCAGCTTCACTGACGCACCTATTGATGAGCTGGTCAAATACTGTGGCAAAATAAGACTTGCCATGCTTAACACTATCGTTTCCCTCAAAGAAACCCAAAACAAAAAGCATGAACTCATGCTACAAACAGAGGAGCTAACCGCTGCCTTTCTCAAGCTGGCCTTGTTTCACAACAATTGTAAAAGATCCGAGAAGATCGAAGAAAGGCTAAAATCTATAGAGCAGTCAGTATGTACCTCCTCATACGCACAAGCGGTGAAGGATGACAGGCCTCCAAAGGTACAAATTACGCACTTCAAACCTGTGAAGCCGGTAAGCAAAAGGGCTGTCAAGATCTCTCCCCTTATCGGCTCGCCCAACTTGACCTGTGACGACACTAAAAGGCTGCTGCTAACAAAGCTAAAACCCGAAGACCTAGGCATCAAGCCAGACAGGGTTCTTAAATCAGGGAAGAATAGTGTAAGAATTGAGGCCAAAGTTATCAACATCAGCAACATAAACAAAGAGGCACTGAGGGCTGCAGGCCTTAAGCTAGAAATCCAAGCACAGTTCAAACCTAGGATTGCTGTATATGGGGTGCCTAAGGATATCGAGGGCCCCAACTTAGAAAACGCAAAAAGGGAATCCTTGAAGGACTACTTCCCCATAGATGTGCAAGCCAAGCATAAATTCGGCCCAAGAGACAAGCATTATAATCACTGGGTGATCAAGGTGGACCCCAAAGAAAGAAAACGCTTACTTGAAAGCGAGAGGGTATATGTCAGCTGGTCCTCCTGCATAATTAAGGACCATGTAAGAGTCCTTAAGTGCTTTAAGTGCCTTAAGTTTGGCCACCTCCAAAAACACTGCAAGAGCGAGACCACATGCGCCAAGTGCGCTGGCAACCATGATACCAGGCAGTGTAGCAGTAACTCTCTAAAGTGTAACAATTGCGATAAGGCGGGTCTGGTGTACTCAAAGCACGATGCAAGGTCTAATAAGTGTCCCTTGCTAGTTAGGAGGATCAAAGAACTTATCTCTAATATTGACTATGGTATTGCGCAGGCAAACCTGGGTCGCGGCTCTACGGCCTCATCCGAACTGGGTTCCCTAGTGGACTCAAGAAACATCTCTATATTATGCCTGCAAGAACCATATATGCTAAACAGAGATGGCAGCTACTACATTCCGGGGCTCAACAAACACAAGTGTATTCACACCAGAGAATCCTGCTCCAAGGTGGCTACTGTGGTGGTCGACCGGGAACTGGAGGTCCTCCATCTATCCAGGTTCACCAAGGACTGGATTGTCGCCTGCGAAATAAGAGCTCTCAACTTCCAGGGAGTCATAATTAATGTCTATTTCGAGTGGGACGGGGACGTTCATGCCTGCCTGGATCACCTACAAACAATTATTAACACGTACAGCCACGTACCCACCTTGATAGTGGGTGACGTTAATTGCATATCGTATTCTTGGATCTCGAGAAACCCTGATACCAGAGGAGTGCATCTATAGGATTTCTGTGTTTCAAATAACCTATATATTCTTAACAGAGCCAACGAGCCGTATACTTTCAGCTCCACCAATAAGGAGAAGAATATCGATGTATGGATCTCCAATGGATATATACTCCGCAGAGTCCGGAGCTGGCATGTGCATCCTGGTCTTATCTCGAGTGACCATAACCTCATAGAGATCGATGTAGACCTGGAAGAAACACACACTTGCAACGCTAGCAAACTAAACATAAGAAAGGTGGACTTGCCTACCCTGGAAGTGTTAGCTGCCTCACTGAGCGAATCTCTGTCTGCCTCTAGCCGATAGGTCAGCTATAGACCAGTTCATCTTGACATTAACTAATGGGATCACCGATCTCACATGCAATACTTGCAAATCGGTGCAGATCTCGCGCAAGAACACCACGTGGTGGTCGGGGCGTCTCGCAGCCTTAAAAGCTTATGTTAAAAAGCTAAGAACGTTGTATCAGCTCGCTAGGCGTAGAAACCGACACGTGGCCGAGGCACATCAGCTGTACCTCGAAGAGCTCCAGCATTACAAGTACGAAGTCCAGAAGGCAAAAATCTCGTCCTGGGCCAACTTCGTAGACGAAAATCTCAGCGAAGACCCCTGGGGTACTGTATATAAACTGGCCGCTAACAAGCTATCTCCCAATCTGGCCTTTACCAGCATCATCAAATCAGATGGCTCCTCAACCTTGCTGATGGAGGACACATTTAGTGAAACTCTTAACAGGCTGATGCCTGATGACGATCAGGAGACGGACTCGGACTCCCATAGGTGATGCAGACTACACGCGGGCCGAAAACAATTTGGAGATTACTCTGGAAGAACTAGACGAGGCCGTCAGAGGCATTAAAGCATATAAGGCCACAGGCCCCGACCGGATCCACGGCAAAATTCTGGCACTCTGCTACGAATATCTGAGGTCCAGACTACTGGACCTGTTCAACGCCTGTCTGAGAACAGGTTACTTTTCACGTGAGTGGAAAATAGGCAAACTAATCACAATTTTTAAATCCGCTGATAGAGATCCGTGAGACCCTAAAACACTGAGGCCGATTACTCTACTTTGTGAGCTAGGCAAAATTCTAGAAAGGCTTATCATTATTAAGATATCGAAAGTATCCCCGGATAGGGTTTACTTCCATGAAAGCCAATTTGGCTTCAGGAAAGGCAAGTCAACTATCGATGCCCTGTCCCAGCTCACGGAGCATATTGGTCTGGCTCCTAGACACAGCTTGGTGCTCTTCGTGGACATATCAGGTGCCTTAGACAATCTGTGGTGGCCGAGTCTGATCTCCTTGCTCCAAGGAAAGAATATCCCATCCCGAATTATGGAACTCCTCAAGAGCTACCTAACAGATAGGAAAATCATATACAGCTCCTTATTTACGTCAGTCTCCAAGGTGCTGACCAAGGGGTGTCCCCAGGGCTCCGTTCTTGCGCCATTCTTATGGAACACCACGATGGACTCCCTCCTGCGCAAACCCTGGCCCCACGGTGTCAGGGTAATTGCATATGCTGATGATGTGGCAATCTCCATTCATGCTAATAGCAGAAAAGAAGTTGAGAACTTGGCTCAACAATGTGTCCTGACCCTCAGTGACTGGGCAAACGAACACAAGCTGACCATCTCCAAGGAGAAGACAAAATACATTGTCTTCTCCAAACTTTCATATAACAGAAACCCAGTGGTGAGGCTTGGGGACAACCCGATCTCCAAGGTCAAATCCATCAAGTATTTAGGAGTCTACCTAGACGATAAACTGAATGACAGAATGCATCTTGAATACATCAATGGCAAGTGCAGGAATATATTCCATGTGCTGAGAAGGACAATATGCCGCAACTGGTCCAACATTAGCAGATAAAACCAGCTCTCTTGACCATATACAGTTGCGCGATTCTCCCGATCCTATCATACGCTATACAAATCTGGGGCCACAGACTGCGCAGGGCAGTGAACAGAAGACTGCTCAGATCAACGCAGGCCATCTGTCTAAGAACTATCTCAGGAGCATACCACTTCACCCTCAATGAGTCCCTCTGCGTTCTGGCACAAGTACCACCGCTGCATCTCACTCTGAGCGAGACCCTAGCACTGAGGCAGCTCAAGGTCGGAGGCAGGGCCACCTTCTTGGGGGTGGACCTAGTGGCCTCAGACTACAGGTACTGGTCTATCATTAGACTAGAAATGGCCCGACTTATGTATGATAGGTGGCAACACGAGTGGAACAACTCCGAAAAAGGAAGATACCTCCATGAGATTATCCCCAACATTAGGGACTGGCTTGACTGCTGCAGGACAAGGCTGGAGAGGTGTACCACGCTGCTTCTGAGCAGCCACGCCAACCTAGGGGTGCATCTGCAACGTGTCGGCAAAGGGGACCCAATTTGTGCGACTTGCACCACCTTAGACACTCCTGCACACAGGATATTAACTTGCTCAGACTTCACTGGTCAAAGATGCCCCATCACCGACATCTTGGGCTCCCTACCTAGCACGGCAACTCGGTTTGCCATAGAACTAGGGAACAATATTAACTTGCAACAACATTTCGTTGTGGAGGAAACCTAAAAATTATAAACTCAACCCCATAATGTATAACCTAAACTATGTTAGTAGATAGTGGGACACCTGGGTCCATCCCCTCCACTTTTTACTGCGCATGCGCGAGTCATCATGCGCATGCGCTGACCTGCGCAGACCTGTGACAGTTGACAGCTGACCTGTCAGATTTGACAGGTGTCAAATGTCACTGACCTGACAGCTGTCAGCTGTCAGCTGTCACCTGACCTGACATGTGTCAACGTCAAATGTCACCTGACCTGTCAGATGACGTCACAAGCATTCCAAGATGGCTGACCTGTAATAGACAGTTGCAACCCGGGTTCTCTCTATGGAACTAACCTGAGATGACGTCACAAGCATTCCAAGATGGCTGACCTGTCATAGACATCTGCAACTCCGGGGTTCTCTCTATGGAACTAACCTGAGATGACGTCACAAGCGTTCCAAGATGTCTGACCTGTGTGTCCATAGATATCTACAAGTCAGGTTAGCTCTCCATGTGTGTTTGTCTGATTGTTTATTAAGGTTATGTATTTGTTTATTAAGGTTATGTTCGCTCACGTGTCATCTGTTTGTTTATTAAGGTTATGTTTGTATTTGTTTATTAAGGTTATGTCATGTGTGTTGATTACCATGCATCTGTTTGTTTATTAAGGTTATGTATTTTGTTTATTAAGGTTATGTTCGTAAACACAGCTGTTTGGTTTGTTTATTGTGTTGTTGTTAAGGTGTATTGAAGTTTGTTAGGGTATTTCGTTTTTGGCGGGAAATTTGAATTTGTTTGAAAATTTGTCTGTTGTGTCCAGAGATATGACTCATCGAGCTAGAGAATATTCTATTTGTAAAGTTGTAGAGTGTAGAGAATATTCTCTAGCTCGATGGGAGACATCTGTTGGACACAGTCATTCGGTTTAGTCACACACATACATATATGAGGAAGATATATTGAGCGGGTAATTTGAAATTTTGATTTTAATTTGAAATATGATTTTTGAAAGAAAAGCATTCGCCAGAAATTAGATTTGAACCCCCAACCACACAACTTACTCAGAGAGATACCTGTCGCTAAACCAACTATTCCACAGACACACACGTTAAAAGTTTGTTCGCAGTTGTATATATAAAACAAAAACCTGTTGCATATGCTAATTTAAAACGAGTTTATGAGGCTGATGTGTGTGGGCAGGGGGTGGTATCTCTATTACATTCCAATTGAATAATAGGAAATGTAATGTTAAAAACAATTGTTTATTTATAGTAAAAAGAAATTTAAAACACGTACCAATTTACCTATCTAATATCATTTAATAACAAAAACGTTTGAAGTAAACTATATCAATAAGAAAAACGTATTTACATCTAGATATGATAATGAGTTTATTTTAATAGCGCAATAAAACTCGGGGACTTGGTTTTATTGCCGGCGTGTTTGTTTATGTTAGTGTGTTTGTATTTTGAATGAATGAATCTAAATTTATATAGGGAGTGATCAAAAACACACAAGTAACAAAACTCGATTTAAAACAACTAAATTAAACTTTGATATACGAGGATTGTTTGATAAGTATTGTTTGTATGTAAACATAAATAATATAATAGTATACTTACATACAGCAAGAGACGTCATACTTGTTTCACGACTTAGTACACACTAACGTATGTTGAGGTCTTGAATGGGGGCCCTTATAGAAATAACACAGTTGTTTAATGACATCCACTTGAACCAAACAAAACATATAGATGCTGTTGTTGATTGTTAACACACACACACACGTCATGACAGCTCGAAGTCTTTGCTTAGACTGACAGAGCTGTGTAATAAAAGACAGACAGACAAACAGCTGTTTAACAACAGTTAGAGCGTGTAACACAGCTAAAACGTATCAAAAAATAGCCAAGTGTCTCCTGTGTTGAGGAAACAGAGACAACTAATGGTCATTGTTGGAGCTTGTACATGTTGTTTGAAAGTATATATAACACACGTCATGACACCACGAAGGCTTGGCTTAGACTAATGGATGTGTGTAACAACAGACATACAGACAATAGATTGTCCCCCACAAGTATCATAGATAATCTTGTTTGAGCTTATACAGCCGTGTAACAAACGTGTCATGACATCTCGATGTCTTTGCCTAGGCAAACAGAGCTGTAATAATAACAGACAGACAGCAGTTTAACAACAACAACTAGAGCAAGTAACACAGCCATGTTCTTTGGTTCAAGTGTCTTCTGTGTTGAGGAAACAGCTGTTTAACAAACGTTGTCGTAACAACTTGTTGTCTTTGGTTAGAGTGACAGAGCTGTGTAACAACAGACAGACAGACAGACAAACAATTGAATACCATTGTTAGAGCTTGTACACGTTGTTTGAAAGGATATAACACACGTCATGACAGCACGAAGGCTTTGCTTAGACTAATGGATGTGTGTAACAACAGACATACAGACAATAGATTGCCCCAACGAGTATCATATGGAACCTTGCTGAAGCTTCTACGTGTTGTTGTGACACACACGTCATGACAGCACGAAGGCTTTGCTTAGACTAGTGGATGTGTGTAACAACAGACAGACAGACAATCGAATACCAACAAGTATCTTAGATAATCTTGTTTGAGCTTGTACAGTCGTGTAACAAACGTCGTCATAACAACTTGTTGTCTTTGCTTGGAGTGACAGAGCTGTGTAATAACAAACAGACAGACAGACAAACAGCCGTTTAACGACAGTTAGAGCTAATAACATAGGTAAAACACAGCAAATAGTCATATTCTTTGGTTCAAGTGTCTCATGTGTTAAAGGAAAACAGACAGACAAACAAACAATTGATTACCATTGTTGAAGCTTGTACACGCTGTTTGAAAGGATATACACACAGGACAGCTTGATGTCTTTACTTAGACTGACAGACAGATGTGTTTGTAATAACAAACAGACAGACAGACAGCTGTTTAACATCAGTTAGAGCGTGTAACGCTAAACGTATTAAAAATAGCCAAGTGTCTCCTGTGTTGAGGAAACAGACAGAGAACTGATTGCCATTGTTAGAACTTGTACACGCTGTTTGAAAGGATATAACACACAGGACAGCTTGATGCCTTTACTTAGACTGACAGACAGACAAACAGCAGTTTAACAACAACTAGAGCCAGTAACACTGGTAAAACGTAGCAAATAGCCATGTTCTTTTGTTCAAGTGTCTTCTGTGTTGAGGAAACAGACATACAGACAATTAATAGCCATTGTTGAAGCTTGTACACGCTGTTTGAAAGGATATAACACACAGAACAGCTTGATGTCTTTACTTAGACTGACAGACAGATGTGTTTGTAATAACAAACAGACAGACAAACAGGTGTTTAACAACAGTTAGAGCGAGTAACACACAGTGTAAAACGTATCACAAAATAGCCAAGTGTCTCTTGTGTTGAGGAAACAGACAGACAAACAAATAACTGATAGCCATTGTTGAAGCTTGTACATGCTGTTTAACAAACACGTCATGACAGCTTGATGTCTTTACTTAGACTGATGCGTTTGTAATAACAAACAGACAGACAAACAGGTGTTTAACAACAACTAGAGCGAGTAACACAGGTAAAACACAGCAAGAGTAACACACAGTGTAAAACGTATCACAAAATAGCCAAGTGTCTCTTGTGTTGAGGAAACAGACAGACAGACAGCAGTTTAACAACAACTAGAGCGAGTAACACAGGTAAAACACAGCAAAACAGTCATATTCTTTGGTCCAAGTGTCTCTTGTGTTGAGGAAACAGACAGACAAACAAATAACTGATAGCCATTGTTGAAGCTTGTACATGCTGTTTAACAAACACGTCATGACAGCTTGATGTCTTTACTTAGACTGATGCGTTTGTAATAACAAACAGACAGACAAACAGGTGTTTAACAACAACTAGAGCGAGTAACACAGGTAAAACACAGCAAGAGTAACACACAGTGTAAAACGTATCACAAAATAGCCAAGTGTCTCTTGTGTTGAGGAAACAGACAGACAGACAGCAGTTTAACAACAACTAGAGCGAGTAACACAGGTAAAACACAGCAAAACAGTCATATTCTTTGGTCCAAGTGTCTCTTGTGTTGAGGAAACAGACAGACAAACAAATAACTGATAGCCATTGTTGAAGCTTGTACATGCTGTTTAACAAACACGTCATGACAGCTTGATGTCTTTACTTAGACTGATGCGTTTGTAATAACAAACAGACAGACAAACAGGTGTTTAACAACAACTAGAGCGAGTAACACAGGTAAAACACAGCAAAACAGTCATATTCTTTGGTCCAAGTGTCTCCTGTGTAGAGGAAACAGACAAACAAACAATTGATTGCCATTGTTGAAGCTTGTACACGCTGTTTGAAAGGATATAACACACAGAACAGCTTGATGTCTTTACCTAGAGGCAAACAGATGTATGTAATAACAGACATACAGACAGACAGACAGCAGTTTAACAACAACTAGAGCCAGTAACACTGGTAAAACACAGCAAACAGTCATGTTCTTTGGTTCAAGTGTCTCCTGTGTAGAGGAAACAGACAAACAAACAATTGATTGCCATTGTTGAAGCTTGTACATGCTGTTTAACAAACACGTCATGACAGTTCAAAGTCTTTGCTTAGACTGAGAAGACAGAGGTATGTAATAACACAGACAGACAGACAATTGATTGCCCCTAACAAGCATCATATAGAACCTTGTTGTACAGCTGTTTAACAAACACGTCATGACAGCTCGATGTCTTTGGTTAGACTAATGGATGTGTGTAACAACAGACAGACAGACAATCGAATGCCAACAAGTATCTAAAGCCGGCATCCCACGGCGCGTGGCTTGGCGAGTTATCGGCTTGGCAAGTCAGTTCGCAAGTTGACAAGTCAGTTTGCCAAGTGGCAAATCAACGAGCGTGGTTGCTTTCCCACGGCGCCTGGAAGGACTCGCCGAGTGCTGAATTGCGCACGACCGTTATTTTTTTAACCGTTGATCTGGACTTGCCAAGTTGCTTAGCAGTGAAAGCAGTGCAGTGTATTCTGTGGCAGGAGTAGGTAGCCATCGTGAAGGAAAGAACAAGAAATGAGTTTGCAACAAAAACGGCGTATTGCTGCCTGTGCAGCAAGTTTTATTATTATGGGCATTGAACATAAAAAAAAAAACAAAGAAAAAAGAAAAAGACGATGGTGGGTGGCCTCTTTATATAAAAGTCGAAATAGGTAAGTAATAGTATATTACATATCGAGGTGGGAAGTGTTTCATTACTGTCGAGGGGACCAAGGTGCGAATCGTCGAGGTCAACCAATTCTCGAGACAATTATGAAAACTTTCAACCGAAATATGTATACTATTGTATTTTCAACCATTACTATTATCGATATTAATTGTTATAATAATATTATATGAATTAAATGAGCTATTATACCTTTTTTTAGAGTCCCCATATCATATACATCAAATAATCATCAAAAAAACGGCAACTAAAATGAAAAGTCAACGGTTCCGAGCGTTTTTCAAAAAAACAAATACCTGAATTTTAAATGAATTTATTTCAGTTAAAGTCCCCATCCTGTATGGTTAAAAATAAAACAATTTGCATTTAAGTAGTAGTACCTACCTAATAACGTCCATTTAATGAATGGAGATATAATGTCAGTTTTTTTGCAGATATAATGTCACAGACATGTTAGGCGACTTACGTCGTGAACCATCAAATTATTTTCAAAATTTTTGTCGAATGTCATCAACAGATTTTGAATTTTTGCTAAATAAAATTGGCCCAGTTATAGCCAAAAAGAACACAAATATGAGGGAAAGTATACCTATTCAAGAGAGACTGGCTGTAACTTTAAGATTCTTGGCTACTGGAGACAGCTTTGCAAGTTTGTCGTACTTGTTTAAATTTTCGGCTCAAACGGTGTCAAGATGTGTTCAGGATGTATGCAGAGCGCTGAATAAGGAACTCAAAGATAAAATAATCGTAAGTATGTTTATCTTTTTATTAAGGAATGTTAACTGAAATAAACACTAATGGTAACTGAAATAAACACTCATGGTCACTCTTAAATATAACTATACAAAAGGCATGTGTGAATCTAAATCTAATAAGTCGTGGTCTTGGCTCGTGTCACGTGGATTGTCGTGGGACTCTTCAGTATCCTTATTTGAAGGTGAGGCGACATAATCTGCTAAGGCAGAAGTACTCGCTGATGAATGAGAAAAATAACTTGTTGCAGATACCGGACGAGAGTCCGAACACTGAGGTGATAGCAGATTAGGTGTGGATGGGTATCCCACGGGTTGATTAGATGTGGATGGGTATCCCATGGGCTGACCAGGCCAAGGAGTATATGAGGTATTAGACTGGGGATCCTGATGGAATGAGTATTTTTGTTTATGGATATGGCCAAACATTAACTGGTCGATTTCCAGCATTGCAATTCCTCTAGTCAATGGATCTAACGATCTTAATTTCGTTGCAAGCAACTCGCCATATAATGAACATTCATCCGAAGTGGTTGGTTCGGGTTCAGCTACTTTTTTTAAGAGTTGGAAGGCTTCCTCCATGCGAGTTTCATTATTAGCAGCCATAGTTTGCGCCATTCTCTTTTTTCCTTTTTGTCCAACTACAACAGCAGATTTAGCTTTACTGGCTTCATTTGTAGGCTTTGTGGCACATGGAGCTGTTGTTAAGTTTGAAGAATTATTTTCTATTTTATTTTCCCCGTCTGATGGTCTATTAGGCTTGTTCTGGTCGGTATTTTCAGTTGTTATATTCGCTACGTCCTCTACTACCTGAAGCATAAAAGAGAAATAATGAACAGGATTATGAAAGATTTGGGAAAAAACTGTAATAAAATTATTTCTGAGCTATAAGGCGATCTGGAAAAATTTGCGTTTTTATCTTTTGTCTATTAATTTTTATACACTTATCGATTTTCAGCTATTCAGACGTATAAGATTGCCTTGTAGCTCCGATAACTATCTACCTATTCTGCCTTTCCGAAAAAAAAAGTTTTGCGCTATTCGCACTTTTTTTACCTTATTATGTATTTTTTTTAGTTACCCAAAACACCAGATGAATGGCGCAAAATAGCCCAAGAATTTGAGATGAATTGGAATTTCCCGCATTGTTTGGGCGCCATAGACGGGAAACATATAGTCATCGAAGCTCCAATGAACAGCGGGACCGAGTTTTTCAATTACAAGGGAACGTTTAGCGTAGTACTCATGGCATTGGTAAACGCTAATTATGAATTTATTTACGTCGATATTGGGTGCCAAGGGAGGATTAGTGATGGCGGGGTATTTCGAAATACAACGCTATTTCAGAAGCTGGATAAAAATGAATTAATGTTGCCTCCAGATGAACCTTTACCTTCATCTAAAGAGCCATTGCCATATGTGTTTGTGGGGGATGATGCGTTTGCTTTGTCTACTCACCTGTTAAAACCATATCCGGGAATGTACGACAAAGGCAGCCAAAAACGAATTTTCAACTATCGCCTTTCACGCGCCCGCAGACTCGTAGAGAACGCATTTGGAATATTGGCATCTGTTTTTAGAATATTTAGAAAACCTATGCTTCTCGAGCCAGATAGAGTGACAGAAATTACTATGACATGTGTGCTACTTCACAATTTCTTGCGTAACAGCAGAACATCAAACACAAGGTATTTATCCCCGGATTTGTTAGACAATGATATTGATGGTCAAATAATTCCTGGGTCATGGAGGGCAGAAAATGACAAGATGACTTCATTCTTACCTCTGCGACAAGTTGCTAGAAGACCTGGACAGGATGCCAAAGAAGTAAGGGACAGCTATGCGAATTATTTTTCAGGACAAGGCGCTGTACCATGGCAAAATAACGTTTAAAGTTCGGAAAACTAAAGCCACATAAATATTTTAAAACTTTCATTATTATCCGGATATTGGTTTGAGAGAGATTGGATCCTACTTTAAGTATTCAAAACCTTCATTTCTTGGGTGAAAATAAATAAAAGTTCAGTCAATACAAGCAACACTTATCTACATATAATAAATCTAAAACAATTCAGGGGAATATTCTTTGAATAATTTTAAGACTAAATATAAATGACATTTTCAACTGAGGAATCTGCAGTTTCATTGTGTACCATTATTTATGGGACACCCTGTATACACTATTCGTGTTAATAAAATATCTCAAAGAATAATTATTTCCAGAATTGTTGAACTTTATTATTTGTAGGTAACTAATATACTAATAAAATATATTAACATACCTCTGAATTTGTTGTTTCATTGGGTTTGTATATTCCATGTAAAAATCTATGCATATATTCATATGCAAACCAGTCTGGCTTAAAAACTTCGTTAGTCCCTGTGCCGGTTCCAGTGGTTGCTTTTACTTTTTGGAAGAGTTTCCTAAAAGTTGCCATCAATGCATCTTTTTTCTTTTTAAGTTCCGCCACAGTGCATTTTACACTTAAATTAGCTTCAATTCTTTTCCAACTATCATGAACTAAATTTCGGTTTTTGTGGTTTGGGTCCTTTGGATTCCAAATTGCTGGTTCTCCTTCGTAAAGTTCCAAAAATTCTATCACAAGTTCATTTGACCACTCCATTATTCGAGAAATTAAAAAATTTAGACCCGACTATTTAAAACCACCTTTCTCCACGATAATATAAAGAACGCTACTGAAACTGCGAAAAAGTTTCGTTTATCCAAGCCTACGTGGGAATGGTGGGATCGGATTTGAGCAAGCTCGGACAAGTCGAGCCTACGATGCTCGTCCATCCTTTGACTCGTGCCAAATTTACCGACAACTGACGGGAACGCCGAGCCGCGCCGTAAAGCTTGTCGCACGCACGAGCGTTCTCATTCCCACGACGCGTGGCTCGCTAAATCGCGCGCCAAGCTCGCCAAGCCACGCGCCGTTGGATGCCGGCTTAACAAGCGTGTCATGACAACTTGTTGTTGTCTTTGCTTAGACTGACAGAGCTGTGTAATAACAGACAGACAGACAGACAGTTGGTTAACAACAGTTAGAGTGTGTAACACAGGTAAAACGTAGCAAATAGCCATGTTCTTTGGTCCAAGTGTCTCCTGTGTTTAGGAAACAGACAGACAGACAATTGATTGTCCAACAAGTATCATAGATAATCTTGTTGAGTCTGTACCTGGTGTTTAACAAACAGACGTAAGAGAGTGGGGCCTACAAAAGGGTAAAACAATGTTTTACAGTTTGTTAACCTTGATCCTGTTTGATCTTGTACACTCTGTTTAATATACGCAAGAGAGAGGCTCGCTTAGGGGTAAACAACCTGTCAGTTGATGACCTTGGCGAATGTTATCTTGTGTTATATCTGTTCAATCACCCCCATTATTCGTGTTTGAGCTTGTCTAGAATACAAATATAACCGAAAAGATGACATCATCTCATTATTTGTGTTTGCAGAAAAGGCCCCTGCTCACACCTTAAATCGTTCCTATTTCTCATAAGATTACATGTATTTTTATCTAATATAGAGCTTTTGATACGTTTTTTCCATAAGAAACAACGTATTTGCAGACACACATGAAACAGACCAAGGATTAATATATCGATATAAGTTGCTTATAACACGTACACGCTATGTTTTTATATGTTATAGTTGATGAAATAAGAGAAAGACACAACAAGTGAAAAACTGAAGCTATAGCAAAAGGATTCAAAACAAATTTTTGTTCAAAACTGTCTAAACGCTCCCTGTATCTATGTAAAGCAAACAACGGCTGATTCACTGAAGCCCCGAGACTGTCCAACCTCGTTCATTTATAACAACAAACTTTGCTTTGTCCCCCGCTCAAAAATACTATTACGATAAGTTTAGATACTAGTGATTATTATTCAGCGACTTTATTTTTGTTTTCACATGCTCTTGTAAAACAAACAGACATATATGTGTTATCTAGTAAATATAAAATAGAAATAGACGTTACAGCTTAGAGATGATTAAAGTTTATGGAGAAAGCAAGGTCAACATGTTCAGCTTTTCGCTCTTTTTAGTAACGTAGGGGTGTTATCATGAATATTTATAGAAAATTAGAAAGGATCACAGTTATACAACAGGTACTGCCCACACACACTCACACACACATACTTGTAGCTCTATAAAAGAACTCTCGAAACCGATCTTCACCACTTACGTCAAGCAGTTGTTTATACAGGTATTTATGTTTTTTTGTGTTAAAGATTAAACCCTATTTAGATTATTAAACATTTTTCGTATAATTAAGTGTATAGTTAAAACTTGTGTGTGTGTGCTTTTAAATATTTTTGTGCTTATATATAGTTAGCGGGCTTAATATTTTATATAGTTAAAACTTGTGTGTGTGTGTGTGTCGACTTAGTAAATATTTTTGTGCTTATATATAGTTAGCCGGGCTTAATATTTTATATAGTTAAAACTTGTGTGTGTCGACTTAGTAAACATTTTTTGGTGCGTATATATATAGTTATCGGTTTAATATTTTATTTAGTTAAAACTTGTGTGTGCGTGTGTGTGTTTAGTAAACATTTTTGAGCTTGTGCTGGTGTGTACGTGTAACAAAAACTTTTTAAAACTATTTCCCGGCTTTGCGTTTGAAGAATAATAATGGCTTTCACCATTGTACGGGACTTTAGCAAATCCAACCAAAAGTATAGAATGCAACAGCACTGCATCGAATTCAGGCTAAACCCCCTTGATGCTGCTGTTCAAGAGCCTGAACAGTGGCTTAAACAGGGCTTGCGGGGCATTTACGAGCATATAGTCGAGAGTTTGGATGTCGAAAGCAAGGTAGGGTTAACGTTTACGGCTGATGGACTAGACACAGACTTCCACATACCCTTCAAACCGGTCCCAAGTTTGAAATTTGACGACTTGTGGAAGCTGTTGGACTCTCTGTACCAGAGCAAAAAGGAAGCTGTAGCTGGTGATACATTTAAAATTATTACCACAAGCTTCCGGCCGTACAGAGGGTCTGGTCGACAACAATCGCCTTACATGACCTTCCAAGAGGAGTGTGCAAAGAAAAGGGGTGTTGTTACGATCAACAACAAGGACAACCTCTGTCTTGTTAGAGCTCTCGTTGTTGCCCTGGCATATGTTATGAATGCCCCGTATATAAATCAAGTCAGGAGAAATATAGGGAAAAGGCAGGACCAGGAAGCGATGGAGTTAATGCAGAAGGCTGGTGTTGATATTCCTGCTAATGGTGCTGGTGTCGAGCAAATTCAGCAGTTTCAACAACATCTCAAAGACTGCAAAATTACCGTGTATGAGTACGGGTCTAGAGGAAGAGATGTACTGTATGAAGGACCCGATGCTAAGTACAAGTTGAATTTGCTACACCATAGGAATCATTTTAATGTTATCACCAGCCTTACATCAGCTTTCTCTTCCGGATATTTTTGTCAACGTTGCCACGTACCATACAACAGTAAAGACGATCATAGGTGTCTAGGTCAGTGTCCATGTTGCCGGCAAGAACCGCCGTGTGAGAAGGTTGTTAATGAAATTTTGTGCTCAGATTGCAATCGTAAGTTCAGGGGTCAGAGCTGCCATGACCAACACAAGGCCTCATCTTCGACGCAGGGAAAGACCTTGTGTGAGCGTGTCCGAAGATGCAGTGATTGCTTAAAAACAATTAAAGCAGACAGAGCACACATATGTGGGGAGATCTTTTGTAATATCTGCAAAAAGCACCAACCTTCAACACACCAATGCTACATCCAAGTGGACACTGGTAAGCCAAAGTTAGATAACACCTTGTTTGTCTTTTACGATTTTGAGACCAGGCAAGATGAAGAGAATGCCCGTGGTGAACACGTACACAAGCCTGTTCTGTGTGTTTACCAGCAACGATGCAGTGACTGTTTTGAGTTGGGTAGTGAAGTGCCTACATGCCAGAAGTGTGGAGTGAGAAGGCAGGTTATATCAGCCGATGACGTTATTCAACCGTTTCTGCAACAACTATTCATTAGCAGCAAGAAATTTAAAAGTGTCATCGTCTTAGCTCACAACGGCCAGGCTTATGATCACCAGTTTATTCTACGTCATGCACTGGAACAAATGACCGGTCTTAAGCCTGAGGTTATTATGCGAGGAAGCAAGATACTGATGCTCATCCTTGGGGTGTTGAAATTCATTGATAGCATAAGCTATTTTTCTCTGAAATTAGCCTCCCTTCCTAAAGCTTTCGGTCTGAGTGAGTTGAAGAAAGGGTATTTTCCACATCTGTTCAACACTCTTGCAAATCGTAATTATGTTGGTCCGTTGCCCCACATGAGGTTTTACAATCCGGATGCTATGAAAGAAGCCGACCGAACAGCGTTCCTCAAGTGGTACGAGGAGAATAAACATAAGGAGTTCGACATGCAGAAGGAAATGGTTGAATATTGTATTAGTGACGTGGAAATATTAACCCAGGCCTGCCTTACATTTCACAAGATGGTTATGGAACAGGGTAACGTGTCACCGTTTACCGAAGCCATAACCATACCTGGGGCTTGTAACAAACTGTTCCGTCGAAATTTCCTAAAACCTCAAACTATTGGCATTATTCCGAAGAACGGCTATAGGAACAGAGACAGACAATCAAAGATAGCCACACAATGGCTCATACACGAGGAAGAAAGAAGAGGTGTAGACATCAGACACTCTGCCAAACAACGGGAAGCAGTCATTGATGGTGTTAAAGTTGATGGCTATTGCGAGCAAACTGGAGAAGTGTTCGAGTTTCACGGTTGCTATTTCCACGGCTGTCCCAAGTGTTTCACCACCACCAACAGAGAGGACCCCCTACACGAAGATCCAACAGACACCTTGAACGCTCGCTACGAACGTACTGTGAGGAAAACAGAACGGCTTCGCCAGCGAGGTTACACAGTCCATGAAATGTGGGAACACGAGTTTAGACAGCTGTTGGAAAACGATCAAGTGCTCGAACACAGACTGAATAGCCATCCTCTGTTAACATACCTGCCACTTAATCCTCGGGACGCCTTCTTCGGTGGTAGAACAGGTTGTGTAAAGAGTTATTACAAGGTGAAACCAGGAGAGAAAATACGCTATGTTGATGTTTGCAGTCTCTACCCATGGGTTTGTAAATATGGGAAGTTTCCCATGGGACACCCCACAGTACACACAACATGTTCTAATATAGATGACGTGAATGGACTCATTAAATGCACCATCTTACCACCGCAAGACTTATATCACCCTGTGTTGCCTGTAAAAATGCACAATAAATTAATGTTTGCCTTGTGCAGAACGTGTGCCAAACATATGAACAAGGGTGAGTGTTGTCATTCAGAAGAAGAACGGGCCTTCACTGGTACTTGGGTGGTTGACGAGGTTCGAAAAGCTCTCGACAAGGGTTACAAGTTGATGGAAATACAAGAAGTTTGGGAGTACACCATAACCCAATATGATAGGTCTTTAAACACTGGTGGTCTTTTTGCTGAAATGATGAATAAATTTATTAAAATAAAGCAGGAAGCATCAGGTTGGCCTTCAGACTGTTCCACCAACGAGACCAAAGAGACCTACGTCGAAGCTTTTCTTGAAAATGAAGGTGTCCAGTTGGAGTTTGCAGCCATCACCAACAACCCTGGTTTGAGGTCACTAGCTAAACTGATTCTGAACAGTTTTTGGTACGTTTATATGTTTTATTTCATGTGTGTGTGCATGTGTTTTATTGTTTTTCTCTCTATTGTTTCAGGGGCAAATTCGGACAGCGAGAGAATCAGACCAGAATGGATATAGTGAGACAACCATCTGAATTTTATAAATTAGAAAACAACCCGGCCATTAACGTAAAACACGTAACAATCATTAATGAAGATGTGTTGCTAGTTAGTTGGGAGTACAAGGATGAAGCCGCCGACAGCACAGCTACCGTTAATGTAGCCATTGCTGCCTACGTCACAGCCCAAGCCCGTTTGAAGTTATATTCATATTTGGAAAAGTTGGGTGACAGAGTGCTGTATTATGACACTGACTCTGTCATTTACGTGTCCAGAGAGGGCGAATGGGACATTCCAACAGGTTCCAGCTTGGGTGAAATGACTGATGAGTTGGCTGCTTATGGAGCTGGTAGCTATATTATGGAATTTGTGTCGGCGGGGCCTAAAAATTATAGTTTTACCGTGTACTCTCCCACAACCGGAGAGACACAGAAAGTGTGTAAAGTAAAAGGCTTTGCTCTCAACTATAAAGCATCACAACACATTAATACCGGAGTTATGAAACAGATGGTTGAGAACTCTAGTGTGGAACCGGTCGTTGTTCACTTTGATCAGATACGGAGGACACAAACACACGAACTGGTAACCAGATCGGAAACCAAAGTGTACAAACCGTGTTTGACGAAGCGTAAGTTCAACGACGATGGCAGTTTCGACTCTACTCCTTTTGGCTTTAAAAGACTCAAACAGACTGACTAAGTGTGTGTGTAGTTTAGGTTAAATCTTGTATATATATATTTTTCTTGTATATCTATAGCTTTAGGTTAATGAATTGGTGTGTGTGTGTGTGTGTGTGTGTGTGTGTGTGTGTGTGTGTGTGTGTGTGTGTGTGTGTGTGTGTGTGTGTGTGTGTGTGTGTGTGTGTGTGTGTGTGTGTGTGACTATTTTTAGCTTTTATCTCTGTTTTATACAAGACATACACGTTGAGAGTGTTTCTTAATATTTCCATAGGTTACTGTGTTTTAGGTTAAAATGAATAGGGTATCTAAAAATATGTTAGTTTTAAGTTTTTCCTGGCTAATTTTAGTAAGAGGGGTGTACTTTTTGTTTTGTAGCTTTCTGTCTACAATATATATGTTTGAGTATTTTTCTTTTGTTTAGATTAAAACTGTCTTGAAAACTAAGTATTACTATTTTCTCAGAGTAGCTTTAAGAGTAAGTGTTTATTAGGGTTAGTGTTTTTTATCTGAATTTCGGCTTTTCTGGCTATGTTTAGCAAACAGTGTGTATTTTTTTGTAGCTGTCTGTCTACAAGATATATTTTTATAATATAGTATTATTGTTATTATCTCAAATAGCTTATTAGGTGTTTACGAAGACATATTTTTGTATAACAGATTAATTTTCTCAAAGTAGCTTTAAGAGTAAGTGTTTATTAGGGTTAGTGTTTTTTATCTGAATTTCAGCTTTTCTGGCTATGTTTAGCAAACAGTGTGTATTTTTGTAGCTGTCTGTCTACAAGATATATTTTTTATAATATAGTATTATTGTTATTATCTCAAATAGCTTATTAGGTGTTTACGAAGACATATTTTTGTATAACAGATTAATTTTCTCAAAGTAGCTTTAAGAGTAAGTGTTTATTAGGGTTAGTGTTTTTTATCTGAATTTCAGCTTTTCTGGCTATGTTTAGCAAACAGTGTGTATTTTTGTAGCTGTCTGTCTACAAGATATATTTTTTTTATAATATAGTATTATTGTTATTATCTCAATAGCTTATTAGGTGTTTAATCAAGTTGTTTGTTTTTAACCTAATTTCAGTGTAAGAAGACATATTTTTGTATAACAGATTAATTTTCTCAAAGTAGCTTTAAGAGTAAGTGTTTATTAGGGTTAGTGTTTTAAAGAGAGAGTTTTACTATTTTTAAAAATGTTTGATTAAGCTTTTCACAAGAATATCAGTACCAAATAAAAATACTTTTTATATTGAATTTTGTCTTTATTTAAATATAACTCCTTGTATATATGGTAGTTGTTTGTAAAACATTTAAACAAACACTTTACTGACCCCAGTCAAAACTGTATCAGCCGAGTACAAGGCTAGAGTTATCTCACAGGTCACACACAGCAAAACAACACAGACACACTGTTATATACATAGGTTGGAATGATTAAACGAAATCGAAAGTAATTTAAAAACATTTATTACATGAAACGGTCCTATACATGTTCAATAGAAAATTAAAAAATAATACGGTTTCTTTAATGATCTCCTTGATTGTGTTGAGGCTTTAACAAGCTGTTTGATTGTCTAAAAAAAAAAAATGAAACAAGTTTTAGTCTATAATCATTGAAATGAGAACAAAAAAATTCTGTTGATTGTGTGTAAAGACAAAGATGATACTACTTGATATTATGCCATCATATGACCTTTCATGCTGTAAGCCAGAAAAAAATGCAAAACAGTAACAGAAAAGAGACCTGTCAAAAATATTTGATGCTAAGAAAAACAAGTATACAAAAAAGGCAGATTTCTATATCTAAAACTGAAGTAGAGCTGAAACAAGTTACAAACATGCAGTTAAAAAAAACAAACCCCTTTACAAATTATATAACAAAAAGGTTTCACAACAAGAATCTATTTTTCTATTAATACAAACAATAAATACATACACTAGAATTAAATACATGCTAAAATAATATAACCACCAAGCAGTAAAACAAATACAGAATATTACCTTACAGTGAAGATACCTTCATTACCCTTCAATACTGTATTAATCTGTAAGTGTGTTTGAGCAGATTATATATTTGGGTTTAAACTGAAAAAATATTACAATAAAATCAAACAACATTATTTTTAAAACGTTTTATTATTATATATATTTTATTGTAATGTTATTTTTTTTGGTGGCCTAGGTGGTGTCACAGACTGAAACAAAAGAAATGAAACATAAATTCTTGTATCCAAACGAGGGACAATGGATATTACCTTCCTTTCTCGAGATCTACAAGACGTAGATCTCGAGAATCGCACCCCCTACAGGTTGGGGTGGGGCTTGAAATATCAGCCCCACACCCCAAGGGGCTATATACCCCACCCACACCAGGGTGGAGTACTGTTGCGGAGAGGGCAGCTCCCCCTCCCCAGCAATATAAATCGCTATTATAGGCTAAAATAAAAACAAATCTTTTATAAACTAAAAGAACCATTTTAAAAATTACTTACTGCGTTTCCCACAAACAGCCCATTAACTATATTAAATATTTCAGCTGGAACAAACAAAAACTTTATTAATAATTTCACTCTAAACACAGAGAGACAGGGGTATACCTTCCATTATGTTTGTTGTTTGCTAACTGAAAGTCGAAACCTGCAGACAAGCTTTTAAAGCAGAGCTTCACTCATGGTATATCCAAAAAAACTGCAAACCGATAAAAATGCCCCGGTCTTTGACTAGAAACACAAGTTGACCCTCGAAAAATGTTATATATAATTGTTTATTGCCTGGTTTAAACAAAAAAAAAACACGCTAAGGACTTTGGAGACGAGTCTGTTTTATTACCAAATTATAAAGTGTATCTACATTACAGGTGATAGAAAAATGTTATATATATATAATTGTTTATTACCTGGTTTGAAAAACACGCTAAGGAATTTGAAGACTACGATGCTGTTTTATCACCAATTAAAAATTGTATCTGGATTTTATAGGTGTCGGGTTTTTTATGATTCATTACCTAAAATCAATCTTGAGTTATCAGTGGTGTTTTTCTGATAACAGAATGTGTGTAGGTAGATGAAAACTCAGGAAAGCGGGTTTTTTAAGACCAGGGGTCTTTCAACCTACGCTTTCAAACCTGATTGGTTGAACCCTTATATATATACGTTCTTATCAAAGCTCTACCCCACAGTATAAAATCAGAAACAACAACAACAACCATGGCTTCATCATCAGCATCAGTACTAGCTGACTTAAATCGTGACGGTCTTTGTGAAGCGTCACCTGTAATTAAAGCTGCAGACTTGTTGTTAAACACCCCATATAACATATTAGGGGGTGAAAAAGTGAAAACCCGCTATGGTTACCGAATGTTGATGAAATTGGAAAACGGGGTGGTGTTTCTACCGAGACGTATGCTGCCAACTGACGCTCGAGTCGTCTTTTTCGAGTCTGGGTATGCTCAAGCAATATATAAAGGAGAAAAAAAAATTAAAAAATGGTATGTATACCAGTACATTCCAATTTCAAGACAAACGAACCAACACCATCGCTGACTTGTAATATACCAGAATAATCAAACGTATACAGTTAAGAAGATAAACTATCAACATCAACTTATGAGAGGGGTTTTCATCGTAAACTACCAACCATATGTACTTTTAGAAAAAGAACAACAACAGCAGCAGTAACAGTAACAAGTATGAACCATTGTGAGAAGTGTTTTTTTATAATGGAGCAGTTAAAGCATCTCACTTTTATCAGCAGGGAATTAAAACCAAACTTACAAACACCAATTGATCAACTAATCCTGGACAGCGTGTTGGCTGATATGGAGTGGTTTGAAACCGAGAAAAAATTTTGTTGTGTACTCGGTGGTTATGCCTCAACACTATACGGTACAGAACAACATTATCTTATAATTCGTTTAATAATATCTGGAGATAAGTATGACTCTTGTAATTTACCTAATATGCAGGGCTATCATAGTACTAAGAATGGTTTTATGTTTTACCGTATTTTTCAGATGAGAAGAAAGTGTGGTATAGTTGTAGGTTTTTGTCTGAGCTGCTTATTCATAAAGAACTTTTTATACTCAAAATATTTCAATACTATAAATATGATTTAGATAGTAGTTTTGTTTTTTATAAAGCAGAAAAGACTAAAAAACTTCTTCTTGTTGAAAACCCAGTCAGTGTTTTAAATTTTTGGCGATCTTATAAACCGCAAACCTTGCAATCATTATGTATGGGTTCGTTAGCTAACCAAATCTAGAGTATTATTTTTAGTTGTGTTTATTAAGCTGTTGTATTTTAGTCTAGTGTTTGTACTAAATTATATTGTATTTTTGTATAAACTGTACTTTTGTATAAAAATAATTGTAACAACCAATATAAACTCCACAGTATAGTGGAAAACTGTAACGATATATCAAAGTATAGTTTTTAAATAAACCTCTTTCATAGTTGAACTTTGTGTTTTTAAAACCTATAAATGTGAAAGGTAAACACATCTTTACAAAAACAAACATAAAAAACGTAATCTAGAACGGTATACTACGTTATATGTATTAATGCAATACTAGTGTTGTAGGTATTATTAATGAGAACATGTTTTTACGATTATAAAATAACTCATTAGGATGCCTGAGGCAACTGGAAACAGATAGAATATTAGTCACCGATGAAACCGTTTTACTAGCGTTTTTATATTTACAAATATTTCTAGTTGCTTTGGCGTTCCGTATATATATATACAGGGAGCGTTTAGACAGTTTTGAACAAAATTTGTTTTGAATACTTAGCTGTAGCCTTCTGTTTTTACTTGGTATGTGTCTTATTTCATCAACTATAACATATAAAAACATATCGTGTACGTGTTATAAGCAACTGATATCGATATATCAATCCTTGGTCTGTTTCTGTGTGTCTGCAAATACGTTGTTTCTTAGGGGGAAAACGTGTCAAACACAAATACTGTACTGATGTCTGTATTCTAGACAAGCTCAAACACGAATAATTGGGGCTAACAAACGGCAGGTGTTTACATACTTGGAATCAAATAAAAAGTATTTTGTTAAAATTAATGTGTTTTTATTTTGTAATACAATTAAAAAGTATGTCTTAAAGCAATAATATCCTGAACAAACTTATCTTGTGCTACATCAGCTATATGTAGGTTGTTTCTATGTGCTGTAAGGTATTTCACTTCAGTCTTTATTCTGTTAAAGAGATTTACTACATTTGGATCGTACAGTATGTTTAGAATCACTTTTGCATTGGGGTGTTTATTTTTAAAGTTCCTCACAGCTCTTGGGAAACTTTTCTTTTGTGTTCTTACCACATGATATGGATAGGGGGCGCCTGTCTCGTTTCTTGCAAGTAAACCAAACACACTTATTTTTCTCCGTTTACTTGGCTTTGGGGTTGTATCTTCAAGATGTTCTGTGACTTTAGCGTTTGTTTGTCGCACAAGCTGTACCTCATCGTTTATACGCGTTAATTTCACTTTACTAACCTCTGGGTTGTCCCTTGATTTCTGATCAAATTCATTGAGGAAAAAATCAAAAATAATTTGTTTGCACTTTTCATAGAACTGAATGGATATCCAGCAAGCCAAATTTAATAGCAAATCTTTACACACATATGTACCTGATACCAAATTGCTTTCCGTATTTGAGCCACCAAAGTCCACCAAGTAGGCAACAGTTGTTGGTGTTACTTGAGATGTTGCGTTCGTTTTTAGGGTATTTCGACTCCTTGACGATAACTCTAAGTGAGCTCCCTCGGTTGAATCAATTGGTATATTGTTATGCTGATACCCCAACTGCTCGTTCAGCCGACTGTTGTAATAGGCAATTAACTCTTTGGTTTTCTTATTTTCCATCCAATGAGACATTTTTTTATTGCTAATCTTACACAGTTTAGTTGCATTAAAATAGCCAGTGTTCTTATCGATAATAAGTTGAAAATCTCCAAATAGACCATACCAGAAGTTGTCTTTAATTTGTTGGTAACACACATCACTTAATGTAGCCATTTTAAAACAGATTTGGGTTAGAACAAACTGCAGTAAGTCTTTTCTCAACAACAACTGACTTGTGAATATGTTTAAGAGTGTCTGTGTGTAGCCAATTTATACATGTTACCCACAGTAACCGTTTTAAACTGTATTTGTTTTTACATGGATGATGTCATACTTCTAATGACTGTATTCTAGACAAGCTCAAACACGAATAATGTGGGGTTATTGAACAGATATAACACAAGGTCATCAACTGACAGGTTGTTTACCTTTAAGAGGGCCTCTCTCTCTTGTGTATATTAAACAGATACACAGACAAGCTCAAACAGGATCAAGGTTAACAACTGTAAAACGTTGTTTATCCTTTGTAAGGCCTCTCTCTCTTACATCAGTTTGTTTCCTCAATACAAGAGACAGAGACACTTGTTCAGTATGTGTTAAGTCGTGAAACAAGGATGACGTCTCTTGCTGTATGTAAGTACACTCTTCTTATTATGTCTGTTTGCATTCAAATAACAAATACAAACATAACCTTACTAAACAATCAGATGATTGGTAATCAACATGTATACGAACACCTAACCTCATATGTCAACAACAACTGGCTTTGTTTTATATATACAACTGCGAACAAACTTTTAACGTGTGTGTCTGTGGAGCTATTGGTTTAGGGACAGTGTATATCTGAGAAAGCTGTATATGGCCGATTCGAGGTTCGTGGGTTCAAATCTAAGTTCAGGCGAATGCTTTTCTTTCAAATACACATGCATCTGTCAGTCTAAGCAAAGACATCGAACTGTCATGACGTGTTTGTTAAACAGCATGTACAAGCTTCAACAATGGCAATCAGTTGTCTGTTTGTCTGTGTTATTACATACCTCTGTCTTCTCAGTCTAAGCAAAGACTTTGAACTGTCATGACGTGTTTGTTAAACAGCATGTACAAGCTTTAACAATGGCAATCAGTTGTCTGTCTGTATCCTCAACACAGAAGACACCTGTTCAGTAGTGTGTGTATTAAGCTGTGAAAGAAGGCTGACGTCTCTTGTTGTATGTAAGTACAATCTTGTATTATCTCTGTTTGCATTCAAATAACAAATACAAACATAACCTTAACAAACAATCATATGACTGGTAATCAACACGTGTGTGAACATAACCTTAATAAACAAATACAGACAGTAGTGTGTGTGTGCGAACATAACCTTAATCAACAAATACAAACATAACCTTAATAAACAATCAAAATGGCTTGGTAATCAGTCTGTATACGAACACCTAACCTTAATAAACACATACATACATAACCTTAATAAACAATCAGACAGATGGTATTCTTCAAATACACACATGGAGACCTGACTTGTAGATATCTATGGACACACAGGTCAGACATCTTGGAACGCTTGTGACGTCATCTCAGGTTAGTTCCATAGAGAGAACCCGGAGTTGCAGCTGTCTATGACAGGTCAGCCATCTTGGAATGCTTGTGACGTCATCTCAGGTTAGTTCCATAGAGAGAACCCGGGTTGCAACTGTCTATTACAGGTCAGCCATCTTGGAATGCTTGTGACGTCATCTGACAGGTCAGGTGACATTTGACGTTGACACATGTCAGGTCAGGTGACAGCTGACGTTGACAGCTGTCAGGTCAGTGACATTTGACACCTGTCAAATCTGACAGGTCAGCTGTCAACTGTCACAGGTCTGCGCAGGTCAGCGCATGCGCATGATGACTCGCGCATGCGCAGTAAAAAGTGGAGGGGATGGACCCAGGTGTCCCACTATCTACTTATGTTACCTGTATCCTTCTTATGTACCTTTCCATAACGATAGGCATACATACTACTTGCTACTGTTATTATTATTATACTCCTAGTTTGTTAAGTTGTTAAGTTATATTATGTTACCCGTTGATACTACTGTTATAATGCTACTTTAATTTTTTACTACTTCATTATTATCTTATTTCTTTTCCATTTTTTGTTTTATTCTTTATTAAGCAAAAATTGTATACTGTGAACTCATGAGACTGGCAACATAAGGGTTAGTCAAGGGAACGTTGTTGTGAACTCTGGCATGCGTCAGAGGTGTTAGGCACCCCTACCTTGGCAGTGATAGTCCTATGTGCAATTCTGTATATATATATATATATATATATATATATATATATATATATATATATATATATATATATATATATATATATATATATATATTATTATTGTTTATTGGCAAAAATTATACACTATGTTAATACAATAAGTCTTATGCGACTTGTGGTGCATCATGTAACATAATTTAGAAAGTTGAATCCTAAATAGTTTGACAGTCCGACACAAATTCAATAAACTTCAGATTTTGACGTACCAAACTTAAATTATTTTTTCTCTTCTATTTCGCACCTTCTAACACTTCAACCATCACCTTCATTTACCATACATCTCTGCTCTTCCATAATGTCTTTCCAACTGCTATTCTTTCCAATCAACCCATAGTTTCACCAAAATTTTTAAATTTGTAGGAGATAAAAATTAATTTAGTTTGACAAATGTCATATAAGTACAGAAATAAAACGTTAATTGATGATTTGAATACTGGTAAACATGGTACTATCACTAAGGAAGTATCCAACGTTGCTGATCTCGATAAGGCTGATATTGTTAGAGATGATAAAAAAGGAACAAGTGAAGTTGGAACTGAAAACGCGCAGGTTATTAAAGATGAAGTCATTTCTACATCAAATCAGCTCTTCTCGATCAAAGATCTAGTTGATGCTCTTTCTATTATTATTTCGTCGAATAAATTGCTCTCTACAGATGGAAATATCGAATTGATGGAGGTCGAAAATATGCAGATCGAAAATCCAAAAGAAGTATACATTTTAGAACCGGAATTAGATTTTAAGTTTGATCTCGCTGGAGAGTGGTGTTTGGCTGTTGCTAAAATGCGACATCTTAAGGAGGCAGAGGATAAAGTAAAAGACTATGCTGGATTTATCAAGGGATTACATCATATTATTGAAGGTACTGTTAAAGAGTTTTATCGTATATTTAGGATTCACAAGAAGATTACGCTTGGAACGCGTAGGATAATTGATCCTGTAGTGATGGGTTTTTCAGACAATCTCGAAAAGATAGTACAACCTGAAATGTCAACACTAATTTTAGATAATCTATATATATATATATATATATATATATATATATATATATATATATATATATATATATATATATATATATATATATATATATATATATAAGTATTATAATGTTATATTTTATGAATAAACATACTCCTTCCCTACCTTGAACGAGTGAGGACCAGGGCTGCTGGCCCTGGGGGTGTGTTTGGGGCCTCCCTCCTTCCCTTCCTTTTTTTTAAAGGCTTTTAAGAGAGATATAGATGGATTATACGTACACATGATCCATAGAATATGTTTAACTAAAAGAGAAATATTAAAGATAGATTGCTAATGGCCCCGGTCTCACAAGACGGGGTGGCCCAGTTGATACAAGGCGAAGGGAAAGTGGGCCGAGTATTGGGAGAGGTGATGCACATAATACAATGTGTACCCAAGAAGGTTACTCTAAGACGGGCCAAGGGGTGTTTCAAGGAACTTGCTGTAACACTTAACAATGCTTCCTTTTACATGGCTCCGGTAACTAGAATATTGCAGAGACATGCCGAAGAGATAAACGGTAGTAGGATCACACAGCCAATGTACTACATCGAGAACCAGTGGAAAGCCCCGAACCCACACCCAGCGTTTCATGGAGAACCCGAAGTACTACGGGTAGACGAAGTTGAAGTTTTCGCCCATCCAGCCATTAGGGACAAATTGGTTGTACACTCGAGGGGAGATAGACCAGGTGCAAAGAATATTCACCTTCGGCAGTTAACGACGAGCCGTAGAAAATATACTGACTAGGAGAATGTCGGGAAAGAACACCACCAGCCAAGGGTACACCATGATGAATTTCTTCAATCCCGAAGAAATCAAACACTTAGCCACTACCACCCTGGCCCAATTATACGGGTGGTTTAGTGGAGTAGGCACTATTGTCAGTGGGTTCATAGGGTTCTACATGGTTTTTAAGTGAATAAAGTACATACTTTTTTATGGTCACACCGACCACATGGTCGGAGTGACCATAAACGCTCTCCAGCTATATAAGATCCTCGGATGTATCATGTCACTGGCCGCCAGCATATGGACCACTCTGACGTTTTGAGTATTGGATAATCATCGGATGAGGACAAACAATGGCCAGGACGAGGACCGCCTCAAAGGGGGAGCAGAGGACGCAGTCAACGGTTCAACCATAGGGAACAATTCGGAAGGGACCAACCCACCACAATTATACCCGCTACTAGCGGGAGATCCGAACGCGACCGCGGTTCCACATTGGGCGGTTCGGGATCCATCTACGTCGACAATACCCTGAGACGCCAACGAGGACCAGCCTTCAACGCCACAAGTGTTTGAAAAGACACGCAGTATTTGTAAACCAAAGTGGGTGTGAGGCTAAGTTAGGGTAGGTTGCCAGTTAAGCGTTCCACTATTCACTCCAGTCGGCTACCATGTTTTGTTCCTTGTAACTTCGGGTTTAGACAAACATTTCCTGCGGATAATTTTTGTCTTCTAGTAGGGATGTAAGCAGGGCTACCTGCTTTGAGTTTGGACTAGTGTACAAGGAAATAACTATAATTATAGGTCAGCCTATAGCGCCTAGATACCGCTAAATGTTTTTTTTCAAGTGGGAATTACAAATAAAAGAAAGGCATACTTAAAAAAATATCTAAATTAATTAATTTCATACATGGTAAGAAATAAACCATATTGCAGGCAGAAAAATACAATGTAATTGTTTCAACGCGCAATTACTGGCATGTCAGCAGAATAACGGGCAACGACCGGCTTAGGAACGTGGAAAGGATGTTGTTACCTGATATCGCGGGGAGCCGTAAAATATCACACGTTTAAGTTAAGTGCAAGAGTACTTGAAATAATTCGATGATTCGTAGAGTCGGTGAAAGAGCTTTCTTGGAGAGAGAAATACAGAGCAGGTGCAGTGAAGCGCGGAACTCGGGACTAGCCAAGTAAGGCCGGGAGAGCTAGGGTATACGCAGTGTGTTATAGATCTATTAAATGTCGAAATCTCCTGATTATTCCGAAGTAAAATACGTAATCGTTAGTGTCCGAAAATATGTCAACCTAGAGACAGAAGAGGGCCAAACGGTAAGTGCTAGTTATAATTTTATTTTCTTGCCAATGATAATATAAGGACATACATGGTGATTATATTCGGAGGATATAAGCATTAGCACAATAAAATCTAAACTAGGTCAGAAATTATCAATTGGGTTCATATTATTTTAACTAGCTGTACGGGGGAGTAAATTTAGGTCCAAAGGACTATTATAGTAGTAGTCAAGGGATATAAGAATAGTAGTTGGGAGGTCTATGAAATTAAGCACAATATTTAAGGGGTGAATAAATTAATTAAATATTGGCTAATATTTTATCAGTTCTAATTTATATATAATACCTGGTGGTTGTATTCGGAGGATATTAGCATAAGCACAATAAAATCTAAACTAGGTCAGAAATTATCAATTGGGTTCATATTATTTTAACTAGCTGTACGGGGAAGTATATTTAGGTCCAAAGGACTATTATAGTAGTAGTCAAAGGATATACGAATAGTAGTTGGGAGGTCTAGGAAATTTAAGCACAATATTTAGGGGTAAATAAATTAATTAAATATTGGCTAATATTTTATCAGTTCTAATTTTTTTTTTCTCGTAATTTTTAAGACAAACAGGATCTCGTAAATTATTGAAGGGGTACATAAATCCATTGTTCTTTTAAGGCGCCCTTTTGCGCAAGAATTTTCGCTTCCTTCCAAGAGTAAGGTCATATTATTAAATACTGTACTTTTAAGGTTAATCGGGTGTGATAAATTCATTTAATTTATGTTAAAGTAGTTTTTTAAACAAACGATTGAATTTTATTTTCTAGATATAGTAAAACCAACCACCCTACATTTCAAGTGATATTGAAACCTCGTACGAGGGCGACAAAGTGGTCGCAGGGTATATGATACTGTAGGTGTATAGTAAAATTGGGGTTTTCAATAAAACATCCTCACGCTCTACAGTATTCATTCCAATAATCCATTTTTTTATGTCAGTTAAGGCTGATTAGACCTAATTCATTTAACTTGGGCGAAAGTGCGCCTATTACATAAGTTACATTTTTATTTTACACTCGAAGCCTAAGCGAAGAAATATGGTGTGACAGGAAATAATAATTCCCAATCGAACTTATAAAATTAGTGACATGGAACGATGTATCCAAAATGAAATGGCCCGTATATATCTCAAGTTAAATAATTTACATTCTGATGATGTTGTAGATGCAACCAAGCTTTTCAGTTTAAAAGCCAACAACACTTTGAAATGTGAGATACAGTTCAAGTGTGACAGATTTTACAGAAAATGCTGCAATAGCTCCTCTATTGGGTTTTTCCTCAAATAGATCTCATTAAAGATGTGGTGCACGAATCGGATTTACCCGTGGAGATTGTTAAAGTGAAAACGATTCGTTTGGAATGTAATATAGTGAGCGGGCCTTACCATGATGGTAAGCCTGCACATACAGTTTATGAGTTTGCGCCGATGGTTGATCCGGGTTATGCGATCGACATAAACCCACATAGTAAACTATTCATGCCTGTCACCACACGAATCATTTCACATATAAATGTAAACATTATCGATCAGAATTCAGTAACTGTGTATTTTCAAGGCGAAGAGATCATTGTTATATTGCAATTGAGCAAGGCTCCGGCATGTTAGTTATAAATAACAATGAGCAAACCCAAGCAGTTTCAGTATCTTCACCGCCTGCATCGAAGACGGTTCTATCGTTAGAGAACATTCAGTTTCTAAAATCTTTGGGTTATAATGTTGTCCAAACTACATATCTTCGCAGACCCTGTACAGGACGAGTGTTCAGAGAACAATAAGGTTTGCAGAAGGGCAGTCGTAGACGTGGAAATATAATTGTTAAGACCATTCAATTTATAATTAAAAGTTAGTTATAGGAACATTTTCTACACCAAGTAATGTAAATATTGCATATAATTGTAGGTCACAAATGTATCGATAACATTGGCATTGAAATGATTACATAGTTATCTAAATAGTAAACAATGTGAAATTGCAGCGTACAAGGAATGCTGACTGCTGAGGTCTGCAAATTATGCGGATGTAAACCGATTAAAAACTATAAGTAGTATTTGTTGATAAACATTAGAGAGACTGTTAATTAGATTCTTAAGATGTAAAGACGCGAGATAAATAGAGCCACAACAACAGGCTATTGTGCAACAATGTATCCTGGCCTCCTTAGAAACCGCAGTGTCATCATAATAGTGAAGTGGCGCCTGTAGGAATGCAGGCGTAAAACCAGCAAGTGCGAACGGAATATCTCCGGTGACATTCAGCATTAGCAGATCCAGGTCACCTCCAGAGACAATAGTGCCACGCCTGGAGGGGAAGACTATAAATAGGATAAGCACCGAGATAGGAGGATTCATTGCTTGTTTCCTAGTTAGTCTGGCACATGGCGTGTCAAGTATTTTAATATCACTTATATATATATTTTTTGTCTCATTATTGTATTAAGTAATCATTGTGTTTAAGTAATAATAAATTGTTTAAAAAAGTTAATTGTCTTAACGCTAAAGTTAAGTGGCGCAGTCGTTAGTATTGGTTAAGAAACCGAAAGAATATCGATTTCTAAGCGTATCGACGCCCAATAACCAATTAGAACCAAGTTACGCAGAAGTCATAGCCAAGCAGCCAAATGGGAGCAGAAACCATCATAGTATTGTAAGTTGTTTACTGCTATCCAATTTCACATTTTCCTGCCATATTTTTCAATTGTATGTGTGTGTATTGATATAATTATATGTCAGACTCAGAAGACGAGTCACAAAGCTTAGGGAATATTGAGTACAGATTGAGATCGATAAGTATAAGCGATAATATCGCAACAGTAACTAATTCAAATAGTAGTAATAGTAGTAGCAACATGACTGACCAGTTCAAAGAATTTTTCTTAAAAGCTATTCCCGAATTTGACGGGCAACCAGCTAATGTAGGTAATTTTTAAAGTCATGCGACCTCGTAATGAACCAATTTTATATGCCAAACGAGAATTTATATATGAATCATTTCTTATTAAATTACATTCAAACAAAACTAACGGGAACAGCGAGGCTTATAATTAACACTAAGATAATAAACACATGGACCGACTTGAGAAGCGCTATTGTGGATAATTTTTGCGATCAACGCGATTCTAGTAGCCTAACTAGCAGAACTATTCACCTTGAAACAAAGGAATGCGGAAGATGCCCTTGCATTCGCTAACAGATGCAGGCATATCGAACAATTACTCATATCTAATCTAATAGCTAACGAACAGAACGAAGGCGTTAAAGTAATAAAAATGAACATTTACCAGGAACAAACATTAAAAGCATTTTTAGGCGGAATTAGGAACCCGTTAGGTCTAGCTCTTAGAAGTAGGTCACCAGGAAGCATAGAAGACGCCCTAAAGTTTGTATTCGCAGAAGAAAATTTCGATTATAGGGACAAAACAGTACAAAAAAATTTTAATCAGAATAGGTCAGACGGACAAAAATTCTTTCCAAGACAAAATAACGCACCGTTTAACAATGTGCAGTTTCAACGACCGTTTCAAACTAATTTCAGACCTTTTCAACAACACAATAACCAACCACATAACCCAACAAACTTTCAACCTAATTTTAGACCATCTCAGCAATAAAATAGACCGCAATATAATCAAACGAATTTTCAAAATAGACAAAATCCGCAATTTATGAATAGAACTAATTTTTCAAACAATTTTAGACGACAGAATTTTAATAACCCACAGGGACAAAACCCTATAATTAACAATAGGAACTATCACGAGCCAATGGAAGTAGACAGCTCGAATACGAGGTTGTCACAAAGACGAGCAGCCCCATTACATAATACAGAGTTTAGCGATTACAACGTAACCAACGGGGGTTACGAATCAAATAGCATAGAATACGAAACAAACGATACAAATTACGCAAATTATGAGGCAAGCCAGGGAAATTCACCTGCTGACGAATACGATAACCAACACGGAAATTTTCCCATCGCGAGCACCTCCCAACACGACACGTAGTCGATGTACTTAATATTAATGATTTAAATAGGTTACCATATATAGAAATTAAAGGAATTAGAGGAAAATTATTGATAGACAGCGGATCGTCGAAAAATTTATTAAACCCAATAATAGCCCATCAAGATTTCGCAAACAAAATAAGGACACAACCATTCATTATTCGGACCCCGCACGGAACTTCGACGCACTCAGAACGCATAAATATCACCCTTAAATCAATTTCGAACAAGGCACAAGAATTCTGCCTTTTCGACTTTAACCCTTTATATTCAGGTCTCATTGGGATCCAATTCCTAAGGGACAATGAAGCCAGAATAGATTTTAAAAATGAAGTCATGCATCTAGGTAAGCAAATCATTAAAATTCAATACCCTCAATTAAACAATGTCAATCAACCGGCAAGAATAAAAGCCAAAGCAGATGGTTCACAAGACCCAGATACTACAGCCACTGTAAACAGTATCATAACAAAAGAGTACTTCAATTGTAATGGAGAACTTGAACTCGTAAATTACATGTTAGCGCACAAGGACGAAGATTATGAAACACCGCGGAACCTACAGACTAGCCGATTACGTAACCAATATAAGTATCACGTTACAGATGAACGTAAACGCAGCTCAAGGACGCCTACTATAACACAAGATAATGTTATATCGACAATTCAACCATATAATACGAATACTCGACATACAGGGAGCGAGCAAAAACAGATTAACTGCGAAAACATTATAATGGAACAAATAGACGTAGATTATTTAAACGATGAGGAAAAACAGTTGTTATTTAATTTGTTATCAGAATATAAGGACATATTTTTAAACAAGGACGAACCATTGACGCACACAAATGCTATAAAACATAGAATAAGGACCATTGACGACATACCAGTCCATTCTAAATTATATAGATATCCATACATACATAAACCGGAAGTAGATCGACAAATAAATGACATGCTAAGGCAAAAAATAAACAGGAAAAGTCACAGCCCATACAGTTCACCCATTTGGGTCATATCAAAAAAACTAGACAAGTCAAATAAACAAAAATGGAGGATTGTAGTGGACTATAGGAAACTAAACGCGAAAACAATACCGGACAGACACCCAATTCCCAAAATAGATGAAATACTGGACAAAATTGGACGAGCTCAATATTTCTCGACAATCGATTTGATTTCTGGATATCACCAAATTGAAATGGACCCCCGGGACATAGAAAAAACGGCGTTTACCACCGATACGGGACACTGGGAGTACACTAGGATGCCGTTTGGGTTATCAGGGGCTCCAGCGACCTTTTCCAGGCTCATGCAGAACGTGTTAGAGGGTCTAATTGGCCAAACATGCCTTGTATACATGGATGACGTCATAGTTTTCTCCGCGTCATTACAAGAACACATAGAGAAACTAAAACTGGTATTCGAACGTTTCAGACAAAGCAACTTAAAGATCCAGCTAGACAAAAGTGATTTCCTAAAGAAGGAAGTCGAGTTTCTGGGACACGTTGTAAGCCCAGACGGGATCCGTCCGAATCCGAGGAAACTAGACGCAATAAGGAAATTCCCGATACCAAAAACCCAAAAAGAAATTAAATCATTTTTAGGACTAGTCGGATATTACAGAAAATTTATTGAAAATTTCGCACACGTCACGAAACCACTAACCAAGAGTTTAAAAAAGAATTCTAAAATAGACGTTAATAACGAGGAATACATTGGTGCCTTTAACTCATGTAAAGACATTTTAATGAATTCACCCGTGCTTATACCACCCGATTTCTCTAAGGATTTTATACTAACAACCGACGCTTCAAACGTGGCGATAGCGGGCATATTAAGCCAAGGGGAACCCAATTCAGACCACCCGATAGCCTATGCCAGTCGTACCTTAAACGAAACCGAATCTAGGTATAGCACCATAGAGAAGGAATTGCTAGCCATCGTGTGGGCAACTAATTATTTCCGTCCATACTTATACGGACGCAAATTCACTATATATACGGACCATAAACCATTAAAATGGCTATTTTCGTTAAAACAACCAAATTCAAAATTACTCCGTTGGAGATTAAAATTAGAAGAATACGAATTCAAAATTGAATACAAGAAAGGAAAGCTGAATTGCGCAGCGGACGCCCTTTCTCGAGTAGAGATCCACCCCATAGATATAGACAACCAATCAATGACCAATAATGTCGACGAGGAAGAAGAAATAATAGAAATAGAGGACGACGAAGGTGTAATAGAAATAAACGAGGACGAAACAGCTAATTCAAATGCGGATTCTTACTCAGCACCCGGTATACCAATATTAGAGGAAGAAATTATTAACAGTAAAACAAATCAAATAGTCTTTAAAAACACAGACAAACCAGAAATATTCTCAGTAAGGAAAGACAAACGAAACTTTATTTATGCAAACTTTAATTTAAATGACCCCAATCAAATAGAAAAATTTATAAAGGAATACTGTTTACCACAAAGAAAATATTATTGCCTTTTCGTAAATGAACAAGATTACGAACTAGTCAGTTCGGCAATCAACAAAAACTTTAATAATGTAGAGTCACCAAAATTTTATAGATGTTTAGAAATGAGGGAAGAAATCCAGGAAGACGAGCTAACGGATATGATAGTCAAATATCATCAGGGTAAGTCCAACCATCGCGGGGCTGAGGAGACTTACTTAAGAATAAAGAGAAAATACTATTACCCCAATTTAAAGAAACACATAGAAGAATATGTAAAAACGTGTGAGCTGTGTAAAACGTGCAAATATAACAGGAACCCGGTACAGATAGCATTAGAACACACCCCAACAGCATCCAAACCTTTAGAAACACTCCACGTAGATACGTTCCAAATTGAACGAGCAATATTTTTAACCATATTGGATCCATTCAGTAAATTCGGTCAAGCATTTCCCATCAAAAGCAAAAACGCTACAGAAATTGCAAAAAACTTAATTAAATACTTTTCACAGTACGGAGCGTGTAAGACCCTAATTGCGGACCCAGGAACGGAGGTCTCGAATTTAGTAGTAAAAGAACTACTAGAGACATACCAAATAGAATTGCACACCACAACACCCCAAAACCCCGAATCAAACGGACCCATAGAACGATTTCACAGCACCATCATTGAACATTATCGATTATTTAAGGAGAAATTCAAAAATATGAAACCCATAGAATTAATACCCTACTGTATATTCGCCTATAATTCCACGATACACTCACAAACACTAAAACCACCATTCGACTTAATATTCGGCTATATACCGGAAATGTTTAACTACGATCCGGAAGTAATAATTACGCAAGAGTATAACGTACAACACAAAGAAATTATGAAAATCATCTACGAAATTGTTAGAAGTTGCATAGAAACGTCAAAACAAAAAACCTTACAACGAACTAATAAAAACACGAACCAGCCGTTCAAGGAAGGCGACGTGGTATACAAACAGATACCACCGGGATTTCATAAAAAACATAAAAACCCCTTTTCAGGACCCTATTCAATAATATCCTTATTAGAACATAACAAAGCTATTCTAATAAACCATAAAAATGACGAACAGACAATAGCACATCTAAGAAATTTACGTCTTGCAGGTTCCTTGCCACAGGAATAACAGCCCAAATACAAGACTTGACGGACAATCCAGGTATGCTGCCAAAGAAATTAGGTACAGCATACACAGAGACTAGCAGCTGGAACTTGATACATATACATGACCTGACACAACTACACGAAGACTATAACCAAATAAAAAGACATTACATAAACACAGTTACGTCTATGACAAAAGATTACCACGACGAATACCATAATTTTATACTAACATTAAATTTTACTATAGATAATATAGACGATACATTTTATAGGATATTCTTAGAGAGACATAACATCAATGAGAGACAGAGACGGGGCATAATCAATGGGCTAGGATCGATATTTAAATCAATAACTGGCAATCTCGATTCACAAGATGGCGAACGTATATATCAGGCAATAGAAATATTAAGTACAGACCAAAACAAAATTCATGATCTTTTTAAATCACAAAATTCGGTAATGCTAGAAGCAATCGGAGAGTTCAATAAAACGATCGTAGGGTTGAGTCACAATCAGGGCACGATAATAAATAGAATAAACGAGTTAGGTAACACAGTTGATAGCCTTAGGAGCGAACAACTAACGCACTATCATCGCATCAAAATCCTAGAGCTGCTGACCCAGCTTGGACATTTATTGAATAATATTCAAGAATTAGCAATCACAACTGAGAATGCAATCACTTTTTCAAAATTAGGAATTTTTCACACATCCATATTAAAACCAAAATTTATAATAAAAGAAATCAATAGAATACAAAAATACGTAACAAATGCTAAACTAATAACAACCACTGATCTGAATCTGTATGAAAAAATATTCAAAATAAAAGCAGTACAAAATAAATTCCAAATTATATTTCAAATAGAAATACCTCTAGTTGAAGAATCAGAATATGATTACTATCAGTTATACACATTACCTGTCCCAAAAAATCCACACACCTTTACCATGATAATCCCTAGAACCAAATACTTGATCCTAAGCAGTAAACAATATGCCTTTCGAAATGAAGAATGTCAAAATTTAAAGAACAAATTATATTTCTGCCAAGACGACAATCCAACAGCCATGAATGATCAGAACCCATGTAAAATAAAACTAATAAAATTTCAAAAGCCTATCGATAATTGTAACCAAGAATTAGTCAAAATTAAACAAACCACAGTTTCGAGATATGGAACCAGTCAATACATCATCTTAGCGCCAGAAGAGACAAACGCCAGAATAACTTGCCAGGAACAAGAGTGGACCAATATCATCAAGGGTACCAAATTGGTCAACCTCCAACCAAATTGCCAATTGAAAGTAGGAAACAAAAATTTATAAAACCGGCCCCACTACAGCGGAAACACAACAACTATTCAATCTCCCCAAATTAGAAACCACCACTACGAAGGAAGAAACAAATTACGAAAAGGTACCCGAACTCAAATTAGACAACGTACAGCTGCATAACATCGAGCAGATCCAACACCAACTCCAAAACATTAAGAAAAATATACCAGGCCGAATGGAACTACCATTACATCACCTGAGTATATGGACCATATTATTGTACGTGGCTATTTTAACCGCCATCATAATGATAGCCGTCAAATGGGGAGTCATAAGAAGAAGAACCACTAGAAGAACTACGAAGATCAACCCAAGAACCGACAAGGGAGAATTGAAGATCAACCCAGGAACCACCGAAGCCGGATTTCCCTTGAAAATCCGGAACGAACCGTAGCTTCGTTCCTCAAAGGGGGGAGAAGATAAATAGAGCCACAACAACAGGCTATTGTGCAACAATGTATCCTGGCCTCCTTAGAAACCGCAGTGTCATCATAATAGTGAAGTGGCGCCTGTAGGAATGCAGGCGTAAAACCAGCAAGTGCGAACGGAATATCTCCGGTGACATTCAGCATTAGCAGATCCAGGTCACCTCCAGAGACAATAGTGCCACGCCTGGAGGGGAAGACTATAAATAGGATAAGCACCGAGATAGGAGGATTCATTGCTTGTTTCCTAGTTAGTCTGGCACATGGCGTGTCAAGTATTTTAATATCACTTATATATATATATATATATATATATATATATATATATATATATATATATTTTGTCTCATTATTGTATTAAGTAATCATTGTGTTTAAGTAATAATAAATTGTTTAAAAAAGTTAATTGTCTTAACGCTAAAGTTAAGTCGCGACACGTGTGATTTATTTATGTAAACATAAACGAGACTTTACAATTAAGATTCAGTATGTAAAGAGTTCGGTTTTAAAATTCATTCAGTTAAGTTACTTCGTAAGCATTGTTAAGTTTAGTCATTTTATTAAAGTTTTATTACATCGTTATTATGTCTAAATTCGCCTAGTTCGACCAATTTTTACTCCCTAATTATCCTCCGCTCCTTAAACATGGTCCTTCGACGAAAAAGTAACCAGTGCCATTGGAAATACAGTGCTCACTAAAAATCAATTATCCTTATCAAACATCCTTTAACCCAAGTCTCCAAATACCTTTTTTATTTTAGGTAAAAGTAATCAAGGACACAAGCGTCCAAATTAAAAGCAATCAAGGACACAAGTGTCCAAATTAAAAAGCAAATCAGGACAGAAGCGTCCAGGGCAGTACCAAAATAAGGTCAGGTCCAATAAAGCACCCACGCAGGGTCAAATCAGGACAGAAGCGTCCAGGGCAGTACCAAAATAAGGCCAGTTCCAATAAAACACCTATACAGGGTTTTTCCATTCTGATAGTAATATTATAGAACTAGCACGACAGAAATATATACAAAAGATGATATTGAATTTATTTATTTTCCAAGACACATATCACATACAAATATATGAGTTTAAAATTGTTAAATTATTATTGCATGTGAATAAACAATATGTTTACAGAAAATAATTATGCCATTTTTCATCATTCAGTAACTATGATCTGGATTGTAATAGCCTAGCACTTGCTATTGGGGAGGCTCAGTGAAACTTTGTGACATCAGTGTATTATCATCTTCTCTATACAATGCTGCTACAGAAGATAGCTCAGGTATGTCTTGTTGCTGGTGTTGTTGAGGTGTTTCAGCTTTATATTTCTTTATTACCTCCAGTTTGTAGATTTTTCCTTCAGACCATATTGTACTAGAGAATAGGCTCTAGTTCACTTAGCTGTCGGTCACTGAAGGCTGCATATCGTTCTGGGAGGTAAACATTGGCATTTTCATTAAGTTCTGCTACAATCCTCTCGCCAATTTTCGGTGAACATCTCTTGAGATCTCTAAGATGATACGGTGACTTTTTCTCCATCGTCTTTAGGTTTAGCCATTGGTATGCTTACAACGAATTGGACTTTCCCAGCAGAGATATATCTTTCGCAGATTTTTTACTAACACCGCTACTGTTAAGCGAATTGATTAACTTTACACTTCTCTTTGCTGATGCTCAAGTAGTTGATTTGCTTATGATTAATTTCAACCAAATGAACTACTTAAACAACGGCAGAATTGGATACGTACGCGACCGTATTTAAACACGAATTATTTAGTTTTAACAAGTAAAAGTAATCCAGGTCTTCTATGTGACTGCAGATTTCCTAGCAAAGGAGGGATAAAGCGAACCGAATTATTGTCAGAGTTCGTTTACGTTTTAGAATAATTCCGGAAATCACCAACCAAAGTAAGAGGTTCCGCCATTTTGATTTTTACAAAGTGTGACGTAACAAATATGACTTTTAGCGCAGGCGCAAACTCATACTTTTTAGTTTTAGTTTTAAGTGATAAGTGTGGGGTATAATTTTACTCGGCTTGGCAAGCAGAATTCAAAAAATAGATTTGCGCATGCGTAAACCTATACTTTGGAGTTTTCGGTCTAAGCCTTAGGTGTTTGGTATCATTTTACTCGGCTTGGTAAGCAGATTTAGAATATGCGAATGCCCGACATGCTAAATCTGGCAACATAGCAACAACTTCGTGTAGAGCAACCTTGATGGATACATGCGACAGGAAATGAGTCATATGTTTTCAGAGAGTAACCTTCTACAAATGTATTTTTAACAAACACGCCATAGCAACAACCAATAGGAAGAATAATGTTAATAGCTTGTTAGTATAAAAAGCTGATAATTCTTGTTTAGTTAATCAGTTTTGTTAGAAATTTGTCGTTATGTCGACAGTTAATAAGAGAAGAAGAAAAAATATGTGTAGTGTTTCAAAAGCGAGAGTGTTGGACAATACAGTTGTGAAAACCGAGTTTCCAGAATGTAATGTAATTTGTTTGAAATGAATACAACACCGAATGATCCACTTCAGAGCATAATAGACGAATTTTTCCTGCCAATTTCTACCAATACACAAAATGAAATATTTACATATTGTTTGTTAAGTTTGGAGCAGAAAATTATGAATAAAACAGCAACAGTAGAGGATTTAAGGTTATTAGATGAGAAAACATTTTATTTAACAGAAAATAGCTCCAGCTATGTTAGTGTAGGACTATGTTCACAATATAGTTTCAAGCCAGTAGTATTATTACGAAAAATCAACTCAAATAAAACGGTGATGTTCAATGTCACAACGTTTCAAGAATTTTCAACTGTGGTGCTCTCAAACATAGGCGATTTCAAGCAAGCACACATCAAACTTAAAAACTTGCAAGAAAATAATGGTGAAGCTTTGGGTTATATTGTATGTTATATTGTATATTACCAAGTGTTTACGCTATCCAGAAAAAATGTAGGATTTAGTTTTATATATGAAAACCAGAGGTATTCAAATAATTTTGATATAAGCGTGCAGGAATTAAGACATATTTCAGAGGCTATTTTAAATATTTTTTACGAACACGAAACAAAAATGTATCCAGATTTCCAAGGGTTTATTTGTAAAATTCGAGAAGAATTATTTAAATATTATTTTTTAGCACATAAACACACTGTATATCATTTAGTTGCTAGAGAATATACAGAACACAATGTAATTTTAAGCCAACTAATATGTAATTTAAAAAAAATTCAAATATATAATAAATAGTTTAAACGTTTAAGGCTTTTTACTTTACCATATTATTTTCATAAGTGTTGAAATGAATTTAAAACAATGTTTTTACTTCCAATAATATATACGCTACTACTATGTCGAAAACATTTATTATGTTAATTAAACACCATCATGTTGTTTACAACTGTTTAAATATTTTTCCTAAGTGCTAAAGCAACGTTTTTGTTTCCAATAATAAATACGTTAAACATATTTTTATTATATTGAAATATTATGCTAATTAGGTTCAAACTGAAACACATATATTGTAAACAGGAAACGAGAGTTAATATAATGCTGCAAATTCTCGTGCAAGAATATTTTCAACTGAATATATATTGCGAAATATTATGCTGATTAGGTTTTAGAGAAAAACAAGTGTTGCGCAATACACACCGGATGTTACTCAGAGTAGCTGCTAATTAAAAATATTTCACAATATTTCACAATATTCAAACGGTTTAACACCCACATAAACATTGTTGAAATAAACAAGCGAAATACAGGCTATTTAAGACAAACAACAGCAGAAACAATTCAGTATCGTGAAAAAATTTATACAGCGTACTACTACTACTGCCGAAAATAATAATTATAATAATAATAAGAAGAAAAATGGGTCTTTTTAAGTGCGAAGAGTGTGCCAAAAGTTTTGCAAGAAAAGATATTCTCCAACGACATAAGAATAACTGCAACTCCAACTCGCAGTTATTCTTTTGCTCTGAGTGTTTGGCATCCTTCAGTCGCTTTGACAATCTCCAAAAGCATCGAAATAAATTTCACGGTGAGTAGATTTTTAATTAAATATATAGGTTTTAGCAAATTTTCGTAGAAAAAATATTTTGATCCTATTCGATTTATAACTGTTAGATTATAGGTTTTTATTGTTTAACGGTTAATGAAGCATTACGTATAAGAAAAATTAGGAATAGTTTGCTTTTATTCCAGCGTTGCCGAATTATAATTATGTACAGCTCTAAATTCTTTTAGGAAAGTACATTTGAGATTTTTATTTTTGTTTAACTCCGAGTTCTTTTAGGAAATTACATTTGAGCTTTACCGAATTTTTATTTTTTGTTTAACTTCAAGTTCTTTTAGGAAATTACATTTGAGCGTTACCGAATTTTTATTTTTTGTTTAACTCATAATCATATTTCTATTAATGTTTATGGGTTAGATAAACATTTTGATGGGGGGGAAATTTAAAGTAGATATTTGCGGACCCTTATATTTTACAACTTCTCGCAAGACTAGACATATCAACTTATTACTCTTAACTGATGAAGTCGAGAACTCATACTATTGTTTAATAAAAGATGTCTCGTCTTGTGAGAAGTCAGGTTTCAAAACGTGAGCACAAATTTTCTTTATGTGATGGTTGTTTAGTTTTTTAAATATGAAGAAAAATTTGTTGAGCATCAAAATTACGATTGCAATCATGTTAGAGTAAATTTACCTTCAACCGAGTTGCGCAAGGATAAATATGGCAAATACGCACCCGAGAATTTACTTAGGTTTGTCGATTTTGAAAAGAAAATGCGTATCCCTTTCGTTGTGTATGCTGATTTTGAGAGTCTTTTGCCCCCTTTGGAAACCGAACAGTCTCAAAATTGTTGCGAGTCATTCACACAAAAGACTCACAAACATATTCCTTATTCATTCGCGTACTACATTAAATGCTCTTTCGATGAATCGCTGTCAAAATTTGAAACATATCGTGGTCAGGACGCCGCTCGAGTTTTTGTTGAACGTTTAGAAAACGAGATGTATCAAAACCATATTGGTAAAGTTTGGCCTATGACACCTTTAACCGATGAACAAGAGCGTGAATTTCAAAATTCAAAATTGTGCCATATATGTGAAAGACCTTTTGAGGACGATGAGAAAAAAGTTCGTGACCACGATCATTTGCTCGAATTCAATAATTATCGAGCCCGACTCACTCCATCTGTAATCTAAATTCTAAAGTTACAAAATTCATTCCGGTATTTTTCCACAATCTCTCAGGGTACGATGCTCATCTCTTCATCAAAGAGTTGGCAGAGTACGAATCAAAATTAGATGTTATTGCTCAAAACAAAGAGCGATACATCACTTTTAGCAAACATGTCTTGGTTGATCAAGATGAGGAGTCGGAAGGCAACCAAACGAAACAGACATACATAAAACTTAGATTTTTAGATTCGTTTAGGTTTATGGCTAAAAGTTTGGAGAAATTAGCAAAAAATTTACAAGACAGTCAATGTAGGGAGGTTAAGAAACATTTCGCAGACATAAACAAATTTAATTTAATTCGACAGAAGGGCGTATTTCCTTATTCGTATGTTGATTCATTTGAAAAGCTATAAGAAACTAAGCTTCCATCTGAAGAAGGGTTCTACGATTTGTTGAGAGTTGAACACATCATACATGCTGACTATGAGCGTACATGCAAAGTGTGGCAGATGTTTGGATGTATAACTTTAGGGGAATATTCAGATCTATATTTAAAATCAGACGTGTTACTTTTGGCGGATGTGTTTGAAAATTTCAGGAATGTTTGTTTTGAGGTGTATAAATCGATCCTTGTCAGCACGTTACAGCTCCATCTCTTGCTTGTAATGCTGGTCTAAAAGCTACTAAGGTGGAACTTGAAGTTTTAACAGATATCGAGATGCATCACTTTTTCAAAAAAGGTATACGGGGCGGCGTCAGTCAGTGTAGTGTTAGGAGGGCAGTAGCTAACAACGAACACACCCTGAACTATGACAAAACAAAGCCTAAATCATGGCTTATCTATTGTTATGCCACTAATTTGTATGGTATGCGCATGCGCCAACCATTACCGAGCGGAAGCTTCCGTTGGCTCTCCGAAGAAGAAATTCAAAAATTGAAAATTTGGGGGATTATGATGATTTTGGCTATGTTTTCGAAGTTGATTTGGAGTATCTGGAGAGCCTACAGGACTTACATAATTAATTACCCTTTTGCCCTGAACCCCTCATCCCCCCAGGCTCAAAATTGCCGAAACTTATTCCAAATTTACACAACAAAACGAAATATATCATTCATTATAGAAACTTGAAACAAAGTTTGGCTAGCGGGTTAGTTTTGAAGAAGATACATCGCACAGTGACTTTTAGGCAATCTCCATGGTTAAAAATTTACATCGACAAAAACACAAAATTGCGCAACCAATCCAATTTTTTTCTTTAAATTGATGAGCTACGCAGTATTCGGCAAAACCCTGGAGAATCTGGACAAAAGGGTCGATGTTAAACTTGTGACGCACTGGGACAACTTAGGCCGTAAACCGGGAGCTGCGGCTTATATAAATAAGCCTAATTTCAAAAATCATTCAATATTCACAGACGACTTTGTAGCCATCCAACTAAACAGGACTCACGTCACATACGACAGACCCATATATGTAGGTTTTTCAATATTAAATGTATCAAAAACCGTCATATATGACTTTTTGTATGGATACTTAAAAACTAAATATGGCGACAAAGTGACTTTACTGTACACTGACACCGACTCTTTGATATTTTTAGTAGAGACAGAAAACTTTTATAGTAGCCAATACTGTGGCAGTTTTAGTTGGTGTCTGTTGAGTTGTTTGAGTAGTAGCCAATGATGTGGCAGTTGGTTGTTGTTGAGCAGTAGCCAATGTTGTAGTGGCCGTGTTTTTCGATATGTCACTCAAAGGTTTTAAGATGGGTTTATATACACGTTGTAATGTTTCATCTGTCTCTGTTTTGCCCAGTTTCAAATCTAAATATTTGTTTCGAATAATCTTTGATAAATCAGCTATTTTACGTTTTATATTAGGCGGCTGTGTTGATAGTTTTTGTTGACGACGATGACTTTTAGGTTTTTTCGACATGTTTACACTATGTCAAACACATAAAGACTAACAGCAACAACAGTTTATATATATATATATATATATATATATATATATATATATATATATATATATATATATATATATATATATATATATATAAAGTGATCGAATGCTTACCGATATCTTCCCTTTGTTAAATCAGAGTCTTTAACAATCACCACCACATCATGTTTAGTTTGCCAACATTCACCACAAAGTGTTTTGAATTTTTCAAGTCATATCAGTTGTAACATGATCATCATACACATGTTTAAGATTTGTTTCATCTTGTTTAAATAACACCACAACATTGGCATTGTCACGTACCAATTGCTTTGGTACTTTGCCATATGTTTGACAGAGATAGAATGAATCAATATTCTTATGCCGTCCCATACAAAAATACGATTTTATTTTATCTTGCTTGTCACACGCCACATTATCAAATATAAAAATTGAGTTACCCAAGGCATTTGCAGGGTCTAATATTTCATCGTTTTCACTATACGGATAATATCCAACAGTTTTTGTTGAATCCAACACATCCTTCAACATTTTGTATTTGGGTTGATATAGACACTTTGAATACACATACACGTTTTCAAACTTTAAACCGTTCGGTTCAAACAATAAACTCAACATAACATTTGTTTTACCACACCCACTAGGACCACATATCAAACATCTAACTGTGTCTGGTAAAAGAAGACCATGCCGGTGTTGTTTAACTGTTTCAACAGAAAAAACATCATCCAGGTTTGTGACTGGTAAGGTTTCAGTTGTGTGTTTTACGATACGCATCGTTAACTAAACTGACACTTTAAGTATAAATAGCCGTGTTTAATACATATTTACATCAGTATCAATGTTGGTATTTAAGGGTGAGGGCCTTGTAAACACATTAATTAACGCCTTACCGGTTGAGTTACACATTCCTGGTTATCAGGTTTGTGGTCCAGGTACCAAACTTGAGGAACGCCTTGCTAGAGGTGATCAAGGTATCAATCTACTAGACCGTGCTTGTCGAGACCACGACATTGCATACTCTCAATCAAAACAGTTGAGCGATAGACACCGAGTTAACGAGGTGTTGGAGAATCAAGCTAGACAGAGAGTTTATTCGAAAGACGCAAGTTTTGGCGAAAAAGTGGCTGCTTGGAGTGTAGCAAAAACAATGAAAGTTAAAAGAAAACTTGGCATGGGTGTGAAATCAAAGACAAACACCAAACGTAGGAGTAGTAAAAAAGTAAGATGTGGTGGTAAAATACCATTTAAAAATATCTTAAGTTTAATGCGGAATGCTATAAATGTGGGTGAGCAAGTTCCGTCTGTGAAAAAATTACTGCATGTAGCAAGAAAAGTTATCAAAAATGCCGGAGGCCGTAAGAAAGTTAGGGTACCCCGTGTTAGTCCCGTACCAAAAAGTGGGGGTTTCCTACCATTGTTACCTCTTATATTTGGCGGTCTATCGGCACTTGGAGCTCTGGGTGGCGGTGCTGCTGGTATTGCTAAAGCCGTAAACGATGCCAAGTCGGCTAAACAAAAATTGGAAGAAGCAAAACGTCACAATCAAACAATGGAGGCTATTGCTGTTGGTAAGACAGGTAGTGGCGATGGCCTACATATAAAGAAGCAACGTAGTGGTTATGGTTTGTATCTGCAAAAGCCAAAAAACATGTGATGCATTTACCAGCAAGACCTCTAACTAATGTAGATCTTGTAAAATTTGCTGGTAAAATGAAAATCCCCTATTTTAGAGGTGTATACATGCGAGATGAGCTACCTTGAAATGGACCACGTAAAAATGAATCGTTTATCACGAATTTACAAACAAACAAGGAGCCTGGCAGTCATTGGGTTGCAGTTAGGAAGTCTGGTGACATAGTTGACTACTTTGACTCATATGGTAATTTGAATCCACCAGTCGAGTTGCAACGGTACCTTAAAGACTCTACTCTAATGTCTAATCATGATGTATATCAAGCATATAATACTTATAATTGTGGTCACTTGTGTTTAAAATTTTTAAATAAAAGACTTAAACAATAACCTCTGTGTTTCAGTCAGGTCGATAACGTTCGAGTTGAAAGGTAAATCGTCTTCTCTGTCGTTGGAAATATTTCCACCGATAGTGTTAGACCCTCGGTTTGATCATTCGTTGGCACTTACAAAATTTCACACATACACCATACCAAACATAGAACCTGGATGTAATAAGTTACATTTTTATTTTACTTTGGAGGCCGAACCGAAGAAAGATGGTGTGTTACAGAAAATAATAATTACCAATGGAGCTTATGAAATTAGAGATATGGAACGATGTATCCAAAATGAGATGGCTCGTATATATCTCAAGTTAAATAATTTGCAACATGATGATGTTGTAGATGCAACCAGGCTTTTCAGTTTAAAAGCCAACAACACTTTGAAATGTGAGATACTGTGCAAGTACAAGATCGATTTTACCGGAGATGCTTCAATAGCTCCTCTCTTAGGTTTTTCCTCAAATAGATCTCTCATTAAAGATGTGGTGCATGAATCAGATTTACCTGTGGAGATTGTTAAAGTGAAAACGATTCGTTTGGAGTTAACGTAGTGAGCGGGTCTTACCATGATGGCAAACCTACACACATAGTTTATGAGTTTGCTCCGATGGTTGATCCTGGTTATGCGATCGACATAAACCCTCATAGTAAACTATTCATGCCTGTCACCACCTGAATCATTTCACATATAAATGTAAACATTATCGATCAGAATTCAGTACCTGTGAATTTTCAAGGTGAAGAGATCATTGTTATATTGCAGTTGAGCAGAACGCCGGCATTTTAGTTATAAATAACAGTGAGCAAACCCAAGCAGGTTCAGTATCTTCACCGCCTGCATCGAAGACAGGTCTATCGTTGGAGAACATTCAGTTTCTAAAATCTTTGGGCTATAATGTCGAGCAAACTACATATCTTCGCGGACCCTGTTCACGACGAGTCAATCAGGGGAGAAGAAATACACACGTACGCTCCTCAAACTAGATCTTTTGATTACAACGATACATGTGAGTTTGCAATCAATCAACAAGATGTGTTTTACTACTAATTGGTGATACAACTGAGACGACCGGTGCTACAGGAGATGTTGCAGTAACATCTAATGCAGCCGCTCATTTGTTTTCCTCTGTTGCTGTTGAATTGTGCAATCAGACTATTGAACATGTTAGAAACCCTGGTATAGTTACAACAGTTCGAACATTTTTGCAATCAAACAGCGATGAAGCACGAGCTCTGATCCCGGCTGGTTGGCATCCTGCCGAAAGAAATGCAATAGTGAAAAACAATCGATTTTGTTATTGTATACCTCTCAGCTACCTGTGCAATATTTTCAAAGGCTATAGAAGAATGCTTTTCAGCCGCTTTTCGATACGTATAACTCGAGCTCAGAATGATAGAAATTGCTATATTTTGAGCGGTGTAGACACGGCAAAGCTATAAAGTTTCACATAGAACATATGTTATTGCAATTCAAACATATCCACCCTAGTGATGTTATACAACAGCAGCTGTTAAAATCTATTGCTCAAGACAAAAAGATTCTTATGCCATTTAGAAAATGGGAGATGTATGAATGGCCGAATCTGAGTAATTCAACTAAGGATTTGTGGTCTGTTAAAACCACCTCAAACACTGAACGGCCTAGATTTGTTGTTGTGGTATTTCAAACGGATCGACACCACAATCCTAGGAGAGATATCAACGAATTTGACCACGTGGATATTCGAGATGTAAGACTTTACCTAAACTCCAAGCAGATCCACACCGAAGGTATGAATCTGAACTTTGGCCAAGCAAACTAGAGGCATATAGAAACATGATTGAATTTAAACGGTCGTATGTTGGTAGAGAACCTCAACCTAGAGTGGATTACAGAGCCTTTGCAAAGTTTCCTATGTTTGTGTTTGATTGTTCCAAGTATAACGATTCTATAAAACCATCAACTGTCGATATCAAATTGGAAATGGAGAGTCGCCAGAACTTCCCAGATCACACGAAATGATACATGATTGCGTCATCGAGTACTCCCCACTCTCTAATGTTGTACGCTATATAATGTAGAAGTAAGGTTGGAGCAGATTAGTGTCAATATGAGGTTCGTAGTTATCGATACTCAAGATTTTTGTCTTCCCGAATTTACACCTAAAGAACTATTGATTTATAATGGCTTCCAAACAGTGCATTATGTATTTAAACCACATACACCGTTACATTTCCTGCATGCAGATATAATCAAACAAGTGAAGTTCCTGCAAGCTCAACACCATTGTATCGATTATAATTATGGTAATGTTAATTTAGAAGAATTACCAAATATAACAACACATTATTGCTCAACAAGTGGATAGAATTTATGTTAAAGGAGAAAATAAGCAAAGGTTTTTATCACATTTATTGCTAACTTGTGGCTATAGAGTGGATGTTATCAACTTGGAAAACAGTCCTGGGTGTCCGAAGCTGGTTCCTGACATTCCTTTATGTATGGAACATACTCTGGGATATAATAGAAAATGCATATGTAGTGTAAATAACTGTATATCATTATTTTCTTATATTGTAAGCTTAATACCATAATAAAACAAAGTTGTAAATTAGATCTGCTTTTTTATTTTAGACTACTTTAAAATACATTTATTAATATTAATTTCCAACCACATTAGTTTCTCCAGCATCCATCCACTTTCGGCTTCTGCAAACTCCAAAGCTTTTGTATAAATCTCGTTGTCGAATTCCTTAAATATATTTTCACAATCAGTTGAAATTGTAACAGTTTTGTTTTTAGTATTGAATGACTTCATTTCTTTTATATTGCGGATTTGGAGCACATACAGTCCAAACAATTCCAAGTTCATTTTAGTTTGATTATGTTTAGCTAAAGCTGTTTCAATCAGATGAAACAATGTATGTTTCACAGTATCCAAGGCAAGTCTTATGTCATTACCATCTAAGCTAATACGATAGGTAGCCACTCTATAACTAGGTGGCCAGGAGTGCCGAGATAAGCACAGATTTGGCACCATAAAGCTGTTCAATCAAGTGATTGGTGCCTTAGTCAAAAATGGCACCACTCACGCATCCTTGACCCTAGTAGGTACCGTAACCATAGATGGTAGTTGTATAGGGGCAACATATGTAGAAAATGGAAAAACATGGCATGGCGTGACCGTCATTGCATCAGTAGACATAACTCTAACCGATTATGTGGCCAATGTTCGTTTAGAAGATAACCAGATCCATTTGCAGACAGGAGTGACCTGACCCTACCTAGACGGTTACTGCTTTGATAGCTTAATAGGTGAGGCAGTATGGCACCTACCGGTTGTCACTCGATGCTATGAGGGGCTGAGTCTGTTGTATGAGGGTTCCGCCAGAAAAGTGAAGGATGTCAAGAATCAACAGGTGTATATAGTGGTGGAGAGTCAAGATAAAACCTTTGCTCTCACACTGGTTAAAATGACTCTTTTGTGTCACCGCGTGGCGTGGCAAACAGAACATCCCAAGCTTACTGTGGTCTTAGGAGAAGAGGGAAAATCAATCAAGGCTCAAATGAGTTTAGTAGCACAGAACACATACTTGGTGTCCTATGTGAATAGTAAGTTCCTGTACCTTGAGCAATCTTTTAAGCGAGATATAGACCAACTATTTGTAAATATGGTTCATAGAATATGCACCACAAGAAGAGAGATTTTAAGGAACAGGCTGCTGTTAGCGCCTATCGCCCCAGATGCAGTGGCTCAAATAATCCAAGGCGAAGGCAAAGTGAGAAGAGTTTTAGGCGAAGTTTTATATATTATTCAGTGTGTCCCTAAGGAGGTCGGTCTACGAAGAACTGATCGATGTTTCAAGGAATTACCAGTCAATTTAGGGAATAAGTCACTGTACATGGCCCCTGTTAAGTGCCAAATATAGGAAAAGAGAGACTTCTGAACGATAGAAAAGTATAAGGAGACTGGGTGAGATTCAACCTTTTTATTAGCATTTATTTGATTCTCTGGATGTAATAAAGAGCCCAAGGTTTTAAGTGGTCGATAAGAACAACTTTTAAAAATGAAAATTCAAATAGGCACACGCCTCCCTAACCAATCAAAAGAAAATAATAATAGTTGTATTTTTCTGACACTTGGAGAAAACGGCAATGTAAATTATTAATGTTTACTTAGAGTAAGAAAATAGGGTAGAGGAGAAATTGTGCTCACTATAAAGATTGTGTGTAAAAGATTTTATCCTGGTAGTTCTTTTTTTTTTTTTTTGGTAAGGAATAAATTAGTTATTTATTAAAGGGTTTGTCTTAATTATATTCTGACTCTAACCTTCTGAAAGTAGAGATACTAGCTATTTTGTTAAATAAAGAGTAACGAGCTTTTGACTCTATAAGGTCTGACGAGAAGCCGCCGATTACAATAAGAAGTATCTAATAACCGAAACAAACTTTTATGGGATTGCAGGTATGATGTGCACTGCAGTTATATTTATATTACACCAAATAAAAACGTGAGCGAGGGGCAGTGGGCAGCATACTTTAGAAGTCTTAAACGACCCTTTATTTTGTGTAGGGACACCAATTGCCATAATTGGGCATGGGGGTGTGCTAGCACAGATCGAGGAGGCAGAGAATTGTTTACAGCAATCGAAAGCTCGAATATTTGTTTTTTAAATACCGGCGCCTCCAGACTGATTAATACGCCCAACAGCTCAAATGTGTTTGCCGTGAACTTATCGATTTGCTGTCCTACAATTACATGGCTAGTAGATAATAATAATTTTGGCTCAGACCATTATGTTGTTCGGATGCAATTATATTACGATGACAATTTAAATAATATACATAATGTGCAAATAAACATTTAGATAACGCCAATTGGATGTTGTTTTCCTCTCTGTCGGAGACTGCGACAGAACAAAGTAAACATCAAAATTTAACCTATGACGAATTTATAAAAAATATTAATTAGATATGCGAGGCCGCTATCCCGAAGAGGACGACAGCCGCCAATCCCCGTTTTAGTAAAGAATGAAGAATGTAACCATGCAATTGACAAGGAAGGACAAGCTCTTTCTAATTATAAAAGTATACCTTCTTATGAAAATTTTATGGCTTATAAAAACCTTTCTGCTTTAAAAAAGAGAACAATACTCACCAGGAAACGTAACAGTTGGAAATACTTTTGTTTAAAATTAAATGGAAATAGTCAGATTGGGGAAATATGGAAAATGGCAAAGCGATTGAATAACATTAACAGAAGTGTAACATATGCATCACAACAATCCTGTGTTAGCAGACTTATTTCTTTGTAATATAGCACGAATAAACACTAAAGAAAGTATATACGAAAATTCAATGTGTCTTGAATGCTGACATAAATTATCATAACCATTCACATTCTATAAATTAGACAGTAGCTGAAACAATTTAAAAAAAAGCCTGGACGCAGCAAGTGCTTAGTGAATTTTCATAGAAATGATCTGGCACCAAATATTTGTTTATAACTTTTTGTCCTCTAACATAGAAACTTAGATTTTAGTATATGGTTTCCTTTTAATGTCATAAACTTGCGTACCAAATTTAGTTACCAAGGCTTTATTATTTCCGGGTATATAATTTTTTTCCTAAAGAAAATGATAAATTTTCCGGGAAAACCTGGGCCGATTTTCCTGATTAACGAACATGTTCAAGCCACTTGTGAAAGCAAGGTACTCACCAAATTTGATCAAAATTGGCCCATTATTTTTTGAGTTATCGGTGTGACACATACATACATACATATATATATATATATATATATATATATATATATATATATATATATATATATATATATATATATATATATATATATATATATATATATATATATATATATATATACAGGGTGTCCCACCGAAAGGGGCAAGTAGCTTTTGGGTGTCTCTGTGTCTAGTAAATGGAAATTTCTTTCAGCCATCTGTTACAGAATTTTAAGGAGCATATTCCGAAAATAATTTAACATACACAGGCTGTCCCATAATTCAGTGGCAACACAAACTTGTATTTTTTTTAATGGAACACCCCATATATTATTACATATTTCGATTTGCGATGAAATTCTGACTCAAATATTATAGAGGTCTTATAGCTTTAATCTCAACGGTTTTTGTGTAAATGTCAATAAACTGTCAAAATGAGGTTATGTTTGGCGTATTTTTGCTACACCGGCAGTCGAACTGCAATGAATTTGTCTGAAGGAATGTTTTAGGTAGATGGTCTTCTATGTAGAATACACTCCAAGGTGTCAAAAAAATAATACATTGTACAGGGTGATCACTTTTCATGAATAATTAATTTACTGCATTTTTTCAAATGGGACACCCTGTATATTATTACATATTTGAATTCTCCATAAAATTCCGCGTACAACGGTATAAAATTATAGAGCAGTTCAATTACCGGATTTAAAAATATTTAAAAAAAAAAATCGAGATTTTTCTAAATTTGTCAATTGCATTATGTATTAACGGAAGAAAATTTTATAGATTATCATCTCCAATCTAGTTTACAGTGAAATGATGCACATTAATGAAAATCTGTCTAAATTCTCAGTCGAAAGTTAGTAAAAAATATCTTTGATTAAATTCGTCGAGTTACATGTCGTAATTACCGATCCGTTCAGTTAAAACTTCCAATAAACGCTTCTACAATGCATTGAACTGGCTGTGTGATAGTCAAAATACATGAACAAGCAGTTGATGCGACATTTTCTTGGGTATTTGCAATAGTTTGCGGAAAATTCTCACTTCGGTGCCGTACAAATTCATATGTTAGTTATAGGGAAAGGTATATCCGCAGAGTAGAGAATAGGAAAATTGAATTGTCTGTTAAAGAAGGCTGATGTCATTTCATACCTGTCATTGAATGTTATCATTCATCGCTTGTGTAATAATTGTTTTATGATATTTTCAAATAGTTTTTGGTTCATCTCTGTGTATTTCTAGTTTTTCTTGTTCACTTTTGTTACGTCAGTTCGTTTATTCTCAGTTTTCTGTTCTTTTTCGTAGCGTTAAGTGATAATTTTAAGTGTACAGTTCAGGTGATTTTTTGGAGTTTCAAACATGAATTTATCTGTAAGTGAAAAAGTTGACATGGTATTCTGTTTGGGAAAAGCTGACAAAAATTCTCTTCTTGCTGCAAGGATTTATCATCAACAATTCCCACATAGACGGCAACCAAAGCGGCAGGCTTTTGAACGAGTGAAGAGAGAGTTCATAAGTAAGGGAAGTGTTAACTCGTATCCTAAAAATCGAAGACCAGTTATTGCTGTTACTGACGAAGGTACGCAGTTGAATATATTGTTATCACTAGAGGAAAATCCTCACACATCCACAAGAGAGCTGGAAAATGAAACAGGCATACCCAAAACAACAATCAATAGAATTGCAAGGAAATATAAATATCACCCATATCATATGAATACACATCAGAATTTAACCGAGCACGATTTCGAAACACGATTGTTCTTCTGCCGTACGATGTTAAACCGAATACATATGGATAATGAGTTTGTGACAAACATTCTATTCACTGACGAGGCGACTTTCAGAAGTACAGGCATCGGCAATAGACACAATATGCATTATTATAATGTCAGAAATCCACATTGGTTGAGGAAAATCGACAATCAAAACCGATGGTCACTGAATGTTTGGGGAGGGATAATTGGGGATTATGTCATTGGACCATATTTCTTGGATGGCACGTTGACCGGTGAGAGATATGAACTATTTCTCAGGAACGAATTAGGATCACTCCTCGACGATGTAGATCTATATTCGAGGCAGCAACTGTGGATTCAACATGACGGTGCTCCAAGCCACTCGTCTATTTCTGTAAGGAACTATCTGAATCAGCGCTTTCCAAGAAGGTGGATAGGCCGAGGTGGACAGATCATCTGGCCCCCAAGATCACCAGATCTTACACCCTTAGATTTTTTCCTTTGGGGGTATGTGAAAGACATGGTCTACAAAGAACCAGTTACGACAAGTGAGGATATGCGGAGAAGAATCATTGATGCCTTTGGTAGCATAACTGTGCCTATGTTAATAGAAGCCAGGCAAAGTTTCGTCAAAAGGCTTCAGCTTTGTATCAGATATGAAGGAAACATATTCGAGCACCTGTAATTTTATTTATTCTGCGAATAAAAACCAGTAGAAAAAATAAGAGTTGTTTTATTGCAAATACGGCAAGTATACATTATATCATAACATAACAGTAGTATTAAATTCTCCCGACTATTTGCATCTTTGTGACATTATCTTGAAGAGCATAATTATGGCTTCTTACTTTTGACCTTATAATCGAATTCCCCTTTGACTAAAAAATTAATTGCAGATTTCATAAATTATCATTGTGAAGTTACGTTATTCAATGAATCTATTTGTCTGTGAAATTCGTCACATTTTTTAAATATTTTTAAATCCGGTAATTGAACTGCTCTATAATTTTATACCGTTGTACGCGGAATTTTATGGAGAATTCAAATATGTAATAATATACAGGGTGTCCCATTTGAAAAAATGCAGTAAATTAATTATTCATGAAAAGTGATCACCCTGTACAATGTATTATTTTTTTGACACCTTGGAGTGTATTCTACATAGAAGACCATCTACCTAAAACATTCCTTCAGACAAATTCATTGCAGTTCGACTGCCGGTGTAGCAAAAATACGCCAAACATAACCTCATTTTGACAGTTTATTGACATTTACACAAAAACCGTTGAGATTAAAGCTATAAGACCTCTATAATATTTGAGTCAGAATTTCATCGCAAATCGAAATATGTAATAATATATGGGGTGTTCCATTAAAAAAAATACAAGTTTGTGTTGCCACTGAATTATGGGACAGCCTGTGTATGTTAAATTATTTTCGGAATATGCTCCTTAAAATTCTGTAACAGATGGCTGAAAGAAATTTCCATTTACTAGACACAGAGACACCCAAAAGCTACTTGCCCCTTTCGGTGGGACACCCTGTATATATATGTCGGGTCTATGCTTGATCGATGTGAACGACCGGCGACGTATTTTTTAGTAAAACTGGATTCTGATTTGGCTTCCACTCTTCAGATTGGGGGTGGTAACTTTGATGCTTTAAGATTTGAGAGATTACACTCTTTTATTACTGCGCTTGATTTAATATCACGTTATGGATGCAATATAGTGTCATCCGTTCCCGTATGTGAAAACGCTAGTGTAGTAAGTCGGAAGTCATTAGATTTCTCTAAAATGGGCGATCGTGATTTTATCACACTTTCGAAGAAAATTTATAATATAGAAGAAAGGAAACGTTTCCTTACTTTGATATATATATATATATATATATATATATATATATATATATATATATATATATATATATATATATATATATATATATAAAAATATAAAAATTGAAACTGGCCCTGGATATGGGTTCTAAGGTTTTTTTTTCAAAATTCAAAAGTCGGGATCCCCCCATTAGTGAATTTTTTCTAAGAAAATTAACTAAAACTCACATCTCCAGATATGGATGGAATTTATTATGAAGTACTTGCATGCCTGTCTCCAAATTTGAGACTAAACTTCTTGGAGGTCATAAATACTGTATGGGTATCCAAAGTAATTCCACAAGATTAGAAAGCTTACCTAATTGTCACGTTTTTAAAACTCTTTAAAGACCATTTTCTGCACAATTCCTACATGGGTATATCGCTGGGCTCGTGTGTACTTAAAACCATGGAATATATGATAAAAAATAGGTTAGAAAAATGGTTAGAACAACAATCTTTAATCTCGCATACACAATTTGGATTTCGTAAAAATACATCAACTATGTCTAGTCTAGATAATTTCGTTCTAGATATAAACAATTCGTTAGCAAACAAAACGTCATTGCTGGGTATGTTTATACACATGCGGATACGATAACGTCAGACATAAGGCTCTGTACATCAAAATTCTGAAAATCAATAGACCAGCACGCTTTGCAAGACGAATTATAAAACTATATGAAGATCATATATTGTATTTAAAAATCAACAATGAAGTGGTGGGGTCAGGAACAACTAATCTTGGACTTCCCCAGGGAATGAGTGAAGATTAAAACCTGTGATGAGCACTGATAAGTACAATTTGGAGAACTCATTCATCTTAATACAGTTTTTTGACCCGAAACGATCGTCGGGTCAAAAAACTGTATTGTGAGGAATTGGGTTCTCCAAATTGTACTTAGTATGAGCTGCTATTGTCTGTCCCAATGTTTTACCTTTTCTATCCTGGGTCTGCCTGTGAATGTATCTGAAAGTGACCTAGCTTGACCGCTAGCGCGTGAATATATTGTGTCCCTGTTTGATCCTTACGTTAAGAAAAAAAAAGAAGCGGGAATAGCAAAATATTAGCTAAAATTATATATATATATATATATATATATATATATATATATATATATATATATATATATATATATTAGGTTTTAGATTAAGTTAGATCAAATGTAAAAATAAGTAAATATGTCAATGTAAAATATAACGGTTTGACAATTTTTAAATCGTTATTTGTGAAAAAGTGTAGTAATAATGGGTCTATTTAAATGTGATCACTGTGAGAAACAATACACACCGCAAAGATACGATGAAACGACATATGTTTAATTGTGGTCCGAACCTAAACTTGTTTTTTTGCCCATTCTGCCTTTCTACGTTTTCCAGAAAGGACAGGTTTGAAGCTCACAGTATATTCTCTTAAAATATTTTTCAAACTTTTATGCTGAAGGCTCCCTCAGAAACATACATCAGAATCAGACCAAAGCTACAGAGTTCCAGCATCATGAAAGTGGTAAGTTAAATATTTTAACAATGTTATATTAAAAAGATTTTAACTCTACCGGAAGACACATAGATTGAAACATTTTTACACAGGTATCCTATTCAAAAATGTCGTATGCATATACTTATACTATCCTTCGATTTTCAGGTTGGGTGCTCCAAAAATGGCTTTGGTTGTGAGTGTTGCCAAATTCTCTCCACTAGCAGGCAATTCATACATGGGTGTGCCAAAGTGTATTATGGACAAAAAGGCGTGCATAAATATCCAGAATGAAGATAATCAGTGTTTTAAGTGGTCCATCCTTGCTGCACTACACCTCATCGAACATGGGAATGTTACGCAACGCTTATCTCATTATTTACCATATGAGAACGAATTGGATTTTACAGGTATTATATTTCCTGTTTCTTTAAATCAAATTAGTCAGTTTGAACAACAAAATTATATTTCTATCAATGTTTACGGGTTGGATAAAGATTTTAATGATGGTAAATTTAATTATGAAATTGGTGGTCCCCTGTATTTTACTACTTCTCGCAAGACGAGACATATCAATTTATTATTGTTAACAGATGAAATTGAAAGCAACACTCATTATTGTTTATGTAAAGATATGTATCGTCTTGTGAGGAGTCAAATATCTAAACGTAAAGGTAAAAAATTCCTTTGTGATAGATGTTTAGTCTTTTTTGGAACAGAAGCAAAATTAGTTGAACATCAGAAATTATATTGTAATCATGTTAGAGTAAATTTACCAACAACTGAGATGCGGAGGGATAAATATGGTAAATACACACCCGATAATTTACTTGGATTTGTCGATTTTGAAAAGAAAATGCATGTTCCTTTCGTTGTGTATGCTGATTTTGGGAGTCTTTTGTCCCCTTTGGAAACTGAACTTCCTCAAAATTGCTGCGAGTCATTTACACAAAAGACTCACAAACACATACGGTATTCGTTCGCGTACTACATTAAATGCTCTTTTGACGACTCGCTTTCTAAATTTGTCACGTATCGTGGTCAGGACGCCGCGGGCGTTTTTGTAGAACGCTTAGAAAATGATGTTAGAGGGCATCATCAAAACCACCTAAGCAAAGTTTGGCCTATAACACCTTTAATCGATGAACAAGAGCGCGAATTTCAAAATTCTAATTTATGTCACATTTGTGAAAGATCTTTCGGTCCTGATGAGGAGAAGGTTCGTGGCCACGACCATTTGCTCGAATTCAATAATTATCGCGGTCCGGCTCACTCTATCTGCAATCTAAATTATCAAGTTCCTAAATTCATTCCGGTAGTGTTTCATAATTTCTCAGGGTACGATGCACATCTCTTCATTAAAGAAACATCTTTACCAAGCGAAGATAAATTTTATGATGAACTTCGAAGTGAAGAAGTCTCTCAAGAAGACTATCATAGGGCTTGCAATGCATGGCGCGTTTTAAATTGTAAAACTTTAGAAGAGTACTTTGACTTTTACTTAATGTCTGATGTGCTATTGCTCGCTGATTTGAAAACTATAGGGATTTATGCCTTAAAACATACAAACTTGACCCGGCCTATTACTACACAGCTCCAGGTTTAAGTTGGGATGCAATGTTAAGATATACAAAAGTTGAATTAGAATTATTAACTGATATTGATATGCTACATTTTTTTAAAAGGGTATTCGATTGGTGGAACCCTTATATATATACGTCCTTATCAAAGCTCTACCTACAGTATAAAATCAGAAACAACAACAACAATGGCTTTGTCATCATCATCATCAGTGGTAGCTGAGTTAAACGGCGACGGTCTATGTGAAGCGTCACCTGTAATTAGAGCGGCAGACTTGTTGTTGAACACCCCATATAACATCTTAGGGGGCGAAAAAGTGAAAACTCGTTATGGTTATCGACTGTTAATGAAATTAGAAAACGGGGTGGTTTTTCTACCGAGAAGAATGTTACCAACTGAGGATCGAATCGTGTTTTTTGAGTCTGGAGACGCTCAAGCGCTATATCAAGGGCAAAAAAAATTAAAAAATGGTATGTATACTAGTATATTCCAATTTCAATACAGAAAAACCAACACCATCACCGAGTTGTAAGGCTCAAACAATATATAACAGACCAATCAAACGTATGCAGACTAGTTTATTTCAAAGTTAAGGAGATAAACTATCAACATCAACCTATGAAGGGGGGGTTTTTCATCGTAAACTATCAACCGTATGTCCTTTAAAAAACAACAGCAGTAACAAGTATGAACCAAGGTATGAAGTGTTTTATTTGCCGTAAGGACTTCACTCACAAGAACCCTGTGTTAAATCATAAACAACTTATTTCTCATACAGTATTTGATTTTATAACTTTTGACCTACCTGTATTTTTAGTTTATAACATTAGTCTTTTGGAACGAACATTTTTGTGTTTTCAACGTCGTCATAAGCTACACTTGGAACATTCGAAGGTAATTCTTAAATACCTTTTTCTGTATAATAAAATTCAATTGCGCACTCATTTTCTTGTAGATGGTCTTATACACGAATTACTCTTGTGTGAACCCTGTATCGCTTTACTGCTACAAAATTTTTTATAATGGAACAGTTAAGACATATCACTTTTATCAGCAAGGAATTAAAACCACAGTTAAAAACACCAGTTGATCAAATAATCCTGGACAGCGTGTTGGCTGATATAGAGTGGTTTGAAACCGAGAACAAATTTTGTTGTGTGCTAGGAGGTTATGCTTCGACACTATGCGGTACCGAACCACATTATCTTGTAATTCGTTTAATAATACCTGGAGCTAAGTACGACTCTTGTAATTTACCTAATATGATGGGTTATCGTAGGATTAAGAATGGTTTTATGTTTTACCGTAGTTTTTCAGATGAGAAGATAGTGTGGTATAGTTATAGTTTTTTGCCTGAACTGTTTATTCATAAAGAACTTTTTATACTCAAAATATTTCAGTACTATAAATATGCTTTAGATAATAGTTTTGTTTTTTATAAAGCAGAAAAGACTAAAAAACTTCTTTTTGTTGAAAACCCAGCCAGTGCTTTCTATTTTTGGCGACCTTATAAACCGCAAACCTTGCAATCATTATGTATGGGCTCGTTAGCTCGGCAAATCTAGAGTATTATTTTTCAGTTGTGTTTATATTAAAACTGTTGTATTTTAGTCTAGTGTTTATTAAGCTGTTGTACTCTTTTTTTTTGTTTGTACTAAGTAATAATGTATTTTGTATAAACTGTACTTTTGTGTAAAAATGTAACAAACAATATAAACCCTACAGTATAGTGGAAAAATGTAACAAACAATATATACCACAGTATAATGTTAAATAAACCCCCTTCATATTTTAACTTGTGTTTTTTTAAATAAAACCTATATATGTGTAAGGTAAACATCTCTTTACAAAACAATAACGTATACACATACGTATGTCAATTCCTTTAAACTGTGTATTTTGACCTAGAACAGTGTACCACTCTGTATGTATTAATGGAATACATATTGTTGTGTATTAATCCTATCGAGAACGTGTTTTGTTATTTTAAATTAAAGTAGCCCATTCAGACGCTACATGGTAATATACTATACTAGTTAAGCAGGGGTATGGGACCGCATAGCTATGTACGCAGCTAACAAGATTATGGGGAGGTACCCCCACGAATTTGTACCACTCTGTATGTATTAATGCAATACATATTATTGTTGTGTATTAATCCTATCGAGAACGTGTTTTATTATTTTAAATTAAAGTAGCCCATTGAGACGCTACAGGAGAATGGGAGCACATAGTTAGTATATTATTCAGCGATGAAACCGTTGACTCGCGTCTGTGTTTACAACAGCTCGCGAGCCCCCTGCTTAACGTTCTGTATATACAGGGAGTGTTTAGACAGTTATGAACAAAATTTGTTTAGAAATCATGCTACAGCCTTCTGTTTTTCACTTGTTGCGTGTCTTTCTCTTATTTCATCAACTATAGCATACATTCGGTATCAAGTTTAATATGTATATAAAAACATAGCGTGTACGTGTTTGTTATAAGCAATCGATATCGATATATCAATCCTTGGTCTGTTTGTTTCATGTGTGTGTGTCTGCAAATACGTTGTTTCTTATGGTAAACCGTGTCAAAAGCTATATATTAGGCTAAAATACATAGAATCTTATGGGAAATAAGAACGATTTAAGGTGTGAGCGGGGGCCTTTTCTGCAAACACAAATAATGTGTTGATGTCATCCTTTCGGTTATGTCTGTATTCTAGACAAGCTCAAACAAGGTTCTATATGATACTCGTTGGGCAATCAATTGTCTGTCTGTCTGTCTGTTGTTACACACATCTGTCACTCTAAGCAAATGCATCAAGCTGTCATGACCTATGTGTGTGTTATATCTTTTCAACAGCATGTACAAGCTCAAACAAGGTTCTATATGATACTTGTTGGCAATCAATTGTCTGTTTGTCTGTTATTCCATACATCTGTCAGTTTAAGTAAAGACATCTAACTGTCATAACCCATATGTGTCATATATCCTTTCAAAACAACCGTGTGTACAAGCTCAAACAAGACTAGGGTTACACACTCAAGCACACTTGTTCAGTATGTGTTAAGCTGTGAAACAAGGATGACTTCTGCAAAAAAAAAAAACAATAAAATTAGGCTTCCGTTTCGTTGTAGTGAAAATTGTTCACAATGCAACCCAAAGGTGAAAATTTTACAGAATATTGTTTTGCAACTGGCTTTGGAAGTCACCGGTAACGACGGTGCACCAAGTCACCTCGGCACCTGAATTATTTGTCGATGTTGACCCGGATCAGTTACTTGAAGAATTTCTTGAGGAAAATGATCCGGGTCAGCAAGCAAATAACTCTGCAATGCAAGTAGATTATTCCATTGAAGAGGTATTTACACAATTAACCCAAGATGTGAATCCATCTGCAATACAAATAGGTGTTTCCCAGAACACTGAAGAGTTTGTTTTACCCCACTAACTCAAGATCTGGGTACACCTACGTTCACGCTTTCCTCTGGTAATGATGATTTTTTAGCCAACATACCACTCACACAATTGGGTAATGAAGCAGCTTTATCAGAGAGAGTCGAGGGTGTAGAAGCTCTTATGCCGACTGAAGACATTACATTGCACGCATCGCGAGTAGATAGTGGGCCACCTGGGACCATCCCCTCCACTTTTTTCTGCGCATGCGCGTGACGTCATGCGCATGCGCTGACCTATGACAGTTGACAGCTGTCAATGTCACTGACCTGACAGCTGTCAACGTCAGTTGTCACCTGACCTGTCAGGTGTCAATGTCAGCTGTCACCTGACCTGACAGTGTTGACAGATGTCAAATGTCACCTAACCTGTCATATGTCACATCTGTCAAACGCGTTCCAAGATGGCTGACCTGTAATAGACAGCTGCAACCCCTGGTTTTCTATGGAACTGCCCTGAGATGACGTCACAAGCGTTCCGTCTGACCTGTGTCCATAGATATCTACAAGTCAGGTTAGGTATTAACTGTCTTATGTCTGACCTGTGATGACGTCACAAGCGTTCCAAGATGTCTGACCTGTGTCCATAGATATCTACAAGTCAGGTCTCCATGTGTATTTGAAGAATACCAGCTGTCTGATTGTTTATTAAGGTTATGTATGTATCTGTTTATTAAGGTTATGTTCGCACACGTGTTGATTACCAGTCATCTGTTTGTTTATTAAGGTTATGTTTGTATTTGTTATGTCGTCAACGTGTTATCTGTTTGTTTATTAAGGTTATGTTCACACACGTGTTGATTACCATGCATCTGTTTGTTTATTAAGGTTATGTTTGTATTTGTTTATTAAGGTTATGTTCGTATACACACAGCTGTTTGTTGTTTATTGTGTTGGTAAGGTGTATTGAAGTTTGTTAGGGTATTTCGTTTTTGGCGGGAAATTTGAATTTGTTTGAAAATTTGTGTCTGTTATGTCCAGAGATCTTACTCTTCGAGCTAGGGAACATTCTATTTGTAAAGTTGTAGAGTAGGAGAATATTCCCTAGCTCGAGGGGAGACATCTGTTGGACACAGTCATTCGGTTTAGTCACACACATACATATATGAGGAAGATATTGAGCGGGTAATTTGAAATCGAATTTTAATTTGAAATGATTTTTGAAAGAAAAGCATTCGCCTGAAATTAGATTTGAATTAGATTTGAACCCCGACCATACAGCTTACTCAGAGAGATACCCGTCGCTAAACCGATCATGCTAACTAGACACACGGTGAAAGTGTGTTCGCAGTGGTATATATAAAACAAAAACCTGTTGCTATTTACATATGATAATTTAAAAACGAGTTTATCAGGCTGATGAGTGTGTGTGTGTGTGGGCAGGGGTGGTATCTCTATTACATTTCAATTGTAACCTAATAGGTACGGTAATTTTTTAAAAACAATAGTATATATATATATATATATATATATATATATATATATATATATATATATATATATATATATATTTTATAGTAAAAGATATTTTATAGTAAAAGATATTTAAAGACGTTCCAATTTACATATCTAATATCATCTAAAAACAAAAACGTTTGAAGCAAACTATCAATAACAAAACGTATTTACATCTAGATATGTTAATGAATTTGTTTAATGGGGGTAATAAAACTGGAGACCGGGTTTTATGGAGGCTTGTTTGTTTATGTTAGTGTTTTCCTATTAGAATGAATTTATATAGGGAGTGATCAAAAAAACACAAGTAACAAAAACTCGATTTAAAACATCAAACTAAACTTTGATATACGAGGATTGTTTGATAAGTATTGTTTGAATGCAAACATAAATAATATAATAGTATACTTACATACAGCAAGAGACGTCATACATGTTTCACGGCTTAACACACACTAACGTATGTTGAGGTCTTGAATGGGGGCCCTTATAGAAATAACACAGTTGTTTAATGACATCCACTTGAACCAAACAAAACATATAGACGTTGTTGTTGATTGTTAACACACACACACACACACACACACACACACACACACACACACACACACACACACACACACACACACACACACACACAAGCACTCTATGACTAGAGAGTTATAGATGTACAACAGTCATCGTACACAAGCCAGTCTTGTGTTTGCTTCCGCAAAAACAAGAAACATTTAGTTCCATACTATGGCGTTCTCAATTGTTGGAGAGTCGACAACAAGAAACAGTCGTTTTAATATTATACAGAACACGGTGCGTTTCAAGTTGAATCCACTCAATAGCAGTGGCGTCAATAATCGTGAACAATGGCTTAAGAACGGTATGCAGGAAATTTATAACCGAGTTATTAGAGACTTGAACACCGACACCAAAGTAAGCTTTACATTCTCCGGCTTGGATAGAGACTATCATGTACCGTTTAGGAAGCTGTCGCTGCTGACGTTTGAAGAAGTGTGGTCTGAGCTGTACAAGATGTATCAGAGCAATAAGGGGGCCGTCGAAGGTGATGCCTTTACTATAACAGCTACAAGTCTAGGATCATCACAGCACCAGCAAGCAACCACTTCACAAGGTTCTGGTTTGTCGACGCAGCAGCAGCAGCACCAACAGCAGTTTAATGAAATCAATCTACAAGAGAGTAAAGAAGAACACACAGCCGCGAGACCAACAACAACAACACAACCACCAACACAGGATGACAAGCAAGAACTGAATGATGATGGTCTCCGTTGCTGTGTCATTTGTTTTAAACGCTGTCCACCAACAGAGAGAAGCTGTTGTGACAAATGTTTCATTAAAAATGGTCAAAACTTAGGAAAATGGCTACCATACAACGCACACTTATGGGAAAGTTATGAAAATTTCGTAAAATGGCAATACACGTACGACAGGAGGAAGGTTACATGTTTACACTGTAATAAACAAATGTTGAGAACGTCCATTTATAGACACAAACAAATATGTCTAAAGAGAGCTGACGTCGATCCTAGGCCTGTAAACGAGTAAAAAGTATGTCTTAAAGCAATAATATCCTGAACAAACAACATGGTTATGACTCATATCCTGTAGAATGACATCATACCATTATTCGTGTTTGAGCTTGTCTGTGTATCTGTTTAATATACGCAAGAGAGAGGCCCTCTTAGGGGTAAATAACGTGTCAGTTGATGACCTTGTGTTATATCTGTTGGATGACATCATCCATAAACCTGTTTGACGTTATCTGTACAGTTATGATCTAGGGGTTAGTTCTGTTAGGTGGCATCCAGCCATCAGTTGTGTTTGAGCTCGTCTAGAAGCTAGTTTTGTTGGTGTACGTTGAACAAGGTGTAACTAAAAAAACTAATATGGTGCAGAATACGCGAAAACGAAAATCTCTCAACACAGAAAATACAGGTAGAGGTGCTGGTGGTGGTAAAAAGCTTAAAGTGTTACAAGATGTCTTGCTGGCTAACGCAGTTGAAAGTATTATAACAAAAGAAGAACCTAAGACGTGGGATAATATCATAGGTGAACTGTACACAAGCTATCCAACAACAACAGACACAAGTGAACAGAATAATCTCTCTGATATTAGTATGAATGCTGCAGATCCTACAAACATACAAACAGTCGAATATCAGCCTACACACGATGAGCTATTCAATGAGAAGTTGGTGCAGATCAATCAGAAAAGTATGGAGAAAAAACTAAAAACACAAGACTGTGAGCTCGTTGGTCAGACAACGTTTACGCTGTTGCCAAACGGTGAGAAAATACTCACAATCGGAGCTGACCCCCTGCTTAACTTTATGCCTCTGGTTAAGGTTTCACAGAAAAATTGTAATATACCTGTGTTTTTCGACATGTGGACATTTGAAGAATTTTTAAACGTGTTACCCACCATAATTTACAACCTGGAAAACCAATCAAAAGGTACAGACAAAAACACCGATTCGTATACACTTACTAAATACTTGGTTCAAACACAACGAAAATCAGTGTTTTTTAAGTTTAGGCTGTGCAGTGATGAATATGTCACTAATTTCAACCTAAGCTTGGAATCATTGAAAATACTAGAAGATGTTGGCTCTGTGGTCAAAGACTTATTGTTGGAATTACGTTTTAGGAGTTTCTTTGACCTAAACATGTTTATGGCTGACATTAGATCGGAACTGTCCAAGTTCAGAGACAGGGCAGTCATACCTTGTGCCTTCTTCATTGCCCGCTTAAAATACTCTGAGAATCTGTGTATAGTGTGTGAATTTATTACTAAATATCAACTTGTACTGAAAGATATGCTAACGTGTAACAGATTTACCTATAACACTAGCTGATAATAAAAATATATGTGTAAAAATCTCTGTGTTTTATTAGCTGTATTTTCTGACAACCATTCTGTTGGCGTGAATGCATAAAGAAGGATTTGAAATAAAAATATACTTTTAATATGTTTACTTTATTCATAACATAATACAAGTTATTTAATGTCTTTGGTGTTGACCCAGGAATTATGGGTACGATCAAAACCAAGCCATTTTACGTAAGACTTGGGGCCTTTTTTTCTCAACACTCGTTCGATTAAATACAGGTCAGAAGATAAAGTATTTTGTAGTTCTTGCTCATAAAACCCTCCGCTGATTGGTTTACCTTGCATGTCTTCTAGTAAATACGTCACTGGGATAGTGGGGTGTACCGTGGCCACCTTAAACAATTCTGTGGACCAACGTGGTGTATAACCTTTTTCAAATAATGTTTTTGCCTTGCTTATACGTACAACATCGCCCACTTTAAATTTAGTTTGTACAGACACCGGTACGGTGTTGGAATAGATTTGCTTACGAATAGCTGCCTCGTTTTTCCTAGTGACATCCAAAGGTTTTACACCTGTGGTACGATGGATGGTTGCGTTATATGTAGCTGTGACAATGGGTAGGATATGTAGCCACTTGTAAGAACCAGACAAGTGAAAGTTTTTATATAACTTCTCTTTCAACGTACGTATGACTCGTTCCACCATTGACGCCTTCTTAACACTATAGGTACTGTAATGATTGATGCCGTATTTGGTCATTAGGGCCTTAAATCCTTGCCTAGATCAGACTGAATGTGAGATGGTGCTGTGCTGTTAGCTAAAATATTGGCCATGGCTTTAGTCACCTCTTCGGCGTTTTTAGATTTAAGCGGACGCGTCCATACATACTTTGAAAAACAATTGATCACCACCAGAATGTACTTGTAACCGGAGTTTTCACGCTGATAGTCTGTAAACTCGGCCAAATCAATTTGCCACAAGTCATTCAAACCTCTAATTATGGTCTGTCTACGTTTAAACTTGATTCTAGCAGGCTTGTACAGCTCGTTTATAATTTGTTTCTTAGCATCAGATGGTTCATCGTTACGTGTTTGTTGTTGCCGGCGACGCTTCATGGTGATGTTGGATTTAAAAGTATCCACTTGTCATGCAAATCTTTTAGATTTTTGTCTATTTCACCCAACTTCTTCTTTAGCTTTGGGGTCGTTGACAGATCGATATCTTTTAAAACTTGAGCTGATATGGTCTTGGTTAAAGCTTTCAATTTCTGTTCCAATTCGTGCTTCAAATCGTTCAACTCCGGCTTATGCACGGCTTCTAACACAATGGCCACTAGTTTTTGTGTCACTTCATCTTTATTCTTCAGATACTCAGCTTTATGTTTCTGATAGTCGCCCACCCAGGCATCAACAAATGATTTAGTTACGCCATCTGTTGAATCGATAGGGTTGGCTACGTTACACAATCTATGGTTTTGTACGTCAAAGTCACCACTTGCAAGTAGAGTAAATAGGTATGTTCTGGGCCATTTGCGACTGCGACTCCACCCGGTTAGAGCACTTGACAGTTGATCTGTCATATCAGCTGTCATTGGACCACAGTATAGTCAATGGTTGTGTATACGTCACAGCGAATGTGTGTACGTCACAAGGTATGCTGTATGGTTAAGTTGGCAAGTTGTGTGTGTGTGTATGGTAATAGAAGTGATGTTGTATGAGAAGAAAAAAAAAATTAGCTGTGTGCTAGAGAGAGAGAGAGCTAGCGAGAGATGATGCTGGATCTGGTACATATCGTAAAAGAAAAAAAAACCATAGATGTAAATTTTGTTGTTTATGATGATGTGTGTGTTGATGGTGCTGCTGCTAATGCTAATGCTGTTAAATGTTGGTGAACGACCAACAAGTTGTATGTATGTATGTATGATGAGAGATGAGAGTGATGAGTATGATGATGATTCTGATGTGTGTGGGAATTTTTAAAAATTTTATTTTTATTTTTTGATCAGATGTGTATGTGTGTATGTGTGTGTATATGATACGGGTATCGAGACGGGGATCTAGACGGGGGCTAGGCGGGGGTCGAGACCTGACGGGGGTCTTGGCAGCTGCGGTATGAGTTTGGATTTAATTTAAAACCATAAGAAGATTTTTTCATTTGATCTATTTTTTAATATTTTGTCTATGTTATGTTATATTAATAAAAATAAAAATTATATCAGAAGATGGAGCTTCAAGTGTTTTTAGAGAGAGAGAAAGATATTCTGATATAATTTTTGAAATAGCATAAACTTCGAAACATCATAGAAAAATATGAGAATAGAGCAATGAAAAGAAAATCACTTTATGGTTTTACATTTTGTGAATTGAACATAATAAAATTGCACAAAAAAATATTTTAAATTTTTTATTTAACAGTATGATTAGTTTTTAAACAAATTTTCTTTGAAATAAGAGTACATTTTTCTGTAATATATAAAAAAAGTTATGAGAATTATATATATAAATAGTAAAATATTAATTACTTTATTTATAAAAACATTATAAAGAACTTCATTTAGTGAATTCCATCTGATTAGTTCATCTTCTTCTTTTTGAGAGGAACAATTTTGCGATGACTGTTCGGAGATTTCGTTTTTGTAGCTATCGGTAAAGGTATCATTTAAAACTTGCTTCCATTGACTATCTTTAAAACTTCGATCTGAATAAATTAATTTTAATTTATATTTGAGAATACTTGCATTCTTATTTGGTATATCAAATGTTTGGAGTGTAGGTATATTACTATCTTGAATTCTAGGAAATAATTTTATCCAGTTATACGGCCAGCTATCATTTTTTGTATTGAAACAAACGTATGCAGATATTACGTCTGATTGATGATAGACAATAAAATTATCTTTAACTAATACTACAAAAATTAAAAGAGTTGTTTGTAACAACGCCATTCTGATTGAACTGATATTTTTGTTTACTTTATTCACATTTTTATTATTAAGTTATCTTAAAAAAGGAGGAGGAGAGAATAAAAAGTCAATATCTAATAATATATATATTTTTAAAAATTTAATTTAACAGTTAATGAAAAACAGAATGAATCAAATATGACAATATTATAAGATACATATTTTTTACAAAATTACCATTGTGTAGGTTTGAGTTACATTTCCGGAATTGATATATTCAGGGAGCGACGATAAGGCTGATGCTTTTTCGACTTCTCCATTGCTGAAAATTCTCTGATCGTCAACTTCTCTATACTCGTAGCATGAAATTGAAAGTTGTCGTTGAGCATAATTGGCATCATACGTACACCTTATAGGTAAAACCACTCCATCACCATACTCGAGTCTGAAATGACGATAGAATGGGTTAACACTTTCAATAATACCAGCAATTTCCAACTCTTTTGCAATCAAATCTTGTCTGAACATTTCGATAGCTTCCTCTACGGTCACAAGAGAGTGTTCTAAATCTTGTACAGACGTACCTTCTTCTTCTTCATTTATCTGAGGTATAGCAGTTGGTAAATTTGTTTCAGCTTCCATCGAGTCTTCAGATGACTTTAATATTTCATATTGCGAAGTATTGTTGAGAAAATGATTTTGATCATATACAGGTAAATTAGGACTCTCTGTTAATAATTTAAAAGCTAATTTGATTTGCACAGTTTCATTAGTAGGCAGTAAAACGTTAAATTTCATTCGAGCTACTTGATCAGCTTTGGTTAACTCTATAGCCACTGGAGCACTAGATGTTACGTTAATCGTTAAACAACAATAGCAGAAATACAGAATAATACCGAAAAAATATATACACATTTTTATATACGTTTTTCTAACTATATATACTTTAACTATATAATACACTTATATTTCAACTATACTAAAGCAAAACAAACGAGATTTTATTTTATATAAAGTTGCTATCGCAAAGTTCATAACCTATTAATTTTAGAATAATTATTATATCTCTCGTGTTTCGTATTATTATTTTATGATGAACAACATTTACAAATAAAATAATTGCTTAATGATCTAATTTTTGCTAAACCTATATGAGAGTGAAAAACAAGTCTGTTTTTAGATCGATATGACCAATGATCTCTGATCTCAACTCAACCTTTAAGATAAGCATGTTAATTATACGTTTATATAGTATAGTCTCTTCAGATATAATTTTGATAATATTTTAATTACACAAACAGGATCTCTTTAGAAAAATGAACTTCTCTGTAATGAAATATAATGTTACATCAGCCGTTAACAAAAACAAGTTGTTTATATTACGTCATTAGCATTAATCCAAGTGTTGTGCTCATTTGAAAATCCTAACCACTTGACTAGCATTTTCCCGGATTTCCTTTTTAAAATATTCTCCACTAGATAGACATCAGGATTTCGTGTTTTTAACAATTCGGTTTCGTAAAAGCTTCCTTGAATTATTTTATTTTGATAATCTTTAATAATGTATGTTACAGGATTGGTATTTTTGATTTTTATAATCTTGAAAACCTCAGTAGTCCAGTTAGGAGTATACCCTTTCTCAAAATGATATTTGTATTTACTCAAACGTACATAATCACCCACAGCATATTTAGGAAGAGGCATTGTTTTAAGTTTATTATTATAAACGGTTTTTAGCAAAATATTTTCATTATTAGCGTTAACATTACGAGGCTTCATTTTGATAGTTCTATGAACCTTGTTGTTATACTTGTCAACTAATTTCTGCACGTTATTTATCCATTTATAAGATCCGTTGAAACTAAATTGCTTCCACATCCAATTTTTTAGAGTTCTGTTAAATCTTTCCACAATAGATGCTTTAACTGTACTGTATGTAGAGTAATGATTGATGTTATATTTTTTCATTAGACTCATAAAATGACGATTGAAATATTCGCGACCATCGTCAGTCTGGATATGGGAAGGTGATTGTTTTCTTAAGATTTGCTCCATCGCATTACTTACTTCGACACCTGTCTTAGTTTTCACTGGTACCACCCAAGCAAATTTTGAAAAACAATCAATAACTGTAAGCAAGTAACGATAACCTTTATTTTCTGCAGAATATTTACCCATTTCGACGAGATCGGCTTGCCAAAGATCATTGATACCTTTTAATATAACTGCACGCCGTTTAAAGTTTCTACGAGCAGGTCTATGTAGTTCATCTACTAAACTTTGTTTGCTCATGACGTTGAATTCTGATGATTATTTAGCTGGTATGAGATGTATAATTGCTTGATTTTGCTGATTGTGCTGAAAGATTTTTTCGATGTAAAGATAATCCTACAGGCTTTACGGTTTTTTCTTCTACGCTATTATTCTTATTCTTCAGGCGAGGTAAATAGATTCCTACAGGTTTCGTAGATGTCGCTTCTACGTTAGTATTATTCTTCAATTGCTCAATGTCTTTCTTAATTTTATTTAATGTATTACTTAGATTATGAATTTTTTGACGCAGATCAATTTTAATTGAGTTTATTTGATCGGTTTTATCATCAACATACTGCTTGTTAGCTGCGTCTTTTGCTGATGAAGGACTTTGCAAATTACATAAACGTTTATCTTGAATATCAAGGTTCTCGTCTTTGGTGAGAGAAAGACCTACTGTCTGGAGAAATGAAGCAGCAGATCGCTTTGAATTTTGTTGTACAATGTCTGTTGAACGTCCGAATTTATCGATCGGCATTTTAGTTATGTGCGAAAATTACATTAACTTCTTTTTTATATAATAACTTCAGCCTCTTTTAATTCCTCTATAATAGAAATAATTTCGTTGACATGATTTGAATGACCCGCCTGTTGTGATGCCAGTAATAATTTCAATCTTTCCACTAATTCATTAGGATCGTCCCAGAAAATAAAGTCGGTCTTGTCGCTCAGAGATTTCATCAGCAATCCTGAACCCTGTCGTGTAGAAGTATGACTCTGTACAAGTTTCTTGATCAATTTATATTTTACACTTTTGTTTCCGGCATGCTGTAGCGATTTATCATAGTTCCGATACATTAAATTGGAATTTTTCACAATTTTCAAATAGTTTGATATATCGTCGGAGTCGCACTTTGCTAACGAAGGTTTCTTTAAAAAAATCAGATTTATTAATCCCGGTGTACTCTTATAAGCTTCTTCGTTTATAAAAATGGTATCATATTTTACCTCGAAAGGAGAGCTGCCAATTTTCCATTTATTTTCTTCAATGTTAAAATGAGGGCCATATTTGTGATCGAGATAATGAGGTTTTATATTCAATGAATTCACAAATAAACTGGTTTCATCGGGTATTTGTAAATGTGAGTCATCCATTTGAACGTCTTCATATACTGATGGTTCGTTATCGGTTTCGGTCATGAGACTTGATTCATTTAACTGAGAATTTTCATATTTTGAGGAATCGTTACCAGGCTCAGGCATGAAGCTATTCATCTCATTCAACTTAGAATCGCTAAAAACGGATGTATTCAAATCAAATTTGGGAATGTTTTCACTGTTGTCGATTATTTTTCTTTGCTTGACTAGAGGCATCTCAGTTTTATCGGCATTTGCTATTTTCTTTAAAGGTTTCGTAATTGGTTGAAAAATACGTTCCAGTTGCGTTGTATCTGAAATTTTGGAAGCTTTCAGAGCATTATATTTTTTTCTTATTACATCTCGTGTTTTTATAATATCTCGTACTACTTGTTCGTTCATTATTACTTATTGAAGTTATATATATATATATATATATATATATATATATATATATATATATATATATATATATATATATATATATATATATATACCGGGTGTCAACTAATTTATTAGACAAGCCATAATTTCTATAGTATTAGGTGTATCAAAATGAGATTAGGTACAGGCAAATGGTACGTGAAGAGGATAGTTTTAGCATATTTTTCACTTTCCGCTCACTTCCGGTTTTACCGGAAATGGTCCAGGTTTTGCATTTTTAAATAAAACACCCTGTATATTTTCACATTTTCGGATTTCTGAGACAATTCTTAATCAGAATGTGACATTTTCAAAAGTTTTTACGCCTACTTGATTTTTTTATAGCCACTTAATATTGCATATATCTATATTTTGCCGTTGTTTTCATCGAGACTTCCTTGGTAACCAAAACACTGATTTTCACAATGACAGTGACATACGCTTTTTGAATAGACATAGAAGTTACTTAAGTTTAGTTAAATTTCAGTTTAATTTCTTGTCACAATTATGTATACTCAAAGTGAGAAAGTGGACATGTTATTAATATTTGGAGAGTGTCATAGAAATTCAAGGAATGCTGCCGAGTTGTATGCTCACAGATATCCCAATCGGCAACATCCATCCCATCAATATTTTCCGTATGTTGAGAATCGTTTCAGACAAGGAGGAAATCGAGATGCGGAACAGAGGTTTATCATAAATGAAGACACTGAGATTGACGTTCTTGCCATGGTTGAGGTTGATAAAACGGTTTCTTTAAGAGAAATTAGTCGAGAACTGCAGATAAGTCATGAATCGGCAAGAAAAATACTGAAAAACCACGGGTATCGAGCATTTAAGTATCAGATACATCAACATTTGTATGGTGACGATGGCGATAGACGGGTATTGTTTTGTGAGTGGCTGCTTCAAAATCAAAGAGTTAACCCAAATTTTATCAACTTCATTCTATTTTCCGACGAATCCCGATTTACAAATAATGGTATGTTCAATAAGCAAAATACTCGGTACTGGGCCCAACAAAATCAACACCAAATGAGAGAGGGCAATTTTCAAGAAAGGTTTGGCGTCAATGTCTGGGCTGGTATCATTCGAAACAGAATAATTGGGCCAATATTGTTTCAAGGTCAGTTAACAGGGGTTAGGTACTTAGGTTTTCTTCAAAATGAAATCGAAGATCATCTTGATAATCTACCTTTAGCAGTTTTACGGCGAATTTACTTCCAACAAGATGGAGCACCGCCTCACAATGCCAGAGAAGTTCTTAATTACTTAACAGAACATTTTAATAATCAAGTCATTGCAACCAATGGTCCCGTACGGTGGCCTGCACGCTCACCGGATCTCACTGTGCTCGATTTCTTTATTTGGGGGTATGTTAAAGAAAGGGTATACTATGCAACTGCTCCAGCCACTCTTGAAATCTTAGAAGAAAGAATTCTACACGCATTTAGAAGTATAACGCCTCAAATGTTAGAAAACGTGTGTAGAGAAACAATTGAACGGGCTGAAATGTGTCGTGAACAAGAAGGAATGCAGTTTGAACAATTACTGCAGTGAAAATTTTAATAAAATCGGATATTGTAATTTCAAATAATTTAAGTTCGTCGTTGAAGTTATTAGTTAATGTTGCTATTTTTTGTTAACTTTGTTAGTTCTCTTGATTTTTCTTTTCTTAACTTGTTAGTTTGTTAAATTTGTTTATCCAATCGCAAATAAATTATCATCGTTATATTCGTCAAAAATCCTTTTTTCGGAAAATGCTTGTCAAAAAAGTGTCGCCATTTGATAAATAATAATAAAAACGAAAATGTAATTTTGCCAACTTGTCTTATTCATATCTATCATACTAGTCACTAAAACTTTGCGATTGTAGTTTTCTGAGATCACCTAAGGTACTTAGATTAGTTTTGGTCCGATCATGTCCACCTAGATGCAATATTAAAAGTGTCTCAAAATCAAGTAGGCGTAAAAACTTTTGAAAATATCACATTCTGATTAATAATTGTCTCAGAAATCCGAAAATGTGAAAATATACAGGGTGTTCTATTTAAAAATTCAAAACCTGGACCATTTCCGGTAAAACCGGAAGTGAGCGGAAAGTGAAAAATATGCTAAAACTATCCTCTTCACGTACCATTTGCCTGTACCGAATCTCATTTTGATACACCTAATACTATAGAAATTATGGCTTGTCTAATAAATTCGTTGACACCCGGTATATATATATATATATATATATATATATATATATATATATATATATATATATATATATATATATATATATATATATATATATATATATATATATATATATATATATATATATATATATATATATTGATCAGCTTACGATCAGCTCTAACAAGTATTTGATCAGGTCGAACAGGTATTTTGATCAGATCTAACAGGTATTTTGATCAGATCTAACAGGTATTTAATCAGGTCGAACAGATATTTGATCAGATTCCAACAGATATCTAATTAACTTACGATCAGCTCCAACAGATATCTAATCTGTAGTGAAGGCGATAACGATTAACACAGATATTTATAAGTTGATATATGTATCGAATCCTTTTCTATATCGACCATTCTCTAACGGACATTCCTTGTTAATGACTAAAAATCCGTAAGAATTGCTCCAACATTCAGAACAGACTTGTTGGAATTGAGCGAAAAGCATATCAGTATTCACATGATCCTCGTATATATGTTTCAGATTTAATCCATCTTGTTTAAAAATAACTAAAAGATTTGTATTGTCACGTATCAAGTGTTTCGGAATCCTCGTATACGTCTGACCTAAGTAAAAACTATCAATATTTTTATGTCGACCCATACAGAAATAGGATCTCACATGATTCTGTTTTTCGCAAGCAATATCATCGAAAATAAATATCGAATTATGCTTTGCTTGATCAAGAGGTAGTACAGCATTATTTTCTGTAAAAGTATAATATCCCATACCTTTTATGCCTGCGAGTAATTTTTTCAAATATTGATATTTTGGTTGATATAAAGACTTGGAGTAGATATAAACGTTTTCAAACTTCAATCCATTTGGATGTTCTAGTAATGATAATAGTAAATTAGTTTTTCCGCAATTTGATGGACCTACAACTAGAGCTCGTATAGTGTCAGGTAATAATTTACCGTGTTTGTGACGATTTTTACAATTTTGTTTGAAATCAATATTTCTAATCGGCAGTTGATCATGTTGCTTAATCAACTTCATTTTAACAACTGTCTAGATCTATAAATACAATGGTTTTTTACTGAAACGTTCAGTTTCCGTGAAAGACCATTATTATAAATAGTACTGACATATAATGATTGAGCACAGAAGGTTCTCAGCTAATAGCAGAATAACTTCAAGCGGAACAGGTTTAATTAATAGCGCAATAAACAAATTACCATTCGAGCTTCATTTGCCAGGAGGCTATCAATTTTGTGGACCCGGTACTAAGCTCAAAGAACGTTTAGCAAGAGGTGATTCAGTTGTAAATCCTTTAGATCGAGCTTGCAGAGATCATGATATAGCTTATTCTGAAAAAAGAGCCGTATCGCAAAAAAATAAAGCAGATCTCGTGTTAGCCGATAAAGCGTGGCAAAGAGTGAAAGCTAAAGATTCGACATTTGGTGAAAAAATCAATGCATGGTTTGTAACGAACGTTATGAAAGGAAAAGCTAAAATAGGTATGGGAGTGAAGAAATCGAATAAAAAATTAATTAAAAAACCGACTAAAAATATTCTTCACCAACTTATATCGAAAGCTAGAAGCGATGTGAAATCGAAGAAGCCGTCAAGTGTGAAAACTCCATTCGTATTGCATTAGCTGCCGCTAAAAGTGGTGTAAAAGGAAAACATGTTGATTCGCTCAAAACACGAATAATTCCGATTCCAAAAACTGGAGGTGTATTACCTTTCCTCATACCGCTGTTTGCGGGTCTCTCTGCTCTTGGAACTTTATCTGGAGGAGCTGCGGCTATTGCTAAAGCCGTTAACGATGCAAAGCATGGTCGCAAACAGCTGCTTGAAAGTGAACGGCATAACAAGAAAATGGAAACAATAGCCATGGGAAAGGGGCTATTTCTGAAACCGTATAGGAAAGGTCTTGGTTTATACTTGAAACCAAAAAACTTTTAAGAATGCTACCCAAAAGAGCTCTAAGTGAAATTGATTTATATAAAATTGGTAAAGAACTTCCTAATTTTAGAGGGGTATTCATGCTGAACGAATTACCTACAACACCTAAGAAAATAGAGTGCGGAATTGTTAACTTAGATCAATCAAGTGGATCAGGTACACATTGGGTGGCATACTATAAAAACAACGATAGAATTATTTATTTTGATAGTTATGGCGATCTTCGACCGCCAAGGGAAATAATAAACTATTTAGGCAAAAACATTATATATAACTATGTTAGATATCAAAACTTTAATTCTGTAAATTGCGGTCATTTATGTTTGAAATTTTTATGTGAAAATATATATAAATAAAGATTTATCACTAGGAGATGCTTTAGTTTTATTAAAACCTTCAATATGTCCCGAGTATTAGAGTTCTCTGGAAATGATTCCGTTTTAAGTGCAGATTACTTTCCTCCCTTAGAATTGTATGCTGATTATGAGTGTGGTTTAGTTAGTTTATACGTATACAACTCTATACCAAATATAGATAATAGTAATAATTTATTTCACATTGGAAATGAAATTATTGCTCTACCAGAAGGTTCTTATGAAATCGATGACATTGCCAGCTACATAACAGCTAAATTAAAACAGAGAAAAACTAGACCTATTGTTACAATTCATGCAAATACAAATACATTGAAAACAGAGATCAAGTCTAGCGAAACAATTTACTTCGATCGTGAGAAAAGTATTGGTAAATTATTAGGATTCAGCAGACGACAAATAGCTCCTAATCTACTATCAGAGTCTGATTTACCTGTTAATATTAACAAGGTTAACAGTATACGTGTACAGTGTAATATAGTAAGCGGTTCATATGCGAATAGCAAACTTATTCATACAATTCACGAATTTTCACCTGACGTACCGCCAGGTTATAAAATAAACGAAATTCCTAAAAATATAATTTATCTACCAGTCAATACGCATACTATAAGATCAATTGTTCTTCAATTGGTAGATCAAGATGGTCATTTAATTGATTTTCGTCAAGAGAAAATAAACATAAAATTGCATTTACGTCCTCTTATTTAGAAGGTGTAAAGTTTAAATAATCCTGATTTGATTAAATCCTATTTAGTCGTAAATATATGTTGGCCGATTAAGATCTATATGCCACTATTATTATATAATATAAGTTTTGCATAATGTTGATATATAATCATAACTATAATACTAATAAATACGTTCAACCCTCGCTCAAGTCACTTAGTTCTCGCAGTGACTCGAGACCAACAACAATAAGCAAAAAAAAAGTGTGTTAAGTCTTTAACGCAGGAGAATAAAGCTTTTTTAAAGTCTCTAGGACTGAGTCTAAAAAATGTCTGACGTACTAAACATATCCGAAAGAGTTCAATATAATGACTCCATAGTAAATAAATCACATCATACATACACTCCATTTGTTGAGTCGTATGATACAAACGATATAATTAGAATTTGCGTGCAAAATCAAGATTTAATTCTACTTCCTTGCGAGAGCGTTCTTAATGTGGAAGGTTCTCTTTTCAACGACAAAGATGCTGCTGACGATGCCGTAAAATTTGCGAACAATTGTGTAGCTTTTATGTTTGAGGAAATCCGTTACGAAATTAATGGAATTGAAGTTGATCGTTGTAGAAATGTAGGCATTACTACGACTCTAAAGAATTATATATCATTAAATTCGGCGGAAAGCAAAACACTTTCTAAGGCAGGATGGTTCATAAAAACTGAACAGAGACATGCGGGCGGTCAATTTAATTTTTGTGTGCCTTTAAGCATGTTATTAGGTTTTGCTGAAGATTATCGTAAAATCATTCCAAATTCTCGACATGAATTAATTCTCACAAGAGCTAAGACAAATCATAATTGTGTAGATACAGCAGTGGTTAACTATAAACTGAATATTAAGAAACTTAGCTGGAAAATACCTCATGTTATTGTAAATGATGTTGAGCGACTTAAACTGTATAACTTCATCAAGACTCAAGTTCCAATGCAAATAAGTTTTCGCAGTTGGGATTTGCATGAATATCCTAATGTTCCTAAATCTACGCATAATATTTGGCATGTAAAAACTACAAATCAGCTTGAGAAGCCTAGATTTGCGATCTTCGCTCTACAGACAAATAAAGGCAACAAAAGTGAAGAAAACTCTAGCGAATTTAATCACTGTCAGCTTACAAACTTTAAATTACGTTTAAATTCAGAATCATATCCATATGAAAATTTAAATAATCTATATCAAGAAAATCGATATGCATGGTTATATCATTTATATTCAATATTTCAAGAAAGTTATTATGGATGCAACTCATCACCTCTACTAGACATTAAAAAATTTAAATCTGTGGCACCGTTGATTATAGTAGACTGTTCGCACCAGAACGAATCGATTAAAACAGGTTCTGTTGATGTGCAAATAGAATTTGAGTGTAGTAATACTGGCATTGGCGATAACACAACTGCGTATTGCTTATTACTACATGATAAACAACTTGAACTGACCCCACTAACTGGAGATATCAACAAACTAATATAAATAGAGAGAATTCTCGAGCAAATCTGCTATTCATTCAAATTAAGTTAAAGTTATACTATAGTATAGTATATATATTAGAATAAAGTTATGAAAAACGTAATCGTGATCGAAGTTCAGGGTTTTAAAGACTTTAGAAATATATTTATTTGCAAAGAATTCGTGATAGTGTTCAGTGCAGAAGATTATGTGCGATTTCTAATTAAACCGCCTTACGATTTTAGCTTGCTTACCCAAACTGAACGAGATCAGGTCGGATGGCTTCAAAAATTTAAACACGGATTGAGATGGGATATTGGATCTGCTAGCTTAGAGAGCGTTAAAAAATTCGTCTCTGCCAATATCAGTGATAAGAAAAAGACAGCTGTATTAACAAAAGGTTTGGAAAAGAAACACTGGTTGGAATCAATGCTTGATTCAGATTTGCAAATAATCAACGCTGAAGATGTAGGATGTAGCAGTCTAATGGAATTGAAAAAAGACTTTCCCTTAACCCAAAGGTGTGTAACACATAAAGGATCTTGTGCTGTGGAAAATGCCTTGTTACTTAAACATTTTATTAATTCGCATAATGTATCTTGCAGCAGTGATGGTCATGTGTTATGTAAAATATCTTTTTAGTTAAGTCTTTTTAATTAATTTTATATGATGTATCTTGATTATCGTAAAACTTGTTTTTAATAAAATTATTTTAAGAAAATTTTTTGCAGTTTATTTTATCATAAGACATTCTATATATATAATGAGTAATTTACATTTTTCAACAGTTTACTTTGAATATAGAATATAAATATTTTACGTTTATTTCAGCTAGATTTTTATCTATTTTTTGCAGACAATTAGTTTTTTTAACAAAAAAATATGATATATTGTTTATACTTAAACTGATATTTGCTTTTGCAAAAGCTGTAATGATGATAAAATTAAAAGCATCTTTACGTAGCCTATATTCCAGGATCCGTGTTCATATATTATATAATTTATATATAGCTCCCAGGTAGAAATCAATGTTAAAGCCGATCTTTAGATTGTAGCGCCCAGCATTAGAAGAATACACACACACGCACACACACACAGTTATATTTCATTCTCTTTAATAACAGCTTTAGCATCCGTGAATACATTGAACCTTCATTCATTCCTTGTATTGAAATTGGTTTTAAACTTTCGATCTCATAAAAACACGTGTGTGAACTTTTGATTATAATATGTTAAAATTTTATTCCCCTCTATACTTTCACTAGATATAAGTTTCAACTTGATGCTTAAATCCGATTAATTCATTCATATATCTAGTCGTGTGTACATCTAATTTTACAAGTATAGTTTGGATATTTTTTATTTAATAGAAATTTAATCGCGATAAAAAAATGAATAACAACAAAACCGCTACTTCTGCATCATTAAAAAAGGCTTTAAAACTATCTAATTCAGTTAGTGGAGCTGCTGCTATTAACAAAAAAGTGATAAAGAATAAATGTCTGTTGGAAAAGTTTAATTCTTTTGGAGCATATAAGTGGTTAAATTTAGATACGATGAAAAAACACTTCGCGTATCATCTTACAAGTCTCGAGAGATGTTCATCAAAATTTGGTGTGAGAATTCTAGCTATATTAAATGGAAATTTAAAACTGTACCTTCCTCAGCGATATACATATGTTAGTGATCGTCAGTTAAGTGAATTAGGTAGTGGTGATTTTTCTCTAATAAATCATGGTCGTGAAGGCAAGATATATAAACTACAATTAATTAATAAAAACGAAAGTGAGATATTTCATCAACAACAACATCAACAACAGCAGCAGCAGCAGCAGAATCAAGACATGCCTGAATTATATTCTGCAACATCATTGTATGAACGAGAAGAAGAAGAAGAAGAAGATCAAGAAGAAACTAATGAAAATGATCAACTCATTGTCTCAAAAAATTTCACTGTGCCACCGCCTGAATCTCAAGTGATAGGTTATTACAATCCGAATCAGAATTACTGAACACTAATGGGAAAATGAGTATAAATATTTTCTGTGAAATTCTTATACAATAATAATTTAATAATATATATTTTGCACATGATATGTATCTTAGAAAAAATAAAAAAACTTAAACTTTGTCTTTTTTTCATATATATATACTTAACTTAGTATCACGTTAAAAATATTATTATTAACAAAAATTAAAACAAAAATGTAGCCAGATATATTTTTTTTATTCAATAATCATTATTATACATACATTTTATTAAAATAAAAATGAGTGACAGTGACATCATTTACAAACAATTCTCTCATATAAATTCATTATTTTATCTATCTCTCTTTTCACAAATTTTAAATCTTTACATCCACATGTATCATGTCCACTTGTTGTATTATTTGAAGACCAAGCACAATCCACATAATGTAAACCATAAAGAGATTTTTTCATTGCTCTATTCTCATATTTTTCTATGATATTTTGAAGTTTACACAGTTTAATATTATGCTCTTCCAAAATTATATCAGAATATTTGTCTAAAAACACTTGAAGCTCCATCTTTTTCTTCTTCTTGTATTTTTTTTAAAATAATTTTTTTATTAATATAACATACACACAATCTTCAATAGTCAATAGTCAATTAATTCAAATACGATTAAAAATAATCTAATATAAAAATAAATTAAATCCAAACTCATACCGCAGCTGCCAAGACCCCCGTCAGGTCTCGACCCCCGCCTAGCCCCCGTCTAGATCCCCGTCTCGATACCCGTATCATATACACACACATACACACATACACATCTGATCAAAAAATAAAAATAAAATTTTTAAAAATTCCCACACACATCAGAATCATCATCATACTCATCACTCTCATCTCTCATCATACATACATACATACAACTTGTTGGTCGTTCACCAACATTTAACAGCATTAGCATTAGCAGCAGCACCATCAACACACACATCATCATAAACAACAAAATTTACATCTATGGTTTTTTTTTCTTTTACGATATGTACCAGATCCAGCATCATCTCTCGCTAGCTCTCTCTCTCTAGCACACAGCTAAATTTTTTTTTTCTTCTCATACAACATCACTTCTATTACCATACACACACACACAACTTGCCAACTTAACCATACAGCATACCTTGTGACGTACACACATTCGCTGTGACGTATACACAACCATTGACTACACTGTGGTCCAAAGACAGCTGACATGACAGATCAACTGTCAAGTGCTCTAACCGGGTGGAGTCGCAGTCGCAAATGGCCCAGAACATACCTATTTACTCTACTCTTGCAGTTCTAGGGAAAATCTCTCGTTGAACCACGCGGTTGTGTAGAGAGCTGTTGCTGTTGAAGTTTGCAGCAGTACGACCAAACTTGTCGATAGACATGATGAAACTGATGGTTGGCTTGTGTTTACGCTTTATATGATGCGAGCCTCCTTCAGCTCCTCCAAGATTGACTGTATCTCATTGTTATGAGCATTATTACCTGCAACTTGGGAAGCCACGAGAAGACGAAGTCTGTCAACCAGTTCGTTCACATCGTCCCAGTATACGTATTCTTTCTGTTGCTTAGTATGTAGCATGTATGGCATACCATGACCTAAAGTTACTGAGGAAGAGCGTACTCTAGCACCTTCTTGTTTCTCTAAAATTGGTTTTATTACATTTTGATATTTGGAAGAGGTGTTGCGCAGAACGTCTTCTTTAGGATTGTTCTCTTTTCTGTGAAGACTCGTAGCAGTCATAATGTCTGCATAGTCACGTAAAGCGTTCTTATTTTTCATAGCACTCATACCTGGTTTTCTCAAAAATATCAATTCCAATAGGTGTTGAGTGCCGTAATATCTTCTGTCACCAACAACAATTTGAAAGCTTTCTCTATTTCTAAAATCTACGTCAGTAACAACAAATGTAATAGGTTTATTCCCAAGCATCCAAGTATTGGTGGCTTTATCATAAGTAACACTATATGTTTGATCACATAACTGATTATCTGTGAAATATTTATCAACATAATAGCGAACAACTACAGGATACGAACTTAACGCTTGATCGTAAATAGCTGCCGGTGTATTTGCTGCGGCATCTAGTTTTTTATAAGCTTTGGTAACCCACAATTCAGGTTCGGGTTCAGGTTCAGCTGGTTCTGCTTCCAACTCAAACGTTTCATCATCACTAAGAAATTGAACTTCCTTCTTTGCTGATGTTGGTGGTGGAGGTGGTTGTTTGACATCAAGTTCAGTTTTAGTTGGTTGCTGTTGCTGCAGAGTTGTTTGAGCAGTAGACGGTGCTGTGCTTGCTGTGTTTCTAGATATAGCATCCAATGGTTTTAACAGAGGTTTATATAAACGGTGTAACGTTTCATCCGTCTCTGTTTTGCCCAGTTTCAAAGCTAAATATTTGTTTCGAATAATCTTTGATAAATCGGCTATTTTACGTTTGATATTGGGTGGCTGTGTTGATAGTTTTTGTTGGCGCCGAAGACTTTTAGATTTTTTCGCCATGCTCACCGTATGTTGAACACATGAAGACTAACACACACTCACACACATGGCAGTTTAAATATATATAAAATGATCGAAGCCTTTGCGATACCGCCCTTGTGCTAAATCACAATCTATAACAACCACCATCACATCATGCTTGGTCTGCCAACATTCACCACACAGTGTCTTGAACTTTTCAAAAGTCATATCGGTGGTCACATGATCGTCGTACACATGTTTAAGATTGGTTTCGTCTTGTTTGAATAACACAACAACGTTTGCGTTGTCACGTACCAGTTGTTTTGGTACTTTGCTGTATGTCTGACAAAGATAGAAGGAATCAATGTTTTTATGCCTGCCCATGCTAAAGTATGCTCTTATTTTATCTTGTTTGTCGCAAGCTACATCATCAAAGATAAACACAGAGTTGTCCAAGGCATCTCCCGGATCTAATATGTCATCGTTTTCTCGATAAGGATAGTAACCAACACCCTTTGTAGCATCCAACACCTCCTTTAACATCTTGTATTTCGGTTGATACAGTGACTTTGAATACACATAAACGTTTTCAAACTTTAAACCGTTTGCTTCAAACAATAAACTCAGCATGACATTGGTTTTACCACAGCCACTAGGACCACATATCAAACAACGTACGGTGTCGGGTAACAGAAGACCGTGTCTGTGTTGTGTAACTGTTTCCACACGCACAACATCGTCCAAGTTTGTAACTGGTAGAGCTGTTGTTGTGTGTTTTACGATACGCATCGTTAACTAGACTAACACCAACCTGCTTGTTGTAAGTATAAATACTGGGTGTTTAATACAGCACCGCTTAAGTATCAATGTTGGTCATTAAGGGTGAAGGCCTTGTTAACACACTCATCAACAAACTGCCTGTTGAGTTACACATACCAGGCTATCAGTTTTGTGGTCCAGGCACTAAACTTAAAGAACGTCTTGCCAGAGGCGATCAAGGTATCAACCCACTAGATCAGGCTTGTCGAGAGCACGACATCGCCTACTCTCAATCCAAACAGTTGAGTGACAGGCATCGTGCCGACGAGGTGTTGGAGTACCGAGCCAAGGAACGAGTCAAGTCAAAGGACGCAAGTTTTGGTGAGAAGGCGGCCGCTTGGAGTGTAGCAAAAACAATGAAAGTTAAACGAAAACTTGGTATGGGTGTGAACAAACTCAGAAAAACTAGTAAGAGAAAAGTCGGTGGTAAGGTACCGTTTAAAAACATACTGGCTTTGATGCGCGGTGCTATCAATGTGGGAGAGGAGGTGCCGTCTGTGAAAAATCTACTGCATGTAGCGAGAAAAGTCATCAAAAACGCAGGTGGTCGAAAGCAAGTTAAGGTACCGAGAGTTATTCCAATACCTAAAAGCGGTGGCTTCCTTCCGCTGCTACCTCTTATATTTGGTGGGCTGTCAGCACTAGGAGCTCTGGGCGGCGGTGCTGCAGGTATTGCTAAAGCTGTGAACGATGCCAAGTCTGCGAAACAGAAATTGGAAGAGGCAAAACGTCACAATCAAACAATGGAGGCCATTGCTGTGGGTAAACGAGGGCGTGGTGTTGGTGATGGTTTGTACATGAAGAAACAACGCACCCGCTACGGTTTGTATTTACACAAGACAAAAAACGTGTAATACCTTTACCAGCAAGACCTCTAACAAATGTAGATCTTGTCAAGTTTGCTGGTAAAATGAAAATCCCATATTTTAGAGGTGTATACATGCGAGACGAGCTACCTCGCAATGGACCACGTAAAAATGAATCGTTCATCATGAATTTGCAAACACACAAGGAGCCAGGCAGTCATTGGGTCGCTGTGAGGAAACGCGGTGACATCGTCGAGCACTTTGACTCGTATGGAAACTTGAAGCCTCCTGTAGAGCTGCAACGTTACCTTAAAGACTATTCCATACTGTATAATCATGATGTGTATCAAACATATAACACAATTAATTGTGGTCATTTGTGTTTAAAATTTTTGCAATAAAAGACTCAAACAGTAACCTGTGTGTATCAGTCATGTCGCTAACGTTCGAGTTGAAAGGCTCTACGTCCTCCCTGTCATTGGATATATTTCCACCGATAGTGTTGGACCCCCGGTTCGATCATTCGGTGGCACTCTCGAATTTTCACACATACAACACCATACCAAATATAGAGACCGGTTGTAATAAGTTGCATTTCAATTTTACACTCGACGCCGAGCCTAAGAAAGCTGGTGTTATACAAGAAATAATAATTCCCAATGGAGCATACGAAATTAGCGATATGGAACGGTGTATCCAAAATGAAATGGCCCGTATCTATCTCAAGTTGAATAATTTTCCAGAGGGTGCCGCTGTTGACGATGCAAGTAAACTGTTCAGTTTGAAAGCCAACAACAACACTTTGAAGTGTGAGATACAGTGCAAGTATGACATTGATTTGACAAGGGACGCCTCAATAGCTCCTCTCTTGGGTTTTTCCTCAACTAGATCTCTTATTAAGGATGTGGTGCACGCATCTGATTTGCCTGTGGAGATTGTTAAAGTGAAAACGATCCGTTTGGAGTGTAACATAGTAAGCGGGTCTTACCACGAAGGCAAACCCTCACACACACTATACGAGTTTGCTCCGATGGTTGATCCGGGCTATGCAATTGACATAAACCCCCACAGTAAACTGTTTCTACCCGTCAACACACGTATCATCGCCCATATAAATGTAAACATCATCGATCAGAATGCAGTGCCTGTGAACTTTCAAGCTGAAGAGATCATCGTTATATTACAGCTGAGCAAGACACCTGTGGTATGTTAGTTATAAATACAGGTGCCGACGAGCAGCATCGGTCAGTATCGTTGTTGTCTGCATCACAGACGGTTCTATCCGAAGAGAACGTACAGTTTCTACAATCATTGGGTTACGATGTCAAACAAACTACATATCTTCGCAGACCCCGTTCACGACGAATCCATCAAGGGAGAAGAAGTACACACGTACGCCCCGCAAACCAGATCGTTTGATTACAACGACACATGTGAGTTTGCCATCAATCAACAAGATGTGTTTTACGATTGGTCTTCGGCAGCTCTCCTGATTAGCGGTTCCACTGAGACAACAGGTACAACTGGTGATGTGTCGGTAACAGCGAATGCGGCAGCTCATTTGTTCTCCTCTGTGGCTGTTGAGATGTGTAATCAGATTATCGAACATGTTAGAAACCCAGGCATCGTTACAGCAGTCCGAACATTATTACAAGCCAACAGCGATGAAGCACGAGCTCTCATTCCTGCCGGCTGGCATCCGAACGAAAGGAACACCATGGTGAAAAACAACAGATTTTGCTATTGCCTACCGCTCAGCTATCTGTGTAATATTTTCAAAGATTACAGAAAAGTGCTTTTCAGTCGTTTGTTGGTACGCTTAACACGCGGTCAGAACGATAGAAATTGCTATATTCTGAGCAGTGTAGCAGGCGCTGACAAAGCTATAAAGTTTAATATTGAACATATGGCTTTGCAAGTCAAACACATACACCCCAGCGATGTGATACAACAGCAGCTGTTGCAATCGATCGCTCAAGATAAAAAGATTCTTATACCGTTTAGAAAATGGGAGATGTACGAATTACCGAATGTAAGTAATTCAATCAGACTTGTGGTCTGTAAAGACCTCATCAAACACCGAACGACCTCGCTTTGTTATCGTAGTCTTTCAAACGGATCGCCACCACAACCCAAGAAAAGATATTAATCAGTTTGATCATGTGGACGTTCGAGATATAAGACTACACCTGAATTCAAAACAAATTCCAACCGAGGGTATGAATCTGAACTTTGGGCAAGCAAATTATCTGGAAGCATATAAAAACATGATTGAATTTCAACGAGCATATCTCGGTAGAGAACCGCAGCCTACGTTGGATTACAAAGATTTCGCTAAATATCCCATGTTTGTGTTTGATTGTTCAAAGTATACGGATTCCATCAAACCGTCTACTGTCGATATCAAATTGGAAATGGAAAGTAACCAGAACTTTCCCAATAACACTAAATGTTTCTGCATAATTATACATGATTGCATCATCGAATACTCCCCACTCTCTAACGTTGTTCGTTCTATCATCTGAGTATGGCATACAACGTCATTCCCCCCACCTCTCAACCTAGAGGTCTATATAAGCTGATGTGGAAGTATAGTGAATTGGGGCAGTATCAAGATGAGGTTCGTAGTTGTCGACACTCAGGGTTTCTGTCTCCCCGACTTCACACCTAAAGAACTAGTAATTTATAATGGTTATCAAACTGTACAGTATGTGTTTAAGCCGCCACAACCAATGCGTTTTCTATCTGCTGATGTACTCAAACAAGTCAAGTTTCTGCAGACCCGTCACCATTGTATCGACTATAATTATGGTGCTGTTTATTTAGAAGAATTACCAAATATCCTGATGAAACACATCGTCGAACAACAGGTGGACAGAATCTATGTGAAAGGCGAGAATAAACAGAGATTTCTGACACAGATGCTCCTCACTTGTGGCTACCGTGTGGACGTGATCAATTTAGAAACAAACACTGATTGTCCTGCGTTGGTGCCAGACATTCCTAAGTGCATGCATCACTCACCAGGATACACTAGAAGCTGTATATGCAGCATCAATAATTGTATGCTATTATTTTCGTATGTTGTAAACTTGCTACCGAAATAAAAAAGTTGTAAATTATATATATGTTTTTCTATTAACCCCTTAGCAAACCTTAAAACTAGTAAATAAAACACAAGTGTTTATTTTATATATTTGTATTAGCAAACACGTTTGCGATACATGTGCAGATAAGTGCTATATTTGAAACAAAAATACATCAACATGAATATGGTAAGACATGTGAGAAACCCAGTGGCTATAAACACAAAAATATACTTTGAAGTGAACAGCTTGGCCTTAGTCAATACAAGAGTGGTCCAATAAGGTGTCTCGCCCCGACTACCATTATCAAACAGAAACATAACTTTGTAACGTATCACATCAGATGACATGCTTTTGGCTGACATGTTGTATGTTACAAGTGGGGTTAGGTCATCGTTGTGTAGATATGTTGTTGTTGTAAGAGCAGTCGTCGGTGTCGAAACAAATTCGTACTTCTGTTACATTGGGTGGTTTATGAATATACAACACATTCTGACACAGTGTTGATAGAACGATGAAACTTGATTTAAAAAGAACCATGGCGAATGGTGTGGATGTCTGTCAATACTTGTTCTTGAGCGTAGTGCAAACACTCCAACATGTAATATTTAAATGCTGGTGTTACAGTGTTGAGTAACGTTTTTATAGTTTGTATGATTTGCGGTACACTGGCATCCCATCTACTCAGATCGTTTAATATTTCCACTATGTTTTCCATAAAACACGTGTAAGCCCAGGTAAATTGAGATTCTTTCAGATAGTTCAGTCTTGCTTTAACCAACACCTCAAGTCTCAGCAGCTGTTCTACACACTCTTCGTTTAAGAATAGATGCATAGATGTGAAACCGTTATCGATACACAAGGCTTTTTCACTTAGCACGTTTGAATAGGTTATGCGGCAGTAATTAAGATGATGCACTATAAAGCTATTTGGCTCGTCTTCACCTTTAAGATATTTCCTATACAGCTCACGTATGTTGTCTAGGAAATCGTAAAAATCCCATTCTTCCAATGCCAAATATTGGTTTTCTTCATTCAACGCCAACGGATTGACAAATTTCACTACATTTGTAAAGTCGTTTCTTGCACTGATGCCTGTAATCAATTTCAAGGATCGTCGAACACTAAAAGTGGTTTCCATCAATAGCCTGTCGTCAGCTTGATACTTGTTAAATAAGACTCGTCGCGTTCGGTGTTCTGTGAAATCGGGGCCATCGTTTTCATCAACGGCATAAGCGTCATCGTTGTTATCACTCTCAGACACCGACATATTCATGTTAATACAATCGCAAGACATGTTTACACAAACTCGTTTAAGTTTAGACTGAAGCTTGCTGACCATGTTAAGTAGGTTTTGTTGTTCCCCCACCACAAACGTCGGTTGAATGGCTCTGAGTGGTTTCCTGGTAAATTTTACAAATCTATTGCGATCACTAAATACTTTAACATATTTCGTGCTACACTGCATGATCATCCAGATATTTCTGCCAGACTTTAACAAACTTGTCTACAACAACACAATCTTTGTTCTCATATCTATCCCAATCAGCATTGGTTGGAAGACTGTCGAAATATTCGTTACAAATTGTATATAACATGTCGGTGGCGTCTGTACGGTGAAGTTTTTGTGTTAGAAAATTAATGGATTTAGTACGTTCAGCATCATCATCATTTAAATTTGAACTGTGCTTTAATATATCGTAGTAGATAGTGGGACACCTGGGTCCATCCCCTCCACTTTTTACTGCGCATGCGCGATGACGTCATGCGCATGCGCTGACCTGCGCAGACCTGTGACAGTTGACAGCTGACCTGTCAGATTTGACAGGTGTCAAATGTCACTGACCTGACAGCTGTCAACGTCAGCTGTCACCTGACCTGACATGTGTCAACGTCAAATGTCACCTGACCTGTCAGATGACGTCACAAGCATTCCAAGATGGCTGACCTGTAATAGACAGTTGCAACCCGGGTTCTCTCTATGGAACTAACCTGAGATGACGTCACAAGCATTCCAAGATGGCTGACCTGTCATAGACAGCTGCAACTCCGGGTTCTCTCTATGGAACTAACCTGAGATGACGTCACAAGCGTTCCAAGATGTCTGACCTGTGTGTCCATAGATATCTACAAGTCAGGTCTCCATGTGTGTATTTGAAGAATACCATCTGTCTGATTGTTTATTAAGGTTATGTATGTATGTGTTTATTAAGGTTAGGTGTTCGTATACAGACTGATTACCAAGCCATTTTGATTGTTTATTAAGGTTATGTTTGTATTTGTTGATTAAGGTTATGTTCGCACACACACACTACTGTCTGTATTTGTTTATTAAGGTTATGTTCACACACGTGTTGATTACCAGTCATATGATTGTTTGTTAAGGTTATGTTTGTATTTGTTATTTGAATGCAAACAGAGATAATACAAGATTGTACTTACATACAACAAGAGACGTCAGCCTTCTTTCACAGCTTAATACACACACTACTGAACAGGTGTCTTCTGTGTTGAGGATACAGACAGACAACTGATTGCCATTGTTAAAGCTTGTACATGCTGTTTAACAAACACGTCATGACAGTTCAAAGTCTTTGCTTAGACTGAGAAGACAGAAGTATGTAATAACACAGACAAACAGACAACTGATTGCCATTGTTGAAGCTTGTACATGCTGTTTAACAAACACGTCATGACAGTTCGATGTCTTTGCTTAGACTGACAGATGCATGTGTATTTGAAAGAAAAGCATTCGCCTGAACTTAGATTTGAACCCACGAACCTCGAATCGGCCATATACAGCTTTCTCAGATATACACTGTCCCTAAACCAATAGCTCCACAGACACACACGTTAAAAGTTTGTTCGCAGTTGTATATATAAAACAAAGCCAGTTGTTGTTGACATATGAGGTTAGGTGTTCGTATACATGTTGATTACCAATCATCTGATTGTTTAGTAAGGTTATGTTTGTATTTGTTATTTGAATGCAAACAGACATAATAAGAAGAGTGTACTTACATACAGCAAGAGACGTCATCCTTGTTTCACGACTTAACACATACTGAACAAGTGTCTCTGTCTCTTGTATTGAGGAAACAAACTGATGTAAGAGAGAGAGGCCTTACAAAGGATAAACAACGTTTTACAGTTGTTAACCTTGATCCTGTTTGAGCTTGTCTGTGTATCTGTTTAATATACACAAGAGAGAGAGGCCCTCTTAAAGGTAAACAACCTGTCAGTTGATGACCTTGTGTTATATCTGTTCAATAACCCCACATTATTCGTGTTTGAGCTTGTCTAGAATACAGTCATTAGAAGTATGACATCATCCATGTAAAAACAAATACAGTTTAAAACGGTTACTGTGGGTAACATGTATAAATTGGCTACACATAGACACTCTTAAACATATTCACAAGTCAGTTGTTGTTGAGAAAAGACTTACTGCAGTTTGTTCTAACCCAAATCTGTTTTAAAATGGCTACATTATGTGATGTGTGTTACCAACAAATTAAAGACAACTTCTGGTATGGTCTATTTGGAGATTTTCAACTTATTATCGATAAGAACACTGGCTATTTTAATGCAACTAAACTGTGTAAGATTAGCAATAAAAAAATGTCTCATTGGATGGAAAATAAGAAAACCAAAGAGTTAATTGCCTATTACAACAGTCGGCTGAACGAGCAGTTGGGGTATCAGCATAACAATATACCAATTGATTCAACCGAGGGAGCTCACTTAGAGTTATCGTCAAGGAGTCGAAATACCCTAAAAACGAACGCAACATCTCAAGTAACACCAACAACTGTTGCCTACTTGGTGGACTTTGGTGGCTCAAATACGGAAAGCAATTTGGTATCAGGTACATATGTGTGTAAAGATTTGCTATTAAATTTGGCTTGCTGGATATCCATTCAGTTCTATGAAAAGTGCAAACAAATTATTTTTGATTTTTTCCTCAATGAATTTGATCAGAAATCAAAGGACAACCCAGAGGTTAGTAAAGTGAAATTAACGCGTATAAACGATGAGGTACAGCTTGTGCGACAAACAAACGCTAAAGTCACAGAACATCTTGAAGATACAACCCCAAAGCCAAGTAAACGGAGAAAAATAAGTGTGTTTGGTTTACTTGCAAGAAACGAGACAGGCGCCCCCTATCCATATCATGTGGTAAGAACACAAAAGAAAAGTTTCCCAAGAGCTGTGAGGAACTTTAAAAATAAACACCCCAATGCAAAAGTGATTCTAAACATACTGTACGATCCAAATGTAGTAAATCTCTTTAACAGAATAAAGACTGAAGTGAAATACCTTACAGCACATAGAAACAACCTACATATAGCTGATGTAGCACAAGATAAGTTTGTTCAGGATATTATTGCTTTAAGACATACTTTTTAATTGTATTACAAAATAAAAACACATTAATTTTAACAAAATACTTTTTATTTGATTCCAAGTATGTAAACACCTGCCGTTTGTTAGCCCCAATTATTCGTGTTTGAGCTTGTCTAGAATACAGACATCAGTACAGTATTTGTGTTTGACACGTTTTCCCCCTAAGAAACAACGTATTTGCAGACACACAGAAACAGACCAAGGATTGATATATCGATATCAGTTGCTTATAACACGTACACGATATGTTTTTATATGTTATAGTTGATGAAATAAGACACATACCAAGTAAAAACAGAAGGCTACAGCTAAGTATTCAAAACAAATTTTGTTCAAAACTGTCTAAACGCTCCCTGTATATATATATACGGAACGCCAAAGCAACTAGAAATATTTGTAAATATAAAAACGCTAGTAAAACGGTTTCATCGGTGACTAATATTCTATCTGTTTCCAGTTGCCTCAGGCATCCTAATGAGTTATTTTATAATCGTAAAAACATGTTCTCATTAATAATACCTACAACACTAGTATTGCATTAATACATATAACGTAGTATACCGTTCTAGATTACGTTTTTTATGTTTGTTTTTGTAAAGATGTGTTTACCTTTCACATTTATAGGTTTTAAAAACACAAAGTTCAACTATGAAAGAGGTTTATTTAAAAACTATACTTTGATATATCGTTACAGTTTTCCACTATACTGTGGAGTTTATATTGGTTGTTACAATTATTTTTATACAAAAGTACAGTTTATACAAAAATACAATATAATTTAGTACAAACACTAGACTAAAATACAACAGCTTAATAAACACAACTAAAAATAATACTCTAGATTTGGTTAGCTAACGAACCCATACATAATGATTGCAAGGTTTGCGGTTTATAAGATCGCCAAAAATTTAAAACACTGACTGGGTTTTCAACAAGAAGAAGTTTTTTAGTCTTTTCTGCTTTATAAAAAACAAAACTACTATCTAAATCATATTTATAGTATTGAAATATTTTGAGTATAAAAAGTTCTTTATGAATAAGCAGCTCAGACAAAAACCTACAACTATACCACACTTTCTTCTCATCTGAAAAATACGGTAAAACATAAAACCATTCTTAGTACTATGATAGCCCTGCATATTAGGTAAATTACAAGAGTCATACTTATCTCCAGATATTATTAAACGAATTATAAGATAATGTTGTTCTGTACCGTATAGTGTTGAGGCATAACCACCGAGTACACAACAAAATTTTTTCTCGGTTTCAAACCACTCCATATCAGCCAACACGCTGTCCAGGATTAGTTGATCAATTGGTGTTTGTAAGTTTGGTTTTAATTCCCTGCTGATAAAAGTGAGATGCTTTAACTGCTCCATTATAAAAAAACACTTCTCACAATGGTTCATACTTGTTACTGTTACTGCTGCTGTTGTTGTTCTTTTTCTAAAAGTACATATGGTTGGTAGTTTACGATGAAAACCCCTCTCATAAGTTGATGTTGATAGTTTATCTTCTTAACTGTATACGTTTGATTATTCTGGTATATTACAAGTCAGCGATGGTGTTGGTTCGTTTGTCTTGAAATTGGAATGTACTGGTATACATACCATTTTTTAATTTTTTTTCTCCTTTATATATTGCTTGAGCATACCCAGACTCGAAAAAGACGACTCGAGCGTCAGTTGGCAGCATACGTCTCGGTAGAAACACCACCCCGTTTTCCAATTTCATCAACATTCGGTAACCATAGCGGGTTTTCACTTTTTCACCCCCTAATATGTTATATGGGGTGTTTAACAACAAGTCTGCAGCTTTAATTACAGGTGACGCTTCACAAAGACCGTCACGATTTAAATCAGCTAGTACTGATGCTGATGATGAAGCCATGGTTGTTGTTGTTGTTTCTGATTTTATACTGTGGGGTAGAGCTTTGATAAGAACGTATATATATAAGGGTTCAACCAATCAGGTTTGAAAGCGTAGGTTGAAAGACCCCTGGTCTTAAAAAACCCGCTTTCCTGAGTTTTCATCTACCTACACACATTCTGTTATCAGAAAAACACCACTGATAACTCAAGATTGATTTTAGGTAATGAATCATAAAAAACCCGACACCTATAAAATCCAGATACAATTTTTAATTGGTGATAAAACAGCATCGTAGTCTTCAAATTCCTTAGCGTGTTTTTCAAACCAGGTAATAAACAATTATATATATAACATTTTTCTATCACCTGTAATGTAGATACACTTTATAATTTGGTAATAAAACAGACTCGTCTCCAAAGTCCTTAGCGTGTTTTTTTTTTGTTTAAACCAGGCAATAAACAATTATATATAACATTTTTCGAGGGTCAACTTGTGTTTCTAGTCAAAGACCGGGGCATTTTTATCGGTTTGCAGTTTTTTTGGATATACCATGAGTGAAGCTCTGCTTTAAAAGCTTGTCTGCAGGTTTCGACTTTCAGTTAGCAAACAACAAACATAATGGAAGGTATACCCCTGTCTCTCTGTGTTTAGAGTGAAATTATTAATAAAGTTTTTGTTTGTTCCAGCTGAAATATTTAATATAGTTAATGGGCTGTTTGTGGGAAACGCAGTAAGTAATTTTTAAAATGGTTCTTTTAGTTTATAAAAGATTTGTTTTTATTTTAGCCTATAATAGCGATTTATATTGCTGGGGAGGGGGAGCTGCCCTCTCCGCAACAGTACTCCACCCTGGTGTGGGTGGGGTATATAGCCCCTTGGGGTGTGGGGCTGATATTTCAAGCCCCACCCCAACCTGTAGGGGGTGCGATTCTCGAGATCTACGTCTTGTAGATCTCGAGAAAGGAAGGTAATATCCATTGTCCCTCGTTTGGATACAAGAATTTATGTTTCATTTCTTTTGTTTCAGTCTGTGACACCACCTAGGCCACCAAAAAAAATAACATTACAATAAAATATATATAATAATAAAACGTTTTAAAAATAATGTTGTTTGATTTTATTGTAATATTTTTTCAGTTTAAACCCAAATATATAATCTGCTCAAACACACTTACAGATTAATACAGTATTGAAGGGTAATGAAGGTATCTTCACTGTAAGGTAATATTCTGTATTTGTTTTACTGCTTGGTGGTTATATTATTTTAGCATGTATTTAATTCTAGTGTATGTATTTATTGTTTGTATTAATAGAAAAATAGATTCTTGTTGTGAAACCTTTTTGTTATATAATTTGTAAAGGGGTTTGTTTTTTTTAACTGCATGTTTGTAACTTGTTTCAGCTCTACTTCAGTTTTAGATATAGAAATCTGCCTTTTTTGTATACTTGTTTTTCTTAGCATCAAATATTTTTGACAGGTCTCTTTTCTGTTACTGTTTTGCATTTTTTTCTGGCTTACAGCATGAAAGGTCATATGATGGCATAATATCAAGTAGTATCATCTTTGTCTTTACACACAATCAACAGAATTTTTTTGTTCTCATTTCAATGATTATAGACTAAAACTTGTTTCATTTTTTTTTAGACAATCAAACAGCTTGTTAAAGCCTCAACACAATCAAGGAGATCATTAAAGAAACCGTATTATTTTTTAATTTTCTATTGAACATGTATAGGACCGTTTCATGTAATAAATGTTTTTAAATTACTTTCGATTTCGTTTAATCATTCCAACCTATGTATATAACAGTGTGTCTGTGTTGTTTTGCTGTGTGTGACCTGTGAGATAACTCTAGCCTTGTACTCGGCTGATACAGTTTTGACTGGGGTCAGTAAAGTGTTTGTTTAAATGTTTTACAAACAACTACCATATATACAAGGAGTTATATTTAAATAAAGACAAAATTCAATATAAAAAGTATTTTTATTTGGTACTGATATTCTTGTGAAAAGCTTAATCAAACATTTTTAAAAATAGTAAAACTCTCTCTTTAAAACACTAACCCTAATAAACACTTACTCTTAAAGCTACTTTGAGAAAATTAATCTGTTATACAAAAATATGTCTTCTTACACTGAAATTAGGTTAAAAACAAACAACTTGATTAAACACCTAATAAGCTATTGAGATAATAACAATAATACTATATTATAAAAAAAATATATCTTGTAGACAGACAGCTACAAAAATACACACTGTTTGCTAAACATAGCCAGAAAAGCTGAAATTCAGATAAAAAACACTAACCCTAATAAACACTTACTCTTAAAGCTACTTTGAGAAAATTAATCTGTTATACAAAAATATGTCTTCGTAAACACCTAATAAGCTATTTGAGATAATAACAATAATACTATATTATAAAAAATATATCTTGTAGACAGACAGCTACAAAAATACACACTGTTTGCTAAACATAGCCAGAAAAGCTGAAATTCAGATAAAAAACACTAACCCTAATAAACACTTACTCTTAAAGCTACTTTGAGAAAATTAATCTGTTATACAAAAATATGTCTTCGTAAACACCTAATAAGCTATTTGAGATAATAACAATAATACTATATTATAAAAAATATATCTTGTAGACAGACAGCTACAAAAATACACACTGTTTGCTAAACATAGCCAGAAAAGCTGAAATTCAGATAAAAAACACTAACCCTAATAAACACTTACTCTTAAAGCTACTTTGAGAAAATTAATCTGTTATACAAAAATATGTCTTCGTAAACACCTAATAAGCTATTTGAGATAATAACAATAATACTATATTATAAAAATATATCTTGTAGACAGACAGCTACAAAAAAATACACACTGTTTGCTAAACATAGCCAGAAAAGCCGAAATTCAGATAAAAAACACTAACCCTAATAAACACTTACTCTTAAAGCTACTCTGAGAAAATAGTAATACTTAGTTTTCAAGACAGTTTTAATCTAAACAAAAGAAAAATACTCAAACATATATATTGTAGACAGAAAGCTACAAAACAAAAAGTACACCCCTCTTACTAAAATTAGCCAGGAAAAACTTAAAACTAACATATTTTTAGATACCCTATTCATTTTAACCTAAAACACAGTAACCTATGGAAATATTAAGAAACACTCTCAACGTGTATGTCTTGTATAAAACAGAGATAAAAGCTAAAAATAGTCACACACACACACACACACACACACACACACACACACACACACACACACACACACACACACACACACACACACACACACACACACACACACACACACACACACACCAATTCATTAACCTAAAGCTATAGATATACAAGAAAAATATATATATACAAGATTTAACCTAAACTACACACACACTTAGTCAGTCTGTTTGAGTCTTTTAAAGCCAAAAGGAGTAGAGTCGAAACTGCCATCGTCGTTGAACTTACGCTTCGTCAAACACGGTTTGTACACTTTGGTTTCCGATCTGGTTACCAGTTCGTGTGTTTGTGTCCTCCGTATCTGATCAAAGTGAACAACGACCGGTTCCACACTAGAGTTCTCAACCATCTGTTTCATAACTCCGGTATTAATGTGTTGTGATGCTTTATAGTTGAGAGCAAAGCCTTTTACTTTACACACTTTCTGTGTCTCTCCGGTTGTGGGAGAGTACACGGTAAAACTATAATTTTTAGGCCCCGCCGACACAAATTCCATAATATAGCTACCAGCTCCATAAGCAGCCAACTCATCAGTCATTTCACCCAAGCTGGAACCTGTTGGAATGTCCCATTCGCCCTCTCTGGACACGTAAATGACAGAGTCAGTGTCATAATACAGCACTCTGTCACCCAACTTTTCCAAATATGAATATAACTTCAAACGGGCTTGGGCTGTGACGTAGGCAGCAATGGCTACATTAACGGTAGCTGTGCTGTCGGCGGCTTCATCCTTGTACTCCCAACTAACTAGCAACACATCTTCATTAATGATTGTTACGTGTTTTACGTTAATGGCCGGGTTGTTTTCTAATTTATAAAATTCAGATGGTTGTCTCACTATATCCATTCTGGTCTGATTCTCTCGCTGTCCGAATTTGCCCCTGAAACAATAGAGAGAAAAACAATAAAACACATGCACACACACATGAAATAAAACATATAAACGTACCAAAAACTGTTCAGAATCAGTTTAGCTAGTGACCTCAAACCAGGGTTGTTGGTGATGGCTGCAAACTCCAACTGGACACCTTCATTTTCAAGAAAAGCTTCGACGTAGGTCTCTTTGGTCTCGTTGGTGGAACAGTCTGAAGGCCAACCTGATGCTTCCTGCTTTATTTTAATAAATTTATTCATCATTTCAGCAAAAAGACCACCAGTGTTTAAAGACCTATCATATTGGGTTATGGTGTACTCCCAAACTTCTTGTATTTCCATCAACTTGTAACCCTTGTCGAGAGCTTTTCGAACCTCGTCAACCACCCAAGTACCAGTGAAGGCCCGTTCTTCTTCTGAATGACAACACTCACCCTTGTTCATATGTTTGGCACACGTTCTGCACAAGGCAAACATTAATTTATTGTGCATTTTTACAGGCAACACAGGGTGATATAAGTCTTGCGGTGGTAAGATGGTGCATTTAATGAGTCCATTCACGTCATCTATATTAGAACATGTTGTGTGTACTGTGGGGTGTCCCATGGGAAACTTCCCATATTTACAAACCCATGGGTAGAGACTGCAAACATCAACATAGCGTATTTTCTCTCCTGGTTTCACCTTGTAATAACTCTTTACACAACCTGTTCTACCACCGAAGAAGGCGTCCCGAGGATTAAGTGGCAGGTATGTTAACAGAGGATGGCTATTCAGTCTGTGTTCGAGCACTTGATCGTTTTCCAACAGCTGTCTAAACTCGTGTTCCCACATTTCATGGACTGTGTAACCTCGCTGGCGAAGCCGTTCTGTTTTCCTCACAGTACGTTCGTAGCGAGCGTTCAAGGTGTCTGTTGGATCTTCGTGTAGGGGGTCCTCTCTGTTGGTGGTGGTGAAACACTTGGGACAGCCGTGGAAATAGCAACCGTGAAACTCGAACACTTCTCCAGTTTGCTCGCAATAGCCATCAACTTTAACACCATCAATGACTGCTTCCCGTTGTTTGGCAGAGTGTCTGATGTCTACACCTCTTCTTTCTTCCTCGTGTATGAGCCATTGTGTGGCTATCTTTGATTGTCTGTCTCTGTTCCTATAGCCGTTCTTCGGAATAATGCCAATAGTTTGAGGTTTTAGGAAATTTCGACGGAACAGTTTGTTACAAGCCCCAGGTATGGTTATGGCTTCGGTAAACGGTGACACGTTACCCTGTTCCATAACCATCTTGTGAAATGTAAGGCAGGCCTGGGTTAATATTTCCACGTCACTAATACAATATTCAACCATTTCCTTCTGCATGTCGAACTCCTTATGTTTATTCTCCTCGTACCACTTGAGGAACGCTGTTCGGTCGGCTTCTTTCATAGCATCCGGATTGTAAAACCTCATGTGGGGCAACGGACCAACATAATTACGATTTGCAAGAGTGTTGAACAGATGTGGAAAATACCCTTTCTTCAACTCACTCAGACCGAAAGCTTTAGGAAGGGAGGCTAATTTCAGAGAAAAATAGCTTATGCTATCAATGAATTTCAACACCCCAAGGATGAGCATCAGTATCTTGCTTCCTCGCATAATAACCTCAGGCTTAAGACCGGTCATTTGTTCCAGTGCATGACGTAGAATAAACTGGTGATCATAAGCCTGGCCGTTGTGAGCTAAGACGATGACACTTTTAAATTTCTTGCTGCTAATGAATAGTTGTTGCAGAAACGGTTGAATAACGTCATCGGCTGATATAACCTGCCTTCTCACTCCACACTTCTGGCATGTAGGCACTTCACTACCCAACTCAAAACAGTCACTGCATCGTTGCTGGTAAACACACAGAACAGGCTTGTGTACGTGTTCACCACGGGCATTCTCTTCATCTTGCCTGGTCTCAAAATCGTAAAAGACAAACAAGGTGTTATCTAACTTTGGCTTACCAGTGTCCACTTGGATGTAGCATTGGTGTGTTGAAGGTTGGTGCTTTTTGCAGATATTACAAAAGATCTCCCCACATATGTGTGCTCTGTCTGCTTTAATTGTTTTTAAGCAATCACTGCATCTTCGGACACGCTCACACAAGGTCTTTCCCTGCGTCGAAGATGAGGCCTTGTGTTGGTCATGGCAGCTCTGACCCCTGAACTTACGATTGCAATCTGAGCACAAAATTTCATTAACAACCTTCTCACACGGCGGTTCTTGCCGGCAACATGGACACTGACCTAGACACCTATGATCGTCTTTACTGTTGTATGGTACGTGGCAACGTTGACAAAAATATCCGGAAGAGAAAGCTGATGTAAGGCTGGTGATAACATTAAAATGATTCCTATGGTGTAGCAAATTCAACTTGTACTTAGCATCGGGTCCTTCATACAGTACATCTCTTCCTCTAGACCCGTACTCATACACGGTAATTTTGCAGTCTTTGAGATGTTGTTGAAACTGCTGAATTTGCTCGACACCAGCACCATTAGCAGGAATATCAACACCAGCCTTCTGCATTAACTCCATCGCTTCCTGGTCCTGCCTTTTCCCTATATTTCTCCTGACTTGATTTATATACGGGGCATTCATAACATATGCCAGGGCAACAACGAGAGCTCTAACAAGACAGAGGTTGTCCTTGTTGTTGATCGTAACAACACCCCTTTTCTTTGCACACTCCTCTTGGAAGGTCATGTAAGGCGATTGTTGTCGACCAGACCCTCTGTACGGCCGGAAGCTTGTGGTAATAATTTTAAATGTATCACCAGCTACAGCTTCCTTTTTGCTCTGGTACAGAGAGTCCAACAGCTTCCACAAGTCGTCAAATTTCAAACTTGGGACCGGTTTGAAGGGTATGTGGAAGTCTGTGTCTAGTCCATCAGCCGTAAACGTTAACCCTACCTTGCTTTCGACATCCAAACTCTCGACTATATGCTCGTAAATGCCCCGCAAGCCCTTAAGCCACTGTTCAGGCTCTTGAACAGCAGCATCAAGGGGGTTTAGCCTGAATTCGATGCAGTGCTGTTGCATTCTATACTTTTGGTTGGATTTGCTAAAGTCCCGTACAATGGTGAAAGCCATTATTATTCTTCAAACGCAAAGCCGGGAAATAGTTTTAAAAAGTTTTTGTTACACGTACACACCAGCACAAGCTCAAAAATGTTTACTAAACACACACACGCACACACAAGTTTTAACTAAATAAAATATTAAACCGATAACTATATATATACGCACCAAAAAATGTTTACTAAGTCGACACACACAAGTTTTAACTATATAAAATATTAAGCCCGGCTAACTATATATAAGCACAAAAATATTTACTAAGTCGACACACACACACACACAAGTTTTAACTATATAAAATATTAAGCCCGCTAACTATATATAAGCACAAAAATATTTAAAAGCACACACACACAAGTTTTAACTATACACTTAATTATACGAAAAATGTTTAATAATCTAAATAGGGTTTAATCTTTAACACAAAAAAACATAAATACCTGTATAAACAACTGCTTGACGTAAGTGGTGAAGATCGGTTTCGAGAGTTCTTTTATAGAGCTACAAGTATGTGTGTGTGAGTGTGTGTGGGCAGTACCTGTTGTATAACTGTGATCCTTTCTAATTTTCTATAAATATTCATGATAACACCCCTACGTTACTAAAAAGAGCGAAAAGCTGAACATGTTGACCTTGCTTTCTCCATAAACTTTAATCATCTCTAAGCTGTAACGTCTATTTCTATTTTATATTTACTAGATAACACATATATGTCTGTTTGTTTTACAAGAGCATGTGAAAACAAAAATAAAGTCGCTGAATAATAATCACTAGTATCTAAACTTATCGTAATAGTATTTTTGAGCGGGGGACAAAGCAAAGTTTGTTGTTATAAATGAACGAGGTTGGACAGTCTCGGGGCTTCAGTGAATCAGCCGTTGTTTGCTTTACATAGATACAGGGAGCGTTTAGACAGTTTTGAACAAAAATTTGTTTTGAATCCTTTTGCTATAGCTTCAGTTTTTCACTTGTTGTGTCTTTCTCTTATTTCATCAACTATAACATATAAAAACATAGCGTGTACGTGTTATAAGCAACTTATATCGATATATTAATCCTTGGTCTGTTTCATGTGTGTCTGCAAATACGTTGTTTCTTATGGAAAAAACGTATCAAAAGCTCTATATTAGATAAAAATACATGTAATCTTATGAGAAATAGAAACGATTTAAGGTGTGAGCAGGGGCCTTTTCTGCAAACACAAATAATGAGATGATGTCATCTTTTCGGTTATATTTGTATTCTAGACAAGCTCAAACACGAATAATGGGGGTGATTGAACAGATATAACACAAGATAACATTCGCCAAGGTCATCAACTGACAGGTTGTTTACCCCTAAGCGAGCCTCTCTCTTGCGTATATTAAACAGAGTGTACAAGCTCAAACAGGATCAAGGTTAACAAACTGTAAAACATTGTTTTACCCTTTTGTAGGCCCCACTCTCTTACGTCTGTTTGTTAAACACCAGGTACAGACTCAACAAGATTATCTATGATACTTGTTGGACAATCAATTGTCTGTCTGTCTGTTTCCTAAACACAGGAGACACTTGGACCAAAGAACATGGCTATTTGCTACGTTTTACCTGTGTTACACACTCTAACTGTTGTTAACCAACTGTCTGTCTGTCTGTCTGTTATTACACAGCTCTGTCAGTCTAAGCAAAGACAACAACAAGTTGTCATGACACGCTTGTTAAGCCGGCATCCAACGGCGCGTGGCTTGGCGAGCTTGGCGCGCGATTTAGCGAGCCACGCGTCGTGGGAATGAGAACGCTCGTGCGTGCGACAAGCTTTACGGCGCGGCTCGGCGTTCCCGTCAGTTGTCGGTAAATTTGGCACGAGTCAAAGGATGGACGAGCATCGTAGGCTCGACTTGTCCGAGCTTGCTCAAATCCGATCCCACCATTCCCACGTAGGCTTGGATAAACGAAACTTTTTCGCAGTTTCAGTAGCGTTCTTTATATTATCGTGGAGAAAGGTGGTTTTAAATAGTCGGGTCTAAATTTTTTAATTTCTCGAATAATGGAGTGGTCAAATGAACTTGTGATAGAATTTTTGGAACTTTACGAAGGAGAACCAGCAATTTGGAATCCAAAGGACCCAAACCACAAAAACCGAAATTTAGTTCATGATAGTTGGAAAAGAATTGAAGCTAATTTAAGTGTAAAATGCACTGTGGCGGAACTTAAAAAGAAAAAAGATGCATTGATGGCAACTTTTAGGAAACTCTTCCAAAAAGTAAAAGCAACCACTGGAACCGGCACAGGGACTAACGAAGTTTTTAAGCCAGACTGGTTTGCATATGAATATATGCATAGATTTTTACATGGAATATACAAACCCAATGAAACAACAAATTCAGAGGTATGTTAATATATTTTATTAGTATATTAGTTACCTACAAATAATAAAGTTCAACAATTCTGGAAATAATTATTCTTTGAGATATTTTATTAACACGAATAGTGTATACAGGGTGTCCCATAAATAATGGTACACAATGAAACTGCAGATTCCTCAGTTGAAAATGTCATTTATATTTAGTCTTAAAATTATTCAAAGAATATTCCCCTGAATTGTTTTAGATTTATTATATGTAGATAAGTGTTGCTTGTATTGACTGAACTTTTATTTATTTTCACCCAAGAAATGAAGGTTTTGAATACTTAAAGTAGGATCCAATCTCTCTCAAACCAATATCCGGATAATAATGAAAGTTTTAAAATATTTATGTGGCTTTAGTTTTCCGAACTTTAAACGTTATTTTGCCATGGTACAGCGCCTTGTCCTGAAAAATAATTCGCATAGCTGTCCCTTACTTCTTTGGCATCCTGTCCAGGTCTTCTAGCAACTTGTCGCAGAGGTAAGAATGAAGTCATCTTGTCATTTTCTGCCCTCCATGACCCAGGAATTATTTGACCATCAATATCATTGTCTAACAAATCCGGGGATAAATACCTTGTGTTTGATGTTCTGCTGTTACGCAAGAAATTGTGAAGTAGCACACATGTCATAGTAATTTCTGTCACTCTATCTGGCTCGAGAAGCATAGGTTTTCTAAATATTCTAAAAACAGATGCCAATATTCCAAATGCGTTCTCTACGAGTCTGCGGGCGCGTGAAAGGCGATAGTTGAAAATTCGTTTTTGGCTGCCTTTGTCGTACATTCCCGGATATGGTTTTAACAGGTGAGTAGACAAAGCAAACGCATCATCCCCCACAAACACATATGGCAATGGCTCTTTAGATGAAGGTAAAGGTTCATCTGGAGGCAACATTAATTCATTTTTATCCAGCTTCTGAAATAGCGTTGTATTTCGAAATACCCCGCCATCACTAATCCTCCCTTGGCACCCAATATCGACGTAAATAAATTCATAATTAGCGTTTACCAATGCCATGAGTACTACGCTAAACGTTCCCTTGTAATTGAAAAACTCGGTCCCGCTGTTCATTGGAGCTTCGATGACTATATGTTTCCCGTCTATGGCGCCCAAACAATGCGGGAAATTCCAATTCATCTCAAATTCTTGGGCTATTTTGCGCCATTCATCTGGTGTTTTGGGTAACTAAAAAAAATACATAATAAGGTAAAAAAAGTGCGAATAGCGCAATACTTTTTTTTTCGGAAAGGCAGAATAGGTAGATAGTTATCGGAGCTACAAGGCAATCTTATACGTCTGAATAGCTGAAAATCGATAAGTGTATAAAAATTAATAGACAAAAGATAAAAACGCAAATTTTTCCAGATCGCCTTATAGCTCAGAAATAATTTTATTACAGTTTTTTCCCAAATCTTTCATAATCCTGTTCATTATTTCTCTTTTATGCTTCAGGTAGTAGAGGACGTAGCGAATATAACAACTGAAAATACCGACCAGAACAAGCCTAATAGACCATCAGACGGGGAAAATAAAATAGAAAATAATTCTTCAAACTTAACAACAGCTCCATGTGCCACAAAGCCTACAAATGAAGCCAGTAAAGCTAAATCTGCTGTTGTAGTTGGACAAAAAGGAAAAAAGAGAATGGCGCAAACTATGGCTGCTAATAATGAAACTCGCATGGAGGAAGCCTTCCAACTCTTAAAAAAAGTAGCTGAACCCGAACCAACCACTTCGGATGAATGTTCATTATATGGCGAGTTGCTTGCAACGAAATTAAGATCGTTAGATCCATTGACTAGAGGAATTGCAATGCTGGAAATCGACCAGTTAATGTTTGGCCATATCCATAAACAAAAATACTCATTCCATCAGGATCCCCAGTCTAATACCTCATATACTCCTTGGCCTGGTCAGCCCATGGGATACCCATCCACATCTAATCAACCCGTGGGATACCCATCCACACCTAATCTGCTATCACCTCAGTGTTCGGACTCTCGTCCGGTATCTGCAACAAGTTATTTTTCTCATTCATCAGCGAGTACTTCTGCCTTAGCAGATTATGTCGCCTCACCTTCAAATAAGGATACTGAAGAGTCCCACGACAATCCACGTGACACGAGCCAAGACCACGACTTATTAGATTTAGATTCACACATGCCTTTTGTATAGTTATATTTAAGAGTGACCATGAGTGTTTATTTCAGTTACCATTAGTGTTTATTTCAGTTAACATTCCTTAATAAAAAGATAAACATACTTACGATTATTTTATCTTTGAGTTCCTTATTCAGCGCTCTGCATACATCCTGAACACATCTTGACACCGTTTGAGCCGAAAATTTAAACAAGTACGACAAACTTGCAAAGCTGTCTCCAGTAGCCAAGAATCTTAAAGTTACAGCCAGTCTCTCTTGAATAGGTATACTTTCCCTCATATTTGTGTTCTTTTTGGCTATAACTGGGCCAATTTTATTTAGCAAAAATTCAAAATCTGTTGATGACATTCGACAAAAATTTTGAAAATAATTTGATGGTTCACGACGTAAGTCGCCTAACATGTCTGTGACATTATATCTGCAAAAAAACTGACATTATATCTCCATTCATTAAATGGACGTTATTAGGTAGGTACTACTACTTAAATGCAAATTGTTTTATTTTTAACCATACAGGATGGGGACTTTAACTGAAATAAATTCATTTAAAATTCAGGTATTTGTTTTTTTGAAAAACGCTCGGAACCGTTGACTTTTCATTTTAGTTGCCGTTTTTTTGATGATTATTTGATGTATATGATATGGGGACTCTAAAAAAAGGTATAATAGCTCATTTAATTCATATAATATTATTATAACAATTAATATCGATAATAGTAATGGTTGAAAATACAATAGTATACATATTTCGGTTGAAAGTTTTCATAATTGTCTCGAGAATTGGTTGACCTCGACGATTCGCACCTTGGTCCCCTCGACAGTAATGAAACACTTCCCACCTCGATATGTAATATACTATTACTTACCTATTTCGACTTTTATATAAAGAGGCCACCCACCATCGTCTTTTTCTTTTTTCTTTGTTTTTTTTAAAATTATGTTCAATGCCCATAATAATAAAACTTGCTGCACAGGCAGCAATACGCCGTTTTTGTTGCAAACTCATTTCTTGTTCTTTCCTTCACGATGGCTACCTACTCCTGCCACAGAATACACTGCACTGCTTTCACTGCTAAGCAACTTGGCAAGTCCAGATCAACGGTTAAAAAAATAACGGTCGTGCGCAATTCAGCACTCGGCGAGTCCTTCCAGGCGCCGTGGGAAAGCAACCACGCTCGTTGATTTGCCACTTGGCAAACTGACTTGTCAACTTGCGAACTGACTTGCCAAGCCGATAACTCGCCAAGCCACGCGCCGTGGGATGCCGGCTTAACACGGCTGTATAAGCTCAAACAAGATTATCTAAAGCCGGCATCCAACGGCGCGTGGCTTGGCGAGCTTGGCGCGCGATTTAGCGAGCCACGCGTCGTGGGAATGAGAACGCTCGTGCGTGCGACAAGCTTTACGGCGCGGCTCGGCGTTCCCGTCAGTTGTCGGTAAATTTGGCACGAGTCAAAGGATGGACGAGCATCGTAGGCTCGACTTGTCCGAGCTTGCTCAAATCCGATCCCACCATTCCCACGTAGGCTTGGATAAACGAAACTTTTTCGCAGTTTCAGTAGCGTTCTTTATATTATCGTGGAGAAAGGTGGTTTTAAATAGTCGGGTCTAAATTTTTTAATTTCTCGAATAATGGAGTGGTCAAATGAACTTGTGATAGAATTTTTGGAACTTTACGAAGGAGAACCAGCAATTTGGAATCCAAAGGACCCAAACCACAAAAACCGAAATTTAGTTCATGATAGTTGGAAAAGAATTGAAGCTAATTTAAGTGTAAAATGCACTGTGGCGGAACTTAAAAAGAAAAAAGATGCATTGATGGCAACTTTTAGGAAACTCTTCCAAAAAGTAAAAGCAACCACTGGAACCGGCACAGGGACTAACGAAGTTTTTAAGCCAGACTGGTTTGCATATGAATATATGCATAGATTTTTACATGGAATATACAAACCCAATGAAACAACAAATTCAGAGGTATGTTAATATATTTTATTAGTATATTAGTTACCTACAAATAATAAAGTTCAACAATTCTGGAAATAATTATTCTTTGAGATATTTTATTAACACGAATAGTGTATACAGGGTGTCCCATAAATAATGGTACACAATGAAACTGCAGATTCCTCAGTTGAAAATGTCATTTATATTTAGTCTTAAAATTATTCAAAGAATATTCCCCTGAATTGTTTTAGATTTATTATATGTAGATAAGTGTTGCTTGTATTGACTGAACTTTTATTTATTTTCACCCAAGAAATGAAGGTTTTGAATACTTAAAGTAGGATCCAATCTCTCTCAAACCAATATCCGGATAATAATGAAAGTTTTAAAATATTTATGTGGCTTTAGTTTTCCGAACTTTAAACGTTATTTTGCCATGGTACAGCGCCTTGTCCTGAAAAATAATTCGCATAGCTGTCCCTTACTTCTTTGGCATCCTGTCCAGGTCTTCTAGCAACTTGTCGCAGAGGTAAGAATGAAGTCATCTTGTCATTTTCTGCCCTCCATGACCCAGGAATTATTTGACCATCAATATCATTGTCTAACAAATCCGGGGATAAATACCTTGTGTTTGATGTTCTGCTGTTACGCAAGAAATTGTGAAGTAGCACACATGTCATAGTAATTTCTGTCACTCTATCTGGCTCGAGAAGCATAGGTTTTCTAAATATTCTAAAAACAGATGCCAATATTCCAAATGCGTTCTCTACGAGTCTGCGGGCGCGTGAAAGGCGATAGTTGAAAATTCGTTTTTGGCTGCCTTTGTCGTACATTCCCGGATATGGTTTTAACAGGTGAGTAGACAAAGCAAACGCATCATCCCCCACAAACACATATGGCAATGGCTCTTTAGATGAAGGTAAAGGTTCATCTGGAGGCAACATTAATTCATTTTTATCCAGCTTCTGAAATAGCGTTGTATTTCGAAATACCCCGCCATCACTAATCCTCCCTTGGCACCCAATATCGACGTAAATAAATTCATAATTAGCGTTTACCAATGCCATGAGTACTACGCTAAACGTTCCCTTGTAATTGAAAAACTCGGTCCCGCTGTTCATTGGAGCTTCGATGACTATATGTTTCCCGTCTATGGCGCCCAAACAATGCGGGAAATTCCAATTCATCTCAAATTCTTGGGCTATTTTGCGCCATTCATCTGGTGTTTTGGGTAACTAAAAAAAATACATAATAAGGTAAAAAAAGTGCGAATAGCGCAAAACTTTTTTTTTCGGAAAGGCAGAATAGGTAGATAGTTATCGGAGCTACAAGGCAATCTTATACGTCTGAATAGCTGAAAATCGATAAGTGTATAAAAATTAATAGACAAAAGATAAAAACGCAAATTTTTCCAGATCGCCTTATAGCTCAGAAATAATTTTATTACAGTTTTTTCCCAAATCTTTCATAATCCTGTTCATTATTTCTCTTTTATGCTTCAGGTAGTAGAGGACGTAGCGAATATAACAACTGAAAATACCGACCAGAACAAGCCTAATAGACCATCAGACGGGGAAAATAAAATAGAAAATAATTCTTCAAACTTAACAACAGCTCCATGTGCCACAAAGCCTACAAATGAAGCCAGTAAAGCTAAATCTGCTGTTGTAGTTGGACAAAAAGGAAAAAAGAGAATGGCGCAAACTATGGCTGCTAATAATGAAACTCGCATGGAGGAAGCCTTCCAACTCTTAAAAAAAGTAGCTGAACCCGAACCAACCACTTCGGATGAATGTTCATTATATGGCGAGTTGCTTGCAACGAAATTAAGATCGTTAGATCCATTGACTAGAGGAATTGCAATGCTGGAAATCGACCAGTTAATGTTTGGCCATATCCATAAACAAAAATACTCATTCCATCAGGATCCCCAGTCTAATACCTCATATACTCCTTGGCCTGGTCAGCCCATGGGATACCCATCCACATCTAATCAACCCGTGGGATACCCATCCACACCTAATCTGCTATCACCTCAGTGTTCGGACTCTCGTCCGGTATCTGCAACAAGTTATTTTTCTCATTCATCAGCGAGTACTTCTGCCTTAGCAGATTATGTCGCCTCACCTTCAAATAAGGATACTGAAGAGTCCCACGACAATCCACGTGACACGAGCCAAGACCACGACTTATTAGATTTAGATTCACACATGCCTTTTGTATAGTTATATTTAAGAGTGACCATGAGTGTTTATTTCAGTTACCATTAGTGTTTATTTCAGTTAACATTCCTTAATAAAAAGATAAACATACTTACGATTATTTTATCTTTGAGTTCCTTATTCAGCGCTCTGCATACATCCTGAACACATCTTGACACCGTTTGAGCCGAAAATTTAAACAAGTACGACAAACTTGCAAAGCTGTCTCCAGTAGCCAAGAATCTTAAAGTTACAGCCAGTCTCTCTTGAATAGGTATACTTTCCCTCATATTTGTGTTCTTTTTGGCTATAACTGGGCCAATTTTATTTAGCAAAAATTCAAAATCTGTTGATGACATTCGACAAAAATTTTGAAAATAATTTGATGGTTCACGACGTAAGTCGCCTAACATGTCTGTGACATTATATCTGCAAAAAAACTGACATTATATCTCCATTCATTAAATGGACGTTATTAGGTAGGTACTACTACTTAAATGCAAATTGTTTTATTTTTAACCATACAGGATGGGGACTTTAACTGAAATAAATTCATTTAAAATTCAGGTATTTGTTTTTTTGAAAAACGCTCGGAACCGTTGACTTTTCATTTTAGTTGCCGTTTTTTTGATGATTATTTGATGTATATGATATGGGGACTCTAAAAAAAGGTATAATAGCTCATTTAATTCATATAATATTATTATAACAATTAATATCGATAATAGTAATGGTTGAAAATACAATAGTATACATATTTCGGTTGAAAGTTTTCATAATTGTCTCGAGAATTGGTTGACCTCGACGATTCGCACCTTGGTCCCCTCGACAGTAATGAAACACTTCCCACCTCGATATGTAATATACTATTACTTACCTATTTCGACTTTTATATAAAGAGGCCACCCACCATCGTCTTTTTCTTTTTTCTTTGTTTTTTTTTAAATTATGTTCAATGCCCATAATAATAAAACTTGCTGCACAGGCAGCAATACGCCGTTTTTGTTGCAAACTCATTTCTTGTTCTTTCCTTCACGATGGCTACCTACTCCTGCCACAGAATACACTGCACTGCTTTCACTGCTAAGCAACTTGGCAAGTCCAGATCAACGGTTAAAAAAATAACGGTCGTGCGCAATTCAGCACTCGGCGAGTCCTTCCAGGCGCCGTGGGAAAGCAACCACGCTCGTTGATTTGCCACTTGGCAAACTGACTTGTCAACTTGCGAACTGACTTGCCAAGCCGATAACTCGCCAAGCCACGCGCCGTGGGATGCCGGCTTTAGATACTTGTTGGCATTCGATTGTCTGTCTGTCTGTTGTTACACACATCCATTAGTCTAACCAAAGACATCGAGCTGTCATGACGTGTTTGTTAAACAGCTGTACAACAAGGTTCTATATGATGCTTGTTAGGGGCAATCAATTGTCTGTCTGTCTGTGTTATTACATACCTCTGTCTTCTCAGTCTAAGCAAAGACTTTGAACTGTCATGACGTGTTTGTTAAACAGCATGTACAAGCTTCAACAATGGCAATCAATTGTTTGTTTGTCTGTTTCCTCTACACAGGAGACACTTGAACCAAAGAACATGACTGTTTGCTGTGTTTTACCAGTGTTACTGGCTCTAGTTGTTGTTAAACTGCTGTCTGTCGGTCTGTATGTCTGTTATTACATACATCTGTTTGCCTCTAGGTAAAGACATCAAGCTGTTCTGTGTGTTATATCCTTTCAAACAGCGTGTACAAGCTTCAACAATGGCAATCAATTGTTTGTTTGTCTGTTTCCTCTACACAGGAGACACTTGGACCAAAGAATATGACTGTTTTGCTGTGTTTTACCTGTGTTACTCGCTCTAGTTGTTGTTAAACACCTGTTTGTCTGTCTGTTTGTTATTACAAACGCATCAGTCTAAGTAAAGACATCAAGCTGTCATGACGTGTTTGTTAAACAGCATGTACAAGCTTCAACAATGGCTATCAGTTATTTGTTTGTCTGTCTGTTTCCTCAACACAAGAGACACTTGGACCAAAGAATATGACTGTTTTGCTGTGTTTTACCTGTGTTACTCGCTCTAGTTGTTGTTAAACTGCTGTCTGTCTGTCTGTTTCCTCAACACAAGAGACACTTGGCTATTTTGTGATACGTTTTACACTGTGTGTTACTCTTGCTGTGTTTTACCTGTGTTACTCGCTCTAGTTGTTGTTAAACACCTGTTTGTCTGTCTGTTTGTTATTACAAACGCATCAGTCTAAGTAAAGACATCAAGCTGTCATGACGTGTTTGTTAAACAGCATGTACAAGCTTCAACAATGGCTATCAGTTATTTGTTTGTCTGTCTGTTTCCTCAACACAAGAGACACTTGGCTATTTTGTGATACGTTTTACACTGTGTGTTACTCGCTCTAACTGTTGTTAAACACCTGTTTGTCTGTCTGTTTGTTATTACAAACACATCTGTCTGTCAGTCTAAGTAAAGGCATCAAGCTGTCCTGTGTGTTATATCCTTTCAAACAGCGTGTACAAGTTCTAACAATGGCAATCAGTTCTCTGTCTGTTTCCTCAACACAGGAGACACTTGGCTATTTTTAATACGTTTAGCGTTACACGCTCTAACTGATGTTAAACAGCTGTCTGTCTGTCTGTTTGTTATTACAAACACATCTGTCTGTCAGTCTAAGTAAAGACATCAAGCTGTCCTGTGTGTATATCCTTTCAAACAGCGTGTACAAGCTTCAACAATGGTAATCAATTGTTTGTTTGTCTGTCTGTTTTCCTTTAACACATGAGACACTTGAACCAAAGAATATGACTATTTGCTGTGTTTTACCTATGTTATTAGCTCTAACTGTCGTTAAACGGCTGTTTGTCTGTCTGTCTGTTTGTTATTACACAGCTCTGTCACTCCAAGCAAAGACAACAAGTTGTTATGACGACGTTTGTTACACGACTGTACAAGCTCAAACAAGATTATCTAAGATACTTGTTGGTATTCGATTGTCTGTCTGTCTGTTGTTACACACATCCACTAGTCTAAGCAAAGCCTTCGTGCTGTCATGACGTGTGTGTCACAACAACACGTAGAAGCTTCAGCAAGGTTCCATATGATACTCGTTGGGGCAATCTATTGTCTGTATGTCTGTTGTTACACACATCCATTAGTCTAAGCAAAGCCTTCGTGCTGTCATGACGTATGTTATATCCTTTCAAACAACGTGTACAAGCTCTAACAATGGTATTCAATTGTTTGTCTGTCTGTCTGTCTGTTGTTACACAGCTCTGTCACTCTAACCAAAGACAACAAGTTGTTACGACAACGTTTGTTAAACAGCTGTTTCCTCAACACAGAAGACACTTGAACCAAAGAACATGGCTGTGTTACTTGCTCTAGTTGTTGTTGTTAAACTGCTGTCTGTCTGTTATTATTACAGCTCTGTTTGCCTAGGCAAAGACATCGAGATGTCATGACACGTTTGTTACACGGCTGTATAAGCTCAAACAAGATTATCTATGCTACTTGTGGGGGGCAATCTATTGTCTGTATGTCTGTTGTTACACACATCCATTAGTCTAAGCCAAGCCTTCGTGGTGTCATGACGTGTGTTATATATACTTTCAAACAACATGTACAAGCTCCAACAATGACCATTAGTTGTCTCTGTTTCCTCAACACAGGAGACACTTGGCTATTTTTTGATACGTTTTAGCTGTGTTACACGCTCTAACTGTTGTTAAACAGCTGTTTGTCTGTCTGTCTTTTATTACACAGCTCTGTCAGTCTAAGCAAAGACTTCGAGCTGTCATGACGTGTGTGTGTGTGTTAACAATCAACAACAGCATCTATATGTTTTGTTTGGTTCAAGTGGATGTCATTAAACAACTGTGTTATTTCTATAAGGGCCCCCATTCAAGACCTCAACATACGTTAGTGTGTACTAAGTCGTGAAACAAGTATGACGTCTCTTGCTGTATGTAAGTATACTATTATATTATTTATGTTTACATACAAACAATACTTATCAAACAATCCTCGTATATCAAAGTTTAATTTAGTTGTTTTAAATCGAGTTTTGTTACTTGTGTGTTTTTGATCACTCCCTATATAAATTTAGATTCATTCATTCAAAATACAAACACACTAACATAAACAAACACGCCGGCAATAAAACCAAGTCCCCGAGTTTTATTGCGCTATTAAAATAAACTCATTATCATATCTAGATGTAAATACGTTTTTCTTATTGATATAGTTTACTTCAAACGTTTTTGTTATTAAATGATATTAGATAGGTAAATTGGTACGTGTTTTAAATTTCTTTTTACTATAAATAAACAATTGTTTTTAACATTACAGTTCCTATTATTCAATTGGAATGTAATAGAGATACCACCCCCTGCCCACACACATCAGCCTCATAAACTCGTTTTAAATTAGCATATGCAACAGGTTTTTGTTTTATATATACAACTGCGAACAAACTTTTAACGTGTGTGTCTGTGGAATAGTTGGTTTAGCGACAGGTATCTCTCTGAGTAAGTTGTGTGGTTGGGGGTTCAAATCTAATTTCTGGCGAATGCTTTTCTTTCAAAAATCATATTTCAAATTAAAATCAAAATTTCAAATTACCCGCTCAATATATCTTCCTCATATATGTATGTGTGTGACTAAACCGAATGACTGTGTCCAACAGATGTCTCCCATCGAGCTAGAGAATATTCTCTACACTCTACAACTTTACAAATAGAATATTCTCTAGCTCGATGAGTCATATCTCTGGACACAACAGACAAATTTTCAAACAAATTCAAATTTCCCGCCAAAAACGAAATACCCTAACAAACTTCAATACACCTTAACAACAACACAATAAACAAACCAAACAGCTGTGTTTACGAACATAACCTTAATAAACAAAATACATAACCTTAATAAACAAACAGATGCATGGTAATCAACACACATGACATAACCTTAATAAACAAATACAAACATAACCTTAATAAACAAACAGATGACACGTGAGCGAACATAACCTTAATAAACAAATACATAACCTTAATAAACAATCAGACAAACACACATGGAGAGCTAACCTGACTTGTAGATATCTATGGACACACAGGTCAGACATCTTGGAATGCTTGTGACGTCATCTCAGGTTAGTTCCATAGAGAGAACCCGGGTTGCAACTGTCTATGACAGGTCAGCCATCTTGGAATGCTTGTGACGTCATCTCAGGTTAGTTCCATAGAGAGAACCCGGGTTGCAACTGTCTATGACAGGTCAGCCATCTTGGAATGCTTGTGACGTCATCTGACAGGTCAGGTGACATTTGACGTTGACACATGTCAGGTCAGGTGACAGCTGACGTTGACAGCTGTCAGGTCAGTGACATTTGACACCTGTCAAATCTGACAGGTCAGCTGTCAACTGTCACAGGTCTGCGCAGGTCAGCGCATGCGCATGACGTCATCGCGCATGCGCAGTAAAAAGTGGAGGGGATGGACCCAGGTGTCCCACTATCTACTTATCGTTTAGATGGTCTGCAACCCTGTGGATGTCATCACAGCTTGAAAACTCAAATTCTTTATTAAACCCTTCTCTCATCGTTTCGAGTGTTTCTTGTTTGAGTTCTTCCTCACTGGGCGGTTCAATTTCAATGTTCGTTGTTTCGAGTGTGACCTCATCAGCATCATAATAATATTTGTATTGATTTTTTGCTTTTTTAGGTAAATATTTAAAAAATGGTTCACTTAACAGGGCCCCCGGTTGGTGTTGAATGAGTGCCACAGCAAAATATTGTGTTGAACAAAATCCACTTAAATATAAGTCACACAACTCTACCATATGTCTGCTTTCATATTCTTCGGCTTCGGACTTACACCCGTCTCGATAAGCTTGTTTTTGTATCTTTAACACTAACAGTCTAACTTTTGTGGTGTCGTTCTCACTATTCATTCTTGTTTCATCTGTATACCACGGGGCTTTTTGTATAAACTAAATAGCCTCTGTGTGGACGGTTTGTTTATCGTAATAACGTATGTATTGATGTTTTGCTTCTTCGGGTAAATACTTGAAAAACGGTTCACTTAACGGAGCTCCTGTACGGTATCGAATGAGTGCCAAAGCAAAAAATTGTGTAGAGCAGAACCCACTTAAATATATGTCACACAACTCGACTATATGTCCGGCTTCAAAAATTTCTCCTTCAGAATCGCGTTCGTCGATAAAGGCTTCTTCTTGTATCTTTAACACCAACTGTTTTAATTCAAATTCACAGTCTTCTTCAAACAATCTATTTTTGTGTCCATACCATAAGACACTGTTAAACGACATGGTACAACAACTAATAATATAACCGAACTTGCTCACTTATTTATATATTAGGCTAAAATACATGGATGATGTCATCCTTTCGGTTTGTACTAGACAAGCTCAAACACGAATAATGGGGGTTATTGAACAGATATAACACAAGATAACATTCACCAAGGTCATCAACAGACACGTTGTTTACCTTTAAGAGGGGCTCTCTTGCGTATATTAAACAGATACACAGACAAGTTCAAGACACTGTGTGGTGATGTCATTCAACGGAAATTACACTAGATAACAACCGTACAGACAAAGCTCAAACAGGTTTGTGGAACAGGTTTGTGGATGATGTCATACTTCTAACGGCTGTATTCTAGACAAGCTCAAACACGAATACCATTTACCCATCAAGGGGCCCCCTACAGTAGTGTTATTTAACTCATATATTGAACTGCTGTCGAGTGTACTCTAGACAGTCTTAAACAGAACAGTGGTCTTGTTGACAAGGAATAAAAACACATATACATGCTGGTAAATATTTTATTTTCATACATTAATATGTTAAGCTAAGTGTCAGCTGTTTGATCTGTTAAACAAATATTTTGAACAAGTTACACACACACTATATATAATCATTATAGTCTTCACTATTTGCTGGTTGATGGTCAGTGTTATCCTTTGTATAGCTGAGAATCTTTTGTAATAGCAGACTGAGTTGCTCATATAGAGTGCGGGTCGGGCATTGAATACCAAACATAGATAAATCTTTACGGCCTATTGTAACGACCTGATTGGTAAACTCATCAAATTCGTAATATTTATTTTTACGAAATATGTATATCCGCCCATTGGTGTAGCGGAATGCACCATCAATCTTAGCTGGGAATTCGGGAGAAAATTTGTCTATATAACCTGCTTCTAGTCTATAGAAATTAGCTCCCTTCTCACCGATGATTTCATACATGTTGTCCGAATGAAATATAATGGTTTTTCCTGTATATGTGTTTACCATTGCATTTATCCGGTCAAACCTCAAAGTATTCAGATATGTGAGATTATTGAAGGGGGCTACAAATGTAGCTTGTATGCTAGGAAACGCAACAATGCTGAATGTTTCGTCATTGGTAAACATGACCACTTCACCACCAGGCCTCTGATATATATGTTTAATTTCTTTTAAATTTTTCAAATGTGGCAGCCAATCTGTCACAAGTTTTGCCTCCGGATAGGGACCCTTCATATTGTTCAACGGGACAACCCACACCCATTTCTTATAAAACAGATACATGTTGTGGTTTATAATGACTAACGGTTTGATCTTGTCTATATAATTACACAAGTCCATAGTGTTTTTGGTTTCAGGTTTTACAGCGACCGCCTTTGGTTTTATCGAAGGTTTCGTTGTAGTCTTTGTTGTAGTCTTTGTTGTAGTCTTTGATGTCTTGGTTGTAGGCTGTGTTGTTGTTGTTGTTGATGTTGTTGTTATTGCTGTTGTAGAGCGTTGCCCATACAGTTCCTGCATTCGTTGAATATCTTCGTCAGATATACCGGCCCCAGCATGTGGATACATAAGAGAGTTTTTATTGTTGGAGTGTTTGAGTCCTAAACCGTGTCCCAGTTCGTGTAGAATAACCATATAGTATGATGAGCCATTTGATGCGTGTAGTTGAAGGTTCCACGTGAGATTATTGCTTATGTGGATCTCTATGGGTGTATTGGCAATATTTGGAAAATAAGCGTGTCCTAAAACATCACCACCAATTGGATATGTACACGGTTGCCCACTTCTCAAGTAAAGATGTTGGTCATCACAAAAACTTATAAGTATGTCGGCTTCAGCATAGTTGTTTGTTCTCACTAAATTCAAATTAATATGTTGTTCCCATTGTTTGAATGCTTTTTGTGTTAGCAATAGTACTGTAGGATCTGAATAATGTATGTACCATTTCAAAGTTTTCTTTTTCCATATAGGTTTTACTGTTAATAATGAATTCTGTGAAAAATCTTCATCACCACATCGTTTACGTTTCATCAGTTTAATGTCTCTACTAGTCAAATTGTTACTTTCGGGTAAACTGAAAAACGTTTGAAACATGTTTAAAGCCTCTGTGAAAGCTTCTGTCTTTTCTAACATCGTTAGCTGGTCATTGTTAGTGATATTACTGCTTAAATAACCATATTTGATGAGATAATCGTTGGCCAGTTGTCTGTCTGTTTCACTTACATCCTCTCCACAGGAGGCACTTAGACAAAGAACACAGATACTCAAGAGTAGCTTGAACATGACTGCTCTCCACGTTAACCAGCGTTATACTGTTCAGCTCTCGCTCTAGCTGTTGTTAAATAGTCGTATGTCTGTTGGTGTGTTATTACATACATCTGTCTGTCAGTCTAAGCAAAGCCTTCGTGTTGGCATGACCTATGCGAGTGTGTGTGTGTTATATCCTTTCAAACAACGTGTACAAGCTTCAACAAGATTCTATATGATACTTGTTGACAATCAATGGTCTGTCTGTCTGTTTTTGCTGTGTTTTACCAGTGTTACTCACTCTAGCTGTTGTTAAACAGCTGTGTTATTACACATGCATCTGTCAGTTTAAGCAAAGACATCGAACTGTCATGACGTGTGTTGTATCCTTTCAAACAACGTGTACAAGCTCCAACAATGCCAATCAGTTGTCTGTTTGTTTTGCTGTGTGTTACCAGTGTTACTCACTCTAGCTGTTGTTAAACAGCTGTGTTATTACACATGCATCTGTCAGTCTAAGCAAAGACTTCGAACTGTCATGACGTGTGTTATATCCTTTCAAACAGCATGTACAAGCTCTAACAATGGCAATCAGTTGTCTGTCTGTCTGTTTCCTCAACACAGGAGACACTTGTTCAGTAGTGTGTGTATTAAGCTGTGAAAGAAGGCTGACGTCTCTTGTTGTATGTAAGTACACTCTTGTATTATCATGACTGTTTGCATTCAAATAACAAATACAAACATAACCTTAACAAACAATCAGATGATTGGTAATCAACACGTGTGTGAACATAACCTTAATAAACAAATACAAACATAACCTTAATAAACAAATACATAACCTTAATAAACAAACAGATGCTTGGTAATCAACACGTGTGTGTGAACATAACCTTAATAAACAAATACATAACCTTAATAAACAAACAGATGCTTGGTAATCAGTCTGTATACGAACATAACCTTAATAAACAATCAGACAGCTGGTATTCTTCAAATACACATGGAGACCTGACTTGTAGATATCTATGGACACAGGTCAGACATCTTGGAACGCTTGTGACGTCATCACAGGTCAGACATAAGACAGTTAATACCTAACCTGACTTGTAGATATCTATGGACACAGGTCAGACGGAACGCTTGTGACGTCATCTCAGGGCAGTTCCATAGAAAACCAGGGGGTGCAGCTGTCTATTACAGGTCAGCCATCTTGGAACGCGTTTGACAGATGTGACATATGACAGGTTAGGTGACATTTGACATCTGTCAACACTGTCAGGTCAGGTGACAGCTGACATTGACACCTGACAGGTCAGGTGACAACTGACGTTGACAGCTGTCAGGTGAGTGACATTGACAGCTGTCAACTGTCACAGGTCAGCGCATGCGCATGACGTCATCGCGCATGCGCAGAAAAAGTGGAGAGGATGGTCCCAGGTGGCCCACTATCTACTATCGCGTATAGGCATAGCGCCGACCCCAAGTGAACTGGCAGACATGGAAGCCCTTATGTCTGCTGAAGACGACAGTTTTTTTGAAAACATTTCTTTCCCACAGTTGGAGTCGTTGTCTTCAAAGACAGCGCCGGCTCCAAGTGCACTGGTAGACATGGAATCGTCGTCGTCTTAGGGATAGCGCCGGCTCCAAGTGCACTGGCAGAAATGGAAGTCCTTATGTCTGCTGAAGACGACAGTTTTTTGAAAAGATTCCTTTCACACAGTTGGAGTCGTCGTCGTCTTCAAAGACAGCGCCGGCTCCAAGTGCACTGGTAGAGATGGAATCGTCGTCGTCTTCAGGGATAGCGCCGGCCGCAAGTGCACTGACACACATGGAAGCTCTTATGTCTGCTGAAGACGACAGTTTTTTTGAAAGCATTCCTTTCACGCAGTTGGAGTCGTCTTCGGCAGACATGGAAGCTCTTATGCCCACTGAAGATGATGCAGTGGGAGTGTCATTAGACCTGGCAGATGGTGATGCATTAGCTAATATTCCACAGTTATCTAATGCAGCATCAGCAACACCTTCAATAATTGCAGAAACACTGCAACACCTTCTTGGGTTGGCAGAAATGCTAAGGCCTGTGCGCAAATAATGGTAGGTGGCATTCGGGTCGACATATACAATGAAGATTTGAAGTGTCTACATGTAATTGTTGTGGTAAGTTAACATTTTTTAGATTTTGGATTATAGTTTAAATGGGGAAAAAAAACTAGTCACGGTTCGCTGTGGGTGTTTAAATTTTTTAGCTGCTTTATTGTTGAAAAAAGAGGTGTGGGGTGGGGGTAAAAATTGGGAAAAAAGGGGGGGTAAAAAACGGCTCGCTCTGCGTGCTCGCAGTAGGTGTCACATTGAAGACCTATTTAAATCGAAATGTTAATACAATCAATTGACAATTTATAAATAGAAACTTGTTTGTTGTAGAATAAAATATGGCGGTGATGATTATGGACCTCCAAGCTGGTCTCCGCCGGGTAACGTAGACACATAGTCAAGTATTTAGTGGCTGAATTTGATGAATAGAGAATCACTTTCACATCAACATTAGTCTCACATGTACGACCTGTTAAAAAATCTTCACTAGGCAAGACAACCTTAGTAGACACCAGAGAACTGTACGTTGTGCCAGAAAGTTTAGAGACATAAAACTTGAACCGCTGTGAACTACCAACAAAACGCCGCCGTACAGCTGTCGACGTGGCGAAAATTTCCAAGATCGCTTCCAATATCGCTGGACCAAGTGGAATCAGGACTGTTGCAATATCACCGACAGACAATTCTAACGCTGGACTGTCGACAACAAATCAACCAGCAGTGAGAACAGATTCCAACATTGCTGCACTGTCCACAACAAATCAACCAGCTGCGACCATACGCTGCAGTGCATGTGACTGTGAACTTCCTGCCAACATGTATGCTGGCCACATCAAAAGCATCAAGCACAAAACTCGATTTTGGGAACCTTTAGCAGATGGTGTTCATGTTTGCAGGAGCACATTTAAAGGCAAAATAGTAAGTTATAAAATTACTTCTAATTATACAGAACTAAATATGAATGATTATATGAATAGTGTTAAGGATAAATCTATTGATATGTTTAGAAATGAACTTCATAATTAACGTCATTTAAATGTAATTTTGAATTATTTGGATTATGTTTTACCCTCTCGTAATATAAGAGAAATTAAATCTCATAACACATCTAATAAAATAGCAACAGTTTCATCTGGTTCAGAAAATTTGTTTAATGATTTTACTACCACCATTGATGAAAAAGCGGCTGATTTTACAGAAATAGATTCGGGTTGGGCGCTGGAAAAATTTTATATTTGGAAATAAATATTAATATAATCATTTAAGAGCTGCTTCTTACTTACCATTACCAAGAGAAATTGCCTTAAAAAACTCTATAATTAATATCAAAAATAATGATTTATATCGTTTTGTTGGTCAGTACTGGCTGCTATTTATAAACCAACTGGTTCAGTTTCTTTACCAAACTCATATCCGAATTTTAGCGATACCTGTATCGATTTTACTGATTTATCATTTTCTTTAAATCAATACCTGAATTTGAAAAAAAATTTAATTCTATTAATGTTTACGGTTTAGAGAAATGTTTTAAAAATAATATCTATCGACATCAAGTTACGGGTCCTCTTCATTATACACACAAAAAGCAGTCCATTCACATAAACTTATTGTTACTTGATGATTGTGAAGGAAATTATCACTATTGTCTTATAAATAATTTTTCTAGACTAATTTCCTCTCAGATATAGAAAAACACACGAGTGCAGCATTTTTGTGATGGTTGTTTACAATATTTTACTTGTAGAAAAAAAGCTACTTCGGCGTACTAAAAATGATTGTAGCTATGTGCCTGCAAAAATGCCACTGTTAAATACAAGGACCGATAGGTTGGGGAATACGCTTTTAGACAATGTTTTAAAATTTGAAATTTTCCAAAAGCAGCTGAGATTGCCATTTTGCCTCTTTGCCAACTTTGAATGTGTGCTAGAACCTGTAGAAGATAATACTGATGTTAATAACAAAGAAACTTTCACTATTAAAAAATATAAACATATACCTTGTTCATTTGCATATTACATAAAATGTTCGTTTAATGATGAATTATCTAAATGAATTTTGTACAGAAATACTGATGCGCCACAGGTTTTTATTTCTAGATTAGAAAGTGATTTGCGAGATATTTATTACAAGCATTTAAAACCGATAACTAAAATGAAACCTTTAACATGCCAAGAACAAAAACATTTCAATGAAGCAACCCTTTGTCATATTTGAGAAATGTCATTTACAGATTCAGATGTAAAAGTAAACTATCACTGCCACTTTACGGGAAACTTTAGAGGTGCAGCACACAACGCCTGTAATCTTAATTTTAAAAACCCCTTTGCAAATACCAAATTTTTTTCCATAATTTGAAAAACTATGATGCACATCTTTTTGTCAAACAACTTGCTGTAAATCCAGAAGAAGTGACTGCAATTCCTCAAACATTTGAAAAATACATTTCTTTTGCGAAAAAACTTACTGATAAATATACTAGTAAGGATGGTACAATAAAAATACTTTTTTTTTTCAAATGAAATTTTTAGACTCGTATAAATTTTTATCCGCTCCATTAGATAAATTGGCTTCAAACTTGGATCATATCAATGTCGTGAAGTTCGCAAATTCTTTTCTGGTAATAAAAAATTCTCTATTATGAGGCGCAAGGGGGTTTTTCCTTACACGTATATAACTATTTTTTTTTTAATTTCATGAAACATCTTTACCAAGCGAAGATAAATTTTATGATGAACTTCGAAGTGAAGAAGTCTCTCAAGAAGACTATCATAGGGCTTGCAATGCATGGCGCGTTTTAAATTGTAAAACTTTAGAAGAGTACTTTGACTTTTACTTAATGTCTGATGTGCTATTGCTCGCTGATTTGAAAACTATAGGGATTTATGCCTTAAAACATACAAACTTGACCCGGCCTATTACTACACAGCTCCAGGTTTAAGTTGGGATGCAATGTTAAGATATACAAAAGTTGAATTAGAATTATTAACTGATATTGATATGCTACATTTTTTTTAAAGGGTATTCGAGGGGGTGTAAGTACTTGCATTCAGCGAAAAGCCATTGCCAACAATAAATTTCTTCCAAATTACGAGTCCTCAATGCCAAACTCATTTATTTTGAATTTTGACTTTTTTGAGCGGCGTAGTTTTAAATTGAAAATAAATTGTATATTTGGAAAAACCATTGAAAATGTGGAAAACCGTGTAAATATCAAGCTCGCAACAATTTGAAAAAAATCGTGAAAAAAATGGTGCTGAAAATTATATTAGACCACACTTTAAAAACTCCAAATTTTTTTTGTGAAAATTTGGTAGCTATTCAAATGCAAAAAACTCACGTTAAATATAACAAACCTATCTATGTTGGATTTTCAATATTAGATATATCAAAAACTGTTATTTACGAATTTTTTACGGGTTTTTAAAACCATTATGCGGTGATATTATACAGATATGGAGTTTTCAATCATTTATGTTAAAACTGAACATTTTTATGATGATATAAAACAGCACACTGATAAATATGATACGTCTAATTATGATCTAAATAATATTCACAACATTCCGAAAACCTTATCGACTATAGAAAAAATGAAGGATGAATATGACGGGAAAGTCTTAGAATCATATTACGGTACTTCTGCGAAAGCATATTGCATATCTCCAGATACACTTTCTAAAAAGGCGAAAAGGTGAAAGGAGTAAGTAAGGCTAGCATCAAAAAGCAATTAGAACTTAAACATTATAAACCAATTGTGGATGGAGAATGTTCAACCGTACATTGTTTCATGTATGTCTAAGTTAGAATCGCATCAGATTTTTACCAACCTTATACGCAACATTGCTATATCTAATAAAGATGACAAACGATACCTTAACCCTTTATCAAGCGCAACTTTGGTTTGGGGGCATATAGATATACCATTGACAAGTCTATCACCTGACGAAAGATTAGACCGTCTTATTCAAGTAATGAAAGAGGCTGCTGAAAGTGACATTAAACAATAGTTCTAGGGTGGGGGGTAAAATATATAAGTAACATTTATTCAAAGCTTTCCACTTGCTTTAGCTCTAAACATGAGTCAATACTTATATTCAGAACTTTTCTCCCGGTTATGTGTTGAAACACAAACAATTTGTAAACGTACTTTACGACATATAATTACTAGAAATCCTTGTGAAGAAAATTTACCAGTTGCTGTAGACATTTTAAATAAAATAGCCGTTCCAGATGAAGCTTTTCGCTATATAGTTGAGAGCGAAGTTTGCAACATTGATTTGACTTCATTATTGGTGGAACGAAAATTAAAGTTAGATAAGTTTATGGACGAAGTGATTAAAGTAGTGAAACGTGACGGCCATGAGTTTTTGATTATTTTGGCATTGGATGATTTACTTGGTAAGAATCACATAGATTCACCGATTTGTGAAAAATATTATTTGTTTACTTTATTAGCATGTGGAGATTTGAAAAATTTGATGGAAGATATCAAACAACAAATATTTCTTTCAAATATAAAAAATTGATTCATTAGTCGATAAAACTATTTGTAGTGCTGCTCATTTTGTACATTGAAGGTAAATTAACCAAAACAGATGGTACCGTGTGGAGCAATTTGTTTTTTATTAACGATGAAATAGCTTTTCTTTTTAGAGAAATTTGTTATGAACTGAACGGTGTAGTAGTAGATTTCACGCGCAATGTAGGACTTGCTTCAACAATGAAAACATATTTTTCATTAAATTCTAACGAAAGTATAAAACTTCAAAACGCAGGTTGGTTTCCTAAAAGCGAAAAACGCACAGATGATCGTATCAAAGTCGATGCGAATGGAAATTTTAATGTTTGTATTTCATGTTCCCACTTATTGGGATTTTTTAAAGATTATCGCAAAATTATAATGAATATAAAACAAGAATGAATCCTTATTAGAAGTAGTGATGATAAAAATGCTGTAATCTACATTGATCATCCTGCACCTCCCACGCCTACAGTAGATAAGCCGAAACTTACAATTGAGAAGGTGTCCTGGAAAGTTCCCCATGTTACCGTTTCTCTCGCACAGCAGTTACAGCTTTCCAGACAAATTCAAAAGGGGGTGGAAATTCCATTAGCTTTTCGAAGCTGGGAGTTAATAGAATACCCAGCTCTTCCAGAAACATATATACATACTTGGCCAGTTAAGATCACTACAAAACTCGAATCACCACGCCATATTCTTACAGGGTTTCAAACTGATAGAAAAGGAAAGCTTTTAAAAGATGAGTAAATTCGATAATTGTAACCTAAGAAATTTTAGAGCTTTTATAAACACTGAAAGGTATCCTTACCAGGACCCCAACTTAAATATTCTGGAAAATAAATTCTCCTCCCTTTACGATATGTTTTCAAAATTTCAACAATCTTATTATCAAAAGAAAAACAACCCCTTTTTACACCAACTGAATTTGCAAAATTAGCGCCTTTAGTTCATATTGATTGCTCCCGACAAAAGAATGGCATTCAATCAGGGTCGGTTGTAGTGAGACTTTAATTCGAAACAAATGCAAACATACCACATAACACATCCGCATACTGTTTAATTTTGCATGATAAACTATTTTCTTACAATCCCCTGACGAAAATCGTAAGACAAATTTAATTATACTATTTAAGCTAAATGCATTCCTTTACCTATTTCAATTTGATTATGACGTTGAGTTATAAGCAACTCAGTGCTCATTAAAAAAAAACTAAAAGAACTCAAAAAAGTTGTTTTCTTTTACGGCGTGAAGAAAAAATGTATAAACGCTTTTCAAATCTGTCATTGTAAACTATGGTACTCGTAATTGATATTCAAGGTTTCAAACTGGAAAATAACAAATTTCTTCCAAAAGAACTTGCATCGTTTGATGGTTCCAAGATCTGTCACTATGTCTTTAAAGCACAGATTTGTATTTAACTGCTGATGTTTTATTGTTGGCAGATGTTTTTGAAAATTATAGAGACTTGTGTCTGAAGACATACAAGCTTGATCCGGCGCATTATTATACGGCTCCAGGCTTAAGTTGGGATGCCATGTTGCGATATACAAAGATCGAATTGGAAACGCTCACCGACATCGATATGATGCACTTTTACAAACTAGGCATACGTGGAGGAGTAAGCACATGTGTCAGCAGAAGAGCCATAGCGAACAATAAGTTCCTTCCGAACTATGACCCGTCAAAAGGATCCTTATATCTGCTATACTATGATGCCATTAACTTATTTGACTATAGTATGCAACAGTAATTTTCAACTGCAAATTTTGAATGGTTAGGAAATCAACAAATTGAACGCAAGTTATGTAATCGCCCTGTATATAAGTATATGGGAATATTTTAAATCTAATTGTTAATTTACATTATAGTATAGTTTATGCAATTCTGCATTTCAGCATTTATAAATGTTTCCTTTATAATACGTTTATAATATAATATCTACTTTAGCAAGTTTATTAAGATCATTAACTTTAATATTGCAAGTTAGTATTTTTATTGTAAACTTCCACACCAATGACCTGATGTCACATGATCGACATCATACCACCCAAGTTATTAAATATGTGTAGATTTATAATTTTAATCAGTTCTGTATTAGATTTAGCCTTGTGTCTTTGCAGTTCTCATATTTTTAATGAATTGTAACTCAACAAGCTTTGAATAAATAAATAAATTTAAAGCCGTAAACCGGAGTTACAATTTATTTCGCTTGCAAAAGTCTGTTTTTTATTTATCTGATACATCATCGACAGGATATGTTTTTGAAGTAGACTTGATTATTCCGAAACACCTTCATGATCACTTCAACGATTTGCATTTTTGCCCAGCAAATTATATATCTCCTGGTAGTAAAAGTGAGAAATTATAACCTAACTTGGAAGATAAATAACTGTACATTATTCACTATCGAGCTCTTAACAATGTCTGCGAAGTGGTTTAAAACTGTATCGAATTCACAGAGCGCTCAAATTTTCAGTCACCTTTTTTGAAACCTTACATATAATTTAACACGAATCTGCGAAATTCTGCTAGAAATAGTTTCGAGAATGATAGTTTTAAGAAAATGATAAATTGTATATATGGTAAAACAATAGAAAATGTGGAAAAAAGTTGACATAAAACTTTACACAATTTAGTAAAAAACCGTCAAAAAAGAGGCGCTGAATTACATTAGCAAGCCAAATTTCAAAGATTTTAAAATTTTCAGTTAAAATTTAGTGGCTATTGAGATGAAAAGAAGTCTCATACATTATAATAAGCCAATATATGTCGGATTCTCAATACTAGACATCTCAAAAACTCATTTAAAACTTTTTTTTTTCAATTTTCTTAAACCTCTCTATAAAGAGTGCAGAAAGTTATTTGGCACCTCTATGTACACGGTTGCGAACGGATTGAAGGATGGATTTGGACTCATCCTTAGAGGACCTCGTGCAGGAGTCAGAAAGACTGACATCCTTTCCACCTCCGGGTCCCTTTTATGGTCGAGAGAGGATGATGGCTTGGGCACAGTCGCTAAAGCGACTCAGCTGCACTACAAGCAGAGCATTGCTTCGATTGGAAGCTTGCCTTATTTCCTTGCCCGATTCGTTAAGAATATATGTGAAAACTGCAAATGTTTATGAATATATGGAAAAACATAGCGAGTTTGACACCTCAAATTATCTTCATATAAATATGTATGATATGCCAGTAACGGATTCTATTATTGGCAAAATGAAAGATGAATATAAAGGAAAACCATTGATGGAATCTTATGGTACTGGCTCAAAGCTTATTGCACAAAATCCATTGATGAGGTTTGTAAGAAAGCTAAAGGAGTTAGTAAATATAGCATTGCAAAACAATTAGATTTCGTGCATCATAAAGAAATAATAGAGGAGCACCGCCAGATCTACTTCAACATGTACGTTTTCAAATCTGAATGTCACAGAATATTTACAAACTATTTATGTAAAATTGCATTGTCCAATACCGATGATAAGAGATACTTCCTCCCTTCCTCGTTTCACAGTTTAGCCTGGGGTCACAAAGACATACCTTCGATTTAAAATCCCTCTGATGAAGAGCCTCTAGATATGCTCATACGTTTATTGAATGAATGTCAGAACGAGGCTTCCTAAGGAGGGGGGAGAGAATCTACTTTCTTATTAAAGACTTACTTTCAAAGATATCTTACTGTAATTCAAAATATGAGTGAAAAGGCATACTTTACTTTATTTTTGCGTCTGTGTAGTGCTACACGTGAAGCTCTTAAAAAATATTTGTGAAAAATTTTAAAGAATTGTGTAACTGAAAATGATATTAGATTCTTAAGAACCTTTTGGATAAACTTGTTGTACCTGATGGAACTTTTCTGTGGGCTGCACACTCTGACAAATGCACCGCGGAGACTATCATTGATAATCGAGAATAAGCTGTTACTTGACAAACTGATTGCAGACACTTTGGAAGCGCTTACAGATAATAATTTGGAATCTGTAACTCCGGACGAGCTTATTAACCTTTTTAAGGAATCTGACATTGATGCCACAGTGTATGAAAAGTATTATTCGATAACACTGCTCAGCCAAAATCGCTGTGAAGACATCAACCAGAAATATCCTGTTGAAAATATTTCCAATTTTTGTAATAATACTTAAGAACTGCTCGATGAGTGCATTTGTGAGACTCCATATTTTGCGGACATTAACCTATTCATCCATCTTAAAATCTGCAAGCCATCACGGCGTAAGTTTTATTTTCGGCCCAGAACGCAATCGGTGACATAACGAAGTTTTAAAATGGCTCCAGAAAAATATAGATAAAGCATCTCTCAATGAGAACGTTGGATGGAAGTATGGGCCATGCTGCGGTAAATGTCCATCTATAAAAACTGAAGATTATGTTCAATCATAAAAATGTCTGTACAATTATTTTGTCAATGTAACTTATAAATTTAGTATAACATCGTGACTGCAAATAACTGAACAATTTATTATAACGGTATTTAGATTTTATGAAAATTCACTACCATAACGCACTTGCTGCGTTCAGATTTTTGTATGATTTCACTTATGTGATATTTAATATTTTCTACTCCATCCAAAAATGTTACGTTTAAGTTATTTTTAAATCTATGCATTGCTGGGCATTATCAAATGTCAATAAATAAAATGAAGAAAAATTAATTGCTAAATTTTATTTATAAAATGCATTTTTATTTTTGCCCACTTTCATTCATTTTATAATGACTCTACGATTATCAGAACGAATCGGTTAAAAGCGGTTCTGTTGATGTACAAATAGAATTCGAGTTTAGCAATACTGGCATTGGAGGCAATACCACAGCATACTGCCTATTACTACACGATAAACAACTTGAACTGACCCCACTAACTGGAGATATCAACAAACTAATATAAATAGAACAAATGTTTGACTAAAGCTGGTATTTATTCATTCAAATTAAGTTAAAGATATACTAGAGTATATTATATTAGAATAAAGTTATGAAAAACGTAATCGTGATCGAAGTTCAGGGATTTAAAGACTTCAGAAATATACTTATTTGTAAAAAATTCGCGATAGTGTTCAGTGCAGAAGATTATGTGCGTTTTCTAATTAATCCTCCTTACGATTTTAGCTTGCTCAATCAGAGCGAACAAAAGCAAATAAACGCCGAAGATGTAGGATGCAATAATCTAATGGACTTAAAAAAAGACTTAACCCAAAGGTGTGTAATACATAAATGATCTTGTGCTGTGGAAAATGCCTTTTTACTTAAACATTTTATTAATTTATATAATGTATCTTGCAACAGTGAGGGTCATGTGTTGTGTAAAATACCTTTTTAGTTAAGTATTTTTTAATTAATTTATATGATGTATCTTGATGTGTCGTAGAAATTGTTTTTAATAAAAAAAATGAGTTTTATTTTGTTATAAGACATTCTATATACCAGTGAACAATTTACATGTTTTTCTAACAGTCTGGTTTTGAATAGAATATAAAGTTTATTTTCAGATAGATTTTTATCCATTTTGCAAATAATAAGTTATTTTTAACAAAATATGATACATTGTTTCTACTATATACAGATTATACCGGTAAAATAACATATACATTAAAGCGACTATATAATTTTGTAATGCTGACAAATTATAATCTCTCTGTCCGTTAGAAAGTAAAAGTAAATATTCTATTCGAGGCTCCGCATATCAAATATTTAATCGCCTTAGGTAAAAAGCAATCATAAAGCCGACCTTTTTATATCTATGGTGAAGGCAGCATTAGAAGATACAACGTTATATTTCATCTATAATGACAGTTTAAACATCCGTGAAGAAATTTAACCTTAATTGTATTGAAATTGTTTTTAAACTTTCGATGTCATAGAAACACGTGAAACTTTGATTATAATACGTTTCACTTTAACCCTTCTTTTTAATGAGAAATACGTTCGTTACATAAGTTACAACTTGCCTGTTAAAACTAAATAATTCGCGTGTATCTACAGTCGCGTGCGCATCTAATTCTACAATTATATTTTGAATATTTTTATTTAGTCGAAATTTATCGCGATAAAAATATGAATAACAAAACCATTACTTCTGCATCAGTAAAAAAGGCTTTAAAACTATCTAATTCAGTTAATCGAGCTATTAGTAAAAAAGTGGTAAAGAATAAATCTTTGTTGGAAAAGTTTAATTCTTTTGGAGCATATAAGTGCCTAAATTTGGATACAATGGAAAAAAAGTTGGCGTATCATCTTACAGAACTCAAGAGACGTTCCTCAAAATTTGGTGAGAGAATTCTAGCTGAATTAAATGGAAATTTAAAACTTTATTTACCTGAGAGGTATGCATCTTTTATCGACAAACAGCTAAGTGAATTAGGTAGTGGTGATTATTTTCTAGTTAAACCATGGTCGTGAAGACAAGATATATAAACTACAATTAATTAATAAAAATGAAAGTGAGGTATTTCATCAACAACAGCAACAGAAACAAGACATGCCTGAACTATATTCTGCAACAGCACCATTGTATGACCGAGAAGAAGATCAAGAAGAAATGATGAAAATGATCAACTCGTTGTGCCGCAAAGTTTCACTGAGCCTTCTCCCTAATCTCAATTGCTAGATTATTACAATCCGCCTTACAAAGCCCCTCTTAACCATTTATAGAAAACAGGTGTTCTTTTCTCTTGGCATAAGTTACTAAATTTCGATTATACTTGTATCGCGTGTGTGTCTCCCAGAAATGTTCTTAGGATTGTAAGTATTAGTTTAAGTTCTTTACCATTTTTTATATGTCTTTTTATATTTAAGGTCTTGTACAAGCCCTACATTTATTATCTAATAGGTTATTACAATCCGTAACATAATTACTGAACAGTGATGTGAAAAATGGGTTTAATTATTTTCTGTGAAATTCTCATTCAATAATAATTTAATAATTTTAAACATATATTTGTACATATTTATCTTGAAAAAAATAAAAAAACTTCAACTTTGTGTTTTTTGTATATACTTATTATCACGTTAAGAATATTATTAACAGAAAATTTAAAAAAAGTGTAAAATTTCATCTTTTTATTTCAGTAATTATTATACATACTATAAATTAACATCATCATTTAGAAACAATTCTCTCATATAAATTCATTATTTTCACAAATTTAAGTCTTTACATCCACATGTATCAGGTCCACTTGTTGCATTATCTGAAGACTAAGCACAGTCCACATAATGCAAACCATAACGAGATTCTTTCATTGCTCTATTTTCATATTTTTCTATGATATTTTGAAGTTTGCACAGTTCAATCTTATGCTCGTCCAAAATTATATCAGAATATTTCTCTAAAAACACTTGAAGCTCCATTTTGTAATTTGTTGATATAACACTCAATCTTCAATAGTCAATTAATCCATTACAGTTAAAATAGTTAAATATAAATACAATCCAAACTTAAATCCTAAGTTAATCTAAAGTCCCGCTCCAAAGAGCGGAAATGTAATCTGTTGGAGATGCAGAAAGTCTAGACATTACCGATCCGAATGTAGGAGTATTCCCGGAGCAGGCTGTGCAAAATGTGGTAGACCCGGGTTGACAGAACGAAATTGGCCTACGTGTTCGGGAAACCTGAGACCGAGTCACTAAAGGGCCGATCAGCGACTCGCGGCAGTTCCAAGGCCAATCCCAACTAGTCAATGGCATATTACCAGCAAAAGGCTTTAGTGGACTTTGTGGTAGGACACACCCAAGGCGACCAAAGACCTTACCTCCAGGTATAAGTCTTAGGTTTTCCCATGCTTGGTCTATTAAACTCAGGAAGTACGGCAACTGTGGTTGGTAAGAGAGATATGTATTTTTCTGAAACTTGGACTTTGCCAGGACAACTCAAAGGGGACGGTGTGTACGGTTGCTAGTGGAGACACCTGCTCTTGGAGTGATCAACACGCCACTTTGTCTCATGGGTAAAGTCAAGGTTCTCGACATTTTAGCTGTACCCACACTGTCGAGTGATTCAATTAGTAGTTCGCTTTTGTGGTTGTGATTGTAATGCTCTGACACTATACAGATTTGATCGTGAGAATTGGACTCGTAACGGACGTCATGTCGCAGAAAGGGAAAGTTGGAAAAATGGTAAATCTAATAAAGTACCTGACAGTTTGCTTAAAGTAAAGTTAGCAGATGATATTAACGTTGCAAAGCGTGAAGACACAGCAATTTCAACACCGAATGTTACTGAAATAGATGCAAAAGATGCAGCTCAAACACGTGAAAAGTTAGTAACTGAAGTTGGTTCCGATGCTGGAAAGGTAATTAAGGAAGAAATAGTTGAGAAATCAAAACAATTATTTTCTATTCAAGATTTAGTTGATGCTCTATCGATAATCATCTAATAAAATAATAAAGCCTGATAATACGCTCGAATTAATTGAAGTTGGAAACATGCAGATTGAAAAACCTATGGAAGTGAAAGAGCTGATTTCTGAACTTGATTTTAGGTATGACGGAGGTGAATGGTGTTTAGCTGTTGGCAGGATAAGAAATATCAGAAAAAGTACATATAAGGCTGAAGATTATCCTGGATTTATAAAAGGTTTACATAATTTAATTAAAGGGTCAACAAAATAATTTTATAGGATTTTCAGAATACATATGAAAATCACTAGAGGAACTCAGCGAATTATGGATCCAGAAGTAATTGGTTTTTCTACGAAATATAGATAAAATAGTACAATTTGAAATGTCTAACATGGTACTAAGTAATTTAGATGTGTTTGTTCCTATTAATCAAAGAAATTTTCATGTGATACCTATAGTATTAAACCCGGCATTGCATAATTTTCCTGCAAATACTCAACAATATATTCTACGAGAAAATGTTCATCTGCGTGAGTTGGTTGAATTATTTGCAGATAGCAAGAGGATTAATTTAGTATTTGGAGTTCAGCCGCTATATGGGAGTAATAATGTAAGATGGACCAATCATGCTCACCCAAGTACATTGACAGTATTATTGTCTACTTTACCAAAGATAAATTTGATCTCAGCTGTTTATTCAATGCAATTTATATTTCCTATATTTTCATTAAGTCCTGTAGATGTAGCTCAATTAAGTCAAACTATGGAAATGAATTCTAATCGTGCTGAACCATTATCTATGATTGTAAATAGTCCAGTTAGTGGCGCTAATTATGATGATTTTAAAAGAATAATGATGGCATTAATCTTACCTCAGCAAGTTATGGTTGATATTGAATATAGTACTGATGATAATGCTTTGTTATTAGGTGTATGGGGTATACTAGCTAAGATGTTATTTTCAACTTCTCCCGGTTTTCGCAGTATTACGCCTAGAGGTGATCATGAGACGGATATTGTAATAGGTAGAGCATTGAATAAAATGGGATATACTAACGCTGATCAGGGTAATCCGTTGGATGTTACTTCGCAAGAGGTGGTTGTGAGGTTTGGTTGAATCTTGCTACACATGATGTTGATGGACTTGGATGGATTAATCATCAAACAAATGGAAGTGTAGATATTGATAATCCACTATATAATGGCATTAATGAATTACATATGTATGCTAATCTCGACCAGTTCATAGAAGTACAAGACCATGCTGATGTAAATGATGTACCACACCCTCCCATATTAAATATTATTGCTCAATGCTTAGCAGATGCTTCGAATAGGAAAAGAACTGTTGATGCTATTCAAGCGCTTATTCAGTATATAACACGTGGCTAATGAGAATTCTGTCGAGGCCATACCATCTTTTTTACCACCACCACCACCACCAGTATATAACACCTAAGTGGATTCAATTTATATTAAATTTAAATCGACATATTATTGTATATGGAGTGACAGCGTTTCGATTGGATGATGAACATAGGAGAGAATTAGAAAATGTCATAGGTACAGGTGGATTAACGGATTCTTTAAATGCTCCTATACGCTTACGAATTAAGTCTGATTCAATTTTCAAATTCATGTTACGGTTACCGGAGTTGCTCACCCCACCAAACGATATTGTTAGGCAGCGTTGGCAGAAAGTGCAACTTGTGCTGAGATACAGCGAATCATTATTATGTATTTAGTAACATATAATTGGATTCGTGCTGATAATGTACATGAAGCCTATACGACCCGAAGGAGTTTACGTTTAGTTGTAGAATTTATCGAATCAAATCATATCGCTAAGAAAATTTTAAATTATTGTCTCTGTGATGGAGATATTCAACGCATAGATCCTGAGACACTTAATAGGTTTGTTTTGATGATTTTGAAGCGCGCTTTTTTCCAGCAAGGGCTGAGGTAATACGTAATTATTTAGAATATTTTGGATTTACTCAAAATGTAGTATTGGATCCGCTGATCTTAAGTATCCCTCAAGGAGCTGATTATGATACCAGGCGTGGAACTGGCATTATAGCTTCAAATGTAATTGATAATGCAGAGGTTATTTATATGGAAAGAGATGAGTTAGACCAACCTTTAGGCCGAAAAGCGTTAAGAACGCGGTTGTTTGAGTTAAGAAGAGACGGATATGTTGCAACATTACTTATATATATATATATATATATATATATATATATATATATATATATATATATATATATATATATATATATATATATATATATATATGGTTTATCGAGAAAATGTAGATTATATACGGTAAAAGGAGAGTGAAGCTTTTGAGATTTTAGTTCCGCGAGGAGCACAAGTATGTGGAAGGAGTGAAACTTTGAACGTACGTACATTTCTTAGACAATTTCTGTTACCAGCCGATCATGGTCCGGCGTTTCCAGATCAGTATTTTATTGGCTCACCTTATATGTCTTTTTGGTATAGTGGCGATCGTTCATTGACTTTTACAGCCATTCTTGAAGATATTATTCCTAGATGGTTGGTTGATGCAAAAATACATAATTTAGGGCGGGTGGTGGTGCAAGAAGTATGGTTATTACAACTTAGAGCAGTACTCATACCATCGAGATGGAACAGAAGCCCATAAGACTTCTGGTCTTTTAACTTGAGAATTATTTATTATTAATTGATGTACAATTTAATAGGGTACTTATTTTCCTATTGTTAGCTTCCTAATTGCTATGACGGGTAATTAGCCCCCAGGTTAGTTACCTTTTCATTCCATTATTCACTCTAGCGTTTAGCTGTTTTATTTTAATAATGTAAGTCAAAAATAAACGTAGCATAACATCCTCCATCGTAATAACGAGAGGAATGTGTAATCTTGGCCTTGGGCCATATATATATATATATATATATATATATATATATATATATATATATATATATATATATATATATATATATATATATATATATAACTTTTCAATAATTCATTGCTTTGCTTTTGCTATAAGCTTGGTCTCATCGGCAAATCGGAGATTTACCTCTTACCAGGAAGAGGGGGATTGTCACGGTTAAAAACTGCTTCTAAAAAGGGGGAATGTAAATGTTTCCGTCTTGTAGTATTGTATATAATAAGATTTTAAATCAACTTACAGTTGTGCATTGCCAAATCTTTTTCTTGAATAAATTTCCTATTTTGACTTCATAAAATATGTGCCACCAACACAAAATCACTTTAAATCAGGCAAACACCTTTTGAATAAGACCAACCTACATTTTCTGTTATTTACATTTTAAAAAATCTGACAGTGACATATTTATCATACCTAATTTCATGCCAGACTTTAGGGGGTGTTTTCCATCTTTTTCAATGTTCATGTCTTTTCCACTGATTAAAAATTTTGAAAGTTTTAAGCTCTTGTTTATTTAGTTAAATTCCAGACAGGTTTTTGGTTGGAATATCCTTTGTTGGGATTAAGTGAAGAAACACTTGGGAATACAGAGCCTCGTAAGCTACGGGTAAGTAATTATAATCGTAAATTTCTTGTAAGCATACATTTAATACTGGATATTGTATTTTTAGGACTCTTTCGTTCTCTCCGTCCTTCTTTTAACTCTATACAGTTTATGTAAACTACCCGAATAATATGTTATTGAGTTTGGTATGTCCTCTTGGTTGAAAATTGTACTACAAACTGCCGTAGAGCACTGACACTGTGTCCGAGTGACCAACTCCATCTCAAGTAATCTGCCGACAAGGGTCATCCTTCACAGTTTACATTCAGAAATTACACTCCAATGTTCGGTGCACCCAGGTGACATCATTTCAATTCATTCGTTTACCTTGTATTTAATAACCGTTGATTTTAAAACATTTTACCATATTACACTTATTTTGCATGAATCTAATAATAATATAAAGAATTATTCTGGTTATCCTGAATGTAAACCGTCGCAGTCTGCTAACGGATAACACTTTTTACTTTTGTATATATGCTACTTAATACCTAATTTGAGACTGAATAAAAAAAGTGGACCAGAAACCTTTAATAACTTACTATGGTATTTAATTAATACTTTTTCTTTTGATGAAATTCCCCTTGAGTAATAGTTTGCTGCAAAAGCCAGCCAAAGTGTTTAATCATGTTCGTAACTAACTGTTTTAGACCTTTATTTGTTAAACGTAAATTAAAAGATAACCTATGATATATCCTCGCTGTCACTGTTACCTGACCTGTTCGACTTTCGAACAGTAATATTAGTAAGAATTTTAATAGAAATATTATGACCGACGAAGAGCCATAGAGCGTCCTTCGTCGATGGCTAGTTGTTCGTTTCTCTGCGGTTGATTTGTTGACAATTCCTGCTTATTTATCTACGTTTAGGAAAAACGTAGCACTTTCACCGATAAAATACAAAAGCTTTTTTAGCTGAGCTTAGAGGTATGGCATCATCACGATCTTCACATTCCCCAGTTTTTTTGCAAAAAAAAAACCCCCCAGACAAGCTCACACGTGCACATAACAAGCACACATAGATTTAACACCAACCTATATATAGCTCTTTCTAGCTAACTTTTTTCACCTCAAATATTCAAAGAATGACACGTGTACGGTAAGAACCACGCAACCAGGGGATTTTTGTTAAAAAGGTAAGTATATATACAGGGTCGCTGATAAGTCTGGAAACGGTCGATTATCCGGGAAAATATACAAGGTGTCGAAAAAAGTTTTATACAAAAGTTTTTGGGTTCTTTAATGTCTACTAGGCGGTGATAATTTTATTTATACAGGGTTGGTCATACAGGCGTGGCACACCAATATTAATTTTTTTTTAATGGAACACCCTATATATTATTCGATATTTCAATCCTTCTCTTAATTTTGAGCAACATTTATGAGAAGCATAATGTACCTAAACTCAATCGTTTCCGGGTAAAAAAATAAATAAAAATAAACGCTACTGTTTTTAAAATCTATTGGATGAAGAACAAAAATAAATGAAAAGTAGAATATCTCTTGAAAACAATCTGTGAGTGTGAAAAGAACCGGTTGCGATGTTTTTAACATTGTTTGGAATCCCAAGATAAGATAAGATGCCCATAAGAAACGCAGTATTATTCTTTTGTTTTAAAATGTTTCCAGGACAACGAATGTCAAACAATCATTCAGTGTCAACAGTTTTGAAACATTAGTAATTTAGTATCAACAGTTTTTGTGCAAAATGGCAAGTTTAAGTGAAACCGAACGTATCGAAATTTTAATGATGATAGGGTACGGTGATAGAACACGAAGTTTTGCTCAAGTGGTTTCAATGAGTTGCATCCTGAGCGGGAATCGATCTCCAAATCCACAGTTTCGAAAACTTTGCATCGTTTTCACGAAACTGGCGGTATCAAGGATAAACCTAGAACTGGAAGGCCAGTAACCGTTACAAATGAAGAAAATTCTTTGAATGTAATATTGGATGTGGTGGAAAATCCGAAAACTTCGGCACAGCAATTGGCTTTAAATCACAATATGAGTCGATATTCAATTCAAAAGATTACGAAGCGGGAAAAGTTCCGTCCATATAAAATTCATTTATTGCAAGAACTGAGTGAAGACGATTTTGATCGCAGAATCGAGTTCTGTGAACTTATTATGGAGAAGTTACGCCAAAATTTTAACTTTGCCAACCACATTTTGTTTTCCGACGAATCTACATTTTGTTTGAATGGACAAGTCAACCGACACAACTGTAGGTACTGGTCAGACGAAAACCCACATTGGATGGAACAAATTCACACCCAAAGACCGCAAAAAGTAAATGTTTGGTGTGCTATTATTGGTGGACATATCATAGGACCTTATTTTATACACGGTAATTTGAACTCTGCTCGATATTTGACACTTTTGCAAGAATCAATTGTTCCAGACGTAAGTCGATTATTTCCGAACAATAACGACCCAAATCTACCAGCGGAAGAAATATGGTTTCAGCAGGATGGGGCACCCCCTCATTTTGGAATTGAGGTACGGGAATATCTGAATCAAACCTTTCCTGGCAGATGGATAGGGCGCAGGGGAACTATTGAATGGCCAGCTAGGTCTCCCGACATGACGCCGCTTGACTTTTTTTTGTGGGGTCATGTAAAAAATTTAATTTACCAAAATAGACCGCAGAATATTGAAGAGTTGCAAGCAAGGATTGTGCATGAAATTAATAACATTCCTCAAAACGCTCTTGTAAATGCAGTGCAATGTTTTGTTAAGCGAATTAGTATATATATATATATATATATATATATATATATATATATATATATATATATATATATATATATATATATATATATATATATATATATATATATATATATATATATATAGTTTTTGTGATATAAACACTGTATTTTAAGTTAAAACTACATAGGCGTATATATCGTTGTCTATTTTTTCGACACACTTAGTATTATCTAGTTCCGTCGTGTACCACTTACAATAAAAGCTAGTATAGGATACATGCTTTAGTCTGCCAGTAAATACAACAATGGAAAGTATGTTCAGATCTCTGTGTGTTTGAGTGAAATTAATATAAAAAGTTTTTGTTTGTTCTAGCTGAAATCTTCAATATAATTGGTGGTTTTTTCGGGGCAAATGCTATAAGTGTTTTTAAATGGTTCTTTTAATTTTTCTAAATATTCCATTTATTTTAGCCTATAATAGGCATATATATATATATATATATATATATATATATATATATATATATATATATATATATATATATATATATATATATATATATATATATATATATATATATATATATATATATATTGCCTCCGAGGAGGAGCTGCGCCCCGACGAGCTATTGCCCACCCTAGTATGGGTTGGGAATGTTGGTCAGTGGGGTGTGACGTTGATATTTCAACCTCCACCTCAGCCTGTGTGAGGTGTCGTGCATCAGGTCTACGTCTTGTATGTAAATGTTTAATGTAATACAATTCAACAGTTTTAATAAATAATAATAATAATGACACACACACACACACACACAAGATGTATAAATGCAACATCAGCACCAACAGCAACAACCATGACCACGTCATCAGCGTCCGTGTTAGCCCAGTTAAATCGTCAGGGCATGTGTGAAGCGTATGCAGTGTTATAAGCAGACGATTTGTTAATGAACATACCATACGTTGTTCAAGGCGCAAAAAAGTAAACACGCGCTTCGGGCAGCGTCTTCTAGTCAAATTAAGCACTGGTGTTGTGTTTATGCCTGGGAGAATCACTCCAACCGATGAGCGCCTGGGATTGTTAAATTTAGGTAGAGTTCAAATCACTTACGAGGGGCAGGCAAAAACTGACACAGGTATTCATACCAATCGGCCTCGTTTTACTGAACAGCAATAAAAAATACCTCTCACACAAAACAATAAAAGGTTTATGATGAGGTATTTCTCTTGTGTGTAAGCTGCTATCCATAGGAAAAAAAAATGGGACGATTTTGATAAAATTTGCAATGTAACTTTCTTTTATAAATGGCTTGGATAAGTTCGTTAGTCAGGAATCTAGGACGAGGTTTTCCGGGGAAATTTTGAGTTTTGATTCGAAAAATTTTTTATCTTAAAAAATAAAAAAGCTATGATAACCAAATTTGGTAGGTAGGTTAACGATATAAAAAACTATACACCAAAATTTAGATGCCTAGCCTGGAGATGCTCAATATGTGGTTGCAAAAACTTTTGCTAATAACTCGGTAAATACTTTTGGGAACCTTTTGGGCATGCGGTTTTCGGTCATTGCTGACCTGAAGATGCTGGATACGTGGTTGCCAAAACTTTTGTTCTTGCCTGGCCTGGAGATGCTGGATATGTGGTTGTCAAAACTTTTGCTAATAACTCAGTAAATACATATTTTATATATATATATATATATATATATATATATATATATATATATATATATATATATATATATATATATATATATATATATATATTGTTATAGATATAATATGCTAGGGTTTTGTGCCCCACGATTGGGTGTCAATTGTTATAGTATTTCGTTTACACTAATTAACGTTTAGTATTTTGATTTTTATAAATAGACAAAAGCCCCACGATTGGGTGTCAATATACATTCTTGACACTACATATCCCCGTTCCATAGAAATCTTTCAGCCACATCTCCAACTGCATACTTTTCGACATACACCTGTTGACAAATATATTTTGTTCCTTTTTGTATATATTTACTGATACATCTAGAACAATATCTATTATAATAGTATGTCGAACAATAATCTTCATTGGTATTTTTTTTGCAAATACATTGTCACATGGACGTATACATTTTCATCACAAAAATCATGTACCTGAACATGAGACTGATGCCTTGAATATAATGACTGTTATAATAAGTTTGAATTAATTGACATTGTTTATAACATTCCGTTGGACTAAACTTAAATTATCTTTCCTCCGGGTTCAGAGAGATCAGAAAAATACGCAACAGTTGTTTTGAATAAAAATATTTGTTAGAAAACATGTGACTGTTGATAATGATTGATATAATGGTAGTGGAAAACATATTTAAGGCGGAATTTATTTATTCGAACTCAGTTTCAATTCTATCTCTACTTCGTAATCATCAGTTGAACATAAAATGTCTCAAGCATCAGCACCAGCAGCAGTTTCCACGCCGACAACATCGACTCCAGCAGCACCACCATCTACGTCCGGTATGAGAAAGAATAAAACAAAAACCAGCAAGAAGAACGTCATGGAACTGTTCAATAAATTATCCGGGTTCGAGTGGACGAATCTATCTACAATGCATCAACACAAAGAATATACAATCACGGGGCTACCAAGAGGAACATCTAAGTTTGGAGACAGGTTGATTGCACAGCAATTGGCTTTAAATCACAATATGAGTCGATATTCAATTCAAAAGATTACGAAGCGGGAAAAGTTCCGTCCATATAAAATTCATTTATTGCAAGAACTGAGTGAAGACGATTTTGATCGCAGAATCGAGTTCTGTGAACTTATTATGGAGAAGTTACGCCAAAATTTTAACTTTGCCAACCACATTTTGTTTTCCGACGAATCTACATTTTGTTTGAATGGACAAGTCAACCGACACAACTGTAGGTACTGGTCAGACGAAAACCCACATTGGATGGAACAAATTCACACCCAAAGACCGCAAAAAGTAAATGTTTGGTGTGCTATTATTGGTGGACATATCATAGGACCTTATTTTCTACACGGTAATTTGAACTCTGCTCGATATTTGACACTTTTGCAAGAATCAATTGTTCCAGACGTAAGTCGATTATTTCCGAACAATAACGACCCAAATCTACCAGCGGAAGAAATATGGTTTCAGCAGGATGGGGCACCCCCTCATTTTGGAATTGAGGTACGGGAATATCTGAATCAAACCTTTCCTGGCAGATGGATAGGGCGCAGGGGAACTATTGAATGGCCAGCTAGGTCTCCCGACATGACGCCGCTTGACTTTTTTTTGTGGGGTCATGTAAAAAATTTAATTTACCAAAATAGACCGCAGAATATTGAAGAGTTGCAAGCAAGGATTGTGCATGAAATTAATAACATTCCTCAAAACGCTCTTGTAAATGCAGTGCAATGTTTTGTTAAGCGAATTAGTATATATATATATATATATATATATATATATATATATATATATATATATATATATATATATATATATATATATATATATATATATATACAGTGTGGAACAGCCAAATGGAATAAATTCAATAACGGATAAATGAGGGCGTGTTGGGAAAAACGCTTGGACACGTCGATTTGTATTTTTAACTGCGCATCTTTTTCAAGAAAAAAAAATTATATAGGGTGCGTCATGTGACAGTGGCCAATACCAACTTTCTTATTTTAAATACAAGCCCCTGTATATTATTAATTTTTTGGATTCTTCAGAAAATTCTAGACATAATTCATGTACAATGTTCTATACCTATCTTCAACTGTTTCGGAAATATTAAGTATTTTCAGATTTATTACAAAAATTAACATTAAAAATAGAAAATTATTTTATTTCACAAATTCGCTACATTGCATTCAATACTTATTTCCCATTCAGCTCTTGATAATGAGAAAGTAAACAAAAACCATTCCTGCGTTTCTTTTTACTGATATGAAATGAAACAAAAACAAAAACAGTTTTCTTTCTGTTCGTATAAAACTCGTAGCCTTAGCAACTTGTTGTCTGCCTGCATGACAGTAGTGATTAGTGTCAGTGCTATTGTCGTTTGAATTTCGTTAACTGTACGTAATAATATCAGAAAAATGGTTCATTTAACAGAAATGCACAAAATAACCATTCTACAAATGATTGGTTATGGAGATAACACACGGACACAGATGGAAGTGTCTCGCTTATTTCACGAAAAATTTCCAAATTTGCCGCCTGTATCCCAAGGAACAATTAGCAAAATAGAAAAGCAGTTTCGCGAACTTGGTCATGTGAGACAGATAAAAAAAGTAGCTGCCAATGCAGTAAGTGATGATACGAAATTGGATATTACGCTTGAGTTTCAAGAAAACCCACATACTTCTGGTCGACAAGCAGCCCAACTATTCAACGTTAGCCACACAGCAATTTTTCGAACATTAAAGGAAAGTAAAATGCATCCCTATAAAATGATACCAACTCAGGAGCTCATGGAGGACGATTTCGATAGGAGAACGTATTTTTGTGAACAAATGACGGCAATGTTAGATAACAATGTGATCCAATTAGAAGATGTTTTGTTTTCTGATGAGAGCACATTTACACTTCACGGTCATGTTAATCGTCAAAATTGCCGCTATTGGTCTAATGAGAATCCTCATTGGATGAGAGAGGAACATACGCAATATCCTGAAAAAGTTAATGTTTGGGCAGGAATTGTTGGAAATCATATCGTAAGTCCCTTTTTCATTGATGGCAACTTGAATGGGGATAAATATTTAGAACTGCTCCAAAATAATGTCGTGCCAACTTTGACAAACTTATATCCAGATCCAGCAAACCCACAAGTTCCTGCCAATAAAATATGGTTTCAGCAAGATGGAGCACCGCCCCATTACCAAATCAATGTCCGGCAGTACCTGAACCAAATTTTTCCAAATCGGTGGATAGGGAGGCGCGGATCGATAGAATGGCCAGCACGATCTCCTGATCTGTCGCTATTAGACTACTTTTTGTGGGGATATGTCAAAAGTATTGTATACAAAACTAAGCCCCTCAACTTAGATGACTTAAAAAGACGAATCACGCTTGCGATTAGATCAGTCACGCCTGAGATGTTGAGTAATGTTAGAAGACATTTCTATACCAGATTAGCATGTTGCCAAGATGTTCGTGGCGAGCATTTTGAACATTTACTACATTGACATTAATTTTTTTTTGTTTTTTTAAATTATTAAGAAATAATCAGTATTTCTTATTAGAATTTGTGAAATAAAATAATTTTCTATTTTTAATGTTAATTTTTGTAATAAATCTGAAAATACTTAATATTTCCGAAACAGTTGAAGATAGGTATAGGACATTGTACATGAATTATGTCTAGAATTTTCTGAAGAATCCAAAAAATTAATAATATACAGGGGCTTGTATTTAAAATAAGAAAGTTGGTATTGGCCACTGTCACATGACGCACCCTAAATAATTTTTTTTTTCTTGAAAAAGATGCGCAGTTAAAAATACAAATCGACGTGTCCAAGCGTTTTTCCCAACACGTCCTCATTTATCCGTTATCGAATTTATTCCATTTGGCTGTTCCACACTGTATATATATATATATATATATATATATATATATATATATATATATATATATATATATATATATATATATATATATATATATATAGTTTTTGTGATATAAACACTGTATTTTAAGTTAAAACTACATAGGCGTATATATCGTTGTCTATTTTTTCGACACACTTAGTATTATCTAGTTCCGCTAGTATAGGATACATGCTTTAGTCTGCCAGTAAATACAACAATGGAAAGTATGTTCAGATCTCTGTGTGTTTGAGTGAAATTGATATAAAAAGTTTTTGTTTGTTCTAGCTGAAATCTTCAATATAATTGGTGGTTTTTTCGGGGCAAATGCTATAAGTGTTTTTAAATGGTTCTTTTAATTTTTCTAAATATTCCATTTATTTTAGCCTATAATAGGCATATATATATATTGCCTCCGAGGAGGAGCTGCGCCCCGACGAGCTATTGCCCACCCTAGTATGGGTTGGGAATGTTGGTCAGTGGGGTGTGACGTTGATATTTCAACCTCCACCTCAGCCTGTGTGAGGTGTCGTGCATCAGGTCTACGTCTTGTATGTAAATGTTTAATGTAATACAATTCAACAGTTTTAATAAATAATAATAATAATGACACACACACACACACACACACACAAGATGTATAAATGCAACATCAGCACCAACAGCAACAACCATGACCACGTCATCAGCGTCCGTGTTAGCCCAGTTAAATCGTCAGGGCATGTGTGAAGCGTATGCAGTGTTATAAGCAGACGATTTGTTAATGAACATACCATACGTTGTTCAAGGCGCAAAGAAGTAAACACGCGCTTCGGGCAGCGTCTTCTAGTCAAATTAAGCACTGGTGTTGTGTTTATGCCTGGGAGAATCACTCCAACCGATGAGCGCCTGGGATTGTTAAATTTAGGTAGAGTTCAAATCACTTACGAGGGGCAGACAAAAACTGACACAGGTATTCATACCAATCGGCCTCGTTTTACTGAACAGCAATAAAAAATACCTCTCACACAAAACAATAAAAGGTTTATGATGAGGTATTTCTCTTGTGTGTAAGCTTCTATCCATAGGAAAAAAAAAATGGGACGATTTTGATAAAATTTGCAATGTAACTTTCTTTTATAAATGGCTTGGATAAGTTCGTTAGTCAGGAATCTAGGACGAGGTTTTCCGGGGAAATTTTGAGTTTTGATTCGAAAAATTTTTTATCTTAAAAAATAAAAAAGCTATGATAACCAAATTTGGTAGGTAGGGTTACGATATAAAAAACTATACACCAAAATTTAGATGCCTAGCCTGGAGATGCTCAATATGTGGTTGCAAAAACTTTTGCTAATAACTCGGTAAATACTTTTGGGAACCTTTTGGGCATGCGGTTTTCGGTCATTGCTGACCTGTAGATGCTGGATACGTGGTTGCCAAAACTTTTGCTAATAACTCAGTAAATACATATATATATATATATATATATATATATATATATATATATATATATATATATATATATATATATATATATATATTGTTATAGATATAATATGCTAGGGTTTTGTGCCCCACGATTGGGTGTCAATATACATTCTTGACACTACATATCCCCGTTCCATAGAAATCTTTCAGCCACATCTCCAACTGCATACTTTTCGACATACACCTGTTGACAAATATATTTTGTTCCTTTTTGTATATATTTACTGATACATCTAGAACAATATCTATTATAATAGTATGTCGAACAATAATCTTCATTGGTATTTTTTTTGCAAATACATTGTCACATGGACGTATACATTTTCATCACAAAAATCATGTACCTGAACATGAGACTGATGCCTTGAATATAATGACTGTTATAATAAGTTTGAATTAATTGACGTTGTTTATAACATTCCGTTGGACTAAACTTAAATTATCTTTCCTCCGGGTTCAGAGAGATCAGAAAAATACGCAACAGTTGTTTTGAATAAAAATATTTGTTAGAAAACATGTGACTGTTGATAATGATTGATATAATGGTAGTGGAAAACATATTTAAGGCGGAATTTATTTATTCGAACTCAGTTTCAATTCTATCTCTACTTCGTAATCATCAGTTGAACATAAAATGTCTCAAGCATCAGCACCAGCAGCAGTTTCCACGTCGACAACATCGACTCCAGCAGCACCACCATCTACGTCCGGTATGAGAAAGAATAAAACAAAAACCAGCAAGAAGAACGTCATGGAACTGTTCAATAAATTATCCGGGTTCGAGTGGACGAATCTATCTACAATGCATCAACACAAAGAATATACAATCACGGGGCTACCAAGAGGAACATCTAAGTTTGGAGACAGGTTGATTGCCGTTTTAGATAAGACCATCAAACTGTATCTTCCTGAGAGGTATAATGTGATGAGTGACAAGCAGATTGCCGAAATAGATGCTGGTGGATTCGTGTTAGTCCACAATAGAATGAGCGGTAGAGTCCACCAGCTAGAGCTCAGGAAGGAAGAGGTACCATTGACAGAGTCACAGTCAGAAGAGATGTTTGATCGGGGAATATTCACTGAACCGTTTACAAGGGCTGAGTATGACCGAGTTATGGCCTACTATTCACCGAATCAATAGGTGAAATAATTGCCATTTCATATATATTTTTCTTGCTTTATTGATATATCATATATTGTATAAAATAGATTAAATAAAGAAAAACAACATATTTGGACACTTTTTTAATAATACCACCAATTACCTTACATGAAAATCAATAATTATTTAAACATGTTATTCTCAAATATAAGTTCATTATTTTATTCATCTTATATCTTGCAGTTTCTTGTTGAGCACAGTGACAATTATCAGGTCCATCTTCTGCATTTTCTGAAGCCCAAGCACAGTCACGATAATGATATCCATTGTTCGAAAACACCAATTCAAAACCTTCATATTTTTCATCTATTTTTGCCCAGATATTGTTGAGTTCAATTGTATGTTCTAACAAAACAGTATTATATTGACGCATGAAATCTTGGAAATTCATCATGATGTATGATCAGCAGAAGACTAACATGAACAGATGAGTTATAATAATTTATATATTAAAAAAAAAGCTCTATCAAACTATGTTCTTGTAGAGGTTATGTTCGTCAACGATTTCCATGTTCATCCTGATATTTCAAAACCTTCTCAAGTAGAGAATCTTTAAAATAGTAAATGGTTTTATCTAAAAATGTTACAGCCTGTAAATCAGCATTATAAATGTCTTAAATTATCTTTGCGGCATTATCGTATAAGATCTCTATTTCATCATCAGGCAGATGTTCCTGCTATAAAGCTAGTTTCATCTGACCAATTAGTTTTCATATATCTTATATAGTTATATGACAGGCGCGGAGTCCTCTGGGGGATTGGAAAGGGAGAGATAAGAAAAAATGCAAAAATTACCACATGGGTCGTGAATGTGGTCAAAAAAAACAAGTTCAAGATAGGGTTAATAGAACATTTAATTTCTTTTACGATAATTTTGATATATGGATTCATACATAAACAAGATAATGATATTTTTATCGCATTTCAACATGGGTTTTGTAACATTCCATTCCAGTTACAAACATATTTCAATACATCTATATTTAAACTAAATTTAAACTATCTCTGCTCCGGGTTCACAGAGATCAGAAAAACATGAAATAATACTTGTTAGAGAAAACATGTGACTGCTGATACTGATTGATGATGGTTGGGGGGAAACATATTTAAGGCGGAATTCATTTATTCGAAATCAGTTTCAATTGTATTATCAAAGAGTCACCGTCTACTTTGTTATTACAAGTTAAAAATACCTCAAGCCATAGCAGCAGCAACAACTTCAGCTTCGGGAACCACACCAGCATCACCGACTCCAACAACGCCATCAACATTGGGTGTTAAGAAAAACAAGACAAAGGCAATGAAGAAAAACGTTAACGTTATGGGGGTGTTCAACAAATTATCCGGATTTGAATGGATAAATCTGTCTGGAATGCATCAAAATAAAGAATACCAGATCACGGGGATCTCCAGAGGAACATCCAAGTTTGGAGACAGGCTCATTGCAGTTCTTGATAGAACTACAAAAATATATCTTCCGGAGAGGTATAATATAATGACCGATAAACAAATCGCTGAGATAGATGCTGGTGGATTCGTGTTAGTCCACAAAGGAATGAGTGGTAGAGTCCACCAGCTTGAACTCAAGAAAGAAGAATTTATGCTCACAAATTCACAGGCAGATGAGTTGGTAGAAAGAGGTATCTTCACACAACTATTTACGCTGGAGGAATATGAAAGAGCCCTAGGTTACTATCAGCCAAACCCAAGTAATTGAGTAACACCATCTTTCTTAAATATATATATTTTTACTTATATGTAAATTACACATATTGTATATCAAATAAATAAAAAACAATTTATTTTGACATTTGTTTTCAATAATACCTCTAATTATCTCACATAAAAATCAATAATTATTTAAACATGTTATTCTCAAATATAATTTCATAATTTTATTCATCTTGTATCTTGCTGTTTCTTGTTGAGCACAATGACAATTATCAGGTCCATCTTCTGCATTTTCTGAAGCCCAAGCACAGTTTTGATAATGGTACTCATTGTTTGCAAACACCATTTCTAAATTATCATATTTTTTTTCTATTTTCGCCCACAGATTGTTGAGTTCAGTTCTATGTTCCTCTAACAGAACAGTGTTATATTTACGCAAAAAGTCTTGGAAATGCATCATTGTGTTGCATGCTCAGCAAAAACACTAACATAAATAGATGAGTTATAATACCTTATATACTTAAAATGCTTTATCAAACTAGCAATGATATCAAAATTCAACTAATAACCAGTCAGACCAAACCTAAACATACATACAAAATGGAGATCACACTCAAAAATTTCCATATTTGGAAGTTCAAAACACGCCCACTCCACTTCAAATCCCCTCCCACATTCAAATTTAGAGCAAAATCACACCAATCACAGCTCAAATCCAAAACAAAATGCATGAAAATATACTTAAACATACAAAATGGAGATCACACTCAAAATTTCCATATTTGACAGTTCAAAACACGCCCACTCCACTTCAAATCCCCTCCCACATTCAAATTCAAACCAAAATCACACCAATCACAGCTCAAATCCAAACAAAATGGTTGAAAATAGGCTTAAACACACCCAAACACTCATTTTGACACACTCCCGCGCTTGCATTGGTCCAACTCAAACCCCCACCAGGCCCCCCGCCCACACTTGGCCCCCCGCCAAGCCCAGGCTCCGCCTCACAGCCCCCACTACGCTCAGGTTAGACCCCCACCAGACCACGCCCAGGTGCACCTGAACCTAAGTGGCTCAGAACATACATATCCACTCTACTTAGCTCATATTATGGCCTGGGGGGAGTGTTGTACCAGCCACAGCCAAATGGGGATGTCGAGGTAGTGGCATTCTTGAGCCGGAGTCTTCAGGGGCCCAAGCTGAACTACACCACCACAGAGAAGGGGTTGCTGGCAATTGTGTATGCGCCCCAGAAGTGTAGAGTATATCTGTTGAGCAACAAAGTCACCGTGAGGACAGATTACAAGGCACTGACATTCCTAAAACACTGCAAATTCACCAACGACAGATTGTTGAGGTGGCAACTTTTACTGCAGCAATTCGATCTGAGGGTGGATTATATAAAAGGCAGCAGGAACAAACTGGCCGACATTCTTTCAAAAAACCCTGCGCCCGAGACAGAGAATGTTCTAGAGACAGGACAAGTAACAATTGCCACATTCACGGTCAATGATAACCCACTACTGATAGGGGACCTACGGCGGCTAAAGGAGTTGCAGAGACAAGACCCCAGAATAAACGAAATAATAATGGCAAAGGAAAGAAATCAGAATAATGACGCTCAGCAGGATAATAGTGGAGACTGCTATGTAATGGAGGATGGCGTGTTACTTTTCCGAGACACCTTCCGCGGAGTAAACACGATAGAAACACCGGATGACCTGCGTGAGAAACTTGTGTGGCACTACCACTTTGAATTAGGCCATTTTGGTCCATTCAAGGTGTATACAGTGCTACGTGAGGCATTTCACTGGAGAGGCCCGGCCACTTCCACATTTCAAGGCGGGTGACAGCAGCCTAATTATCATGCCCCACGTCCCACTAACTGATCATATTGTATATGTACCTATGGACAGATCGTTGGTGTTGGGGTAGTCGAGGTTTCAGTAATGGACGTCTTCCGGACAGAGTGCGCCGGAGTATGTTACTGCACACATGGAGCGTAACATTTGTAATGAGGGGGTAAGCGGTGGAACAGAAGGGTGAGTCAAATTATCTGACTTTTATCATCATTTAGTTGCCAAGTTTGACATTCCTGCCATATTCGCAATTCTTCCCGACCACTTCCACACAGAGCTGGGCAGTACCCGGGTAAAAATACCCACAAATGTACCCGCGTACATTTTTTCAGTACTCGATACCCGGTACCCAGTACATTGGAATCAATTGTACTCGGTACCCGATTCCTCAAATACTCTCTATTAGTACCCGATACCCGCATCGCATGTTCGAGTACATTATTCTCGGGTACTTGAACAAGATCAAGCTCGTCTGAATTTGCAGAGTTTGTCGTAATAGTTTTATTAGTTACTGAACAATTACACGACAACGTTCGGGTTCGGCGGACGAGATCACCACTAGTGAGAAGGTTACACATACGGGGTGGTTTTACGTAACTATTATTATTGTGTTGAACGCGGTCATTGATTGATTGTATCGTATCTTATTGTAAATTTGTTTTTTTGAAGTCAAAGGCGTTACTACAGTTTAAGGTAAGTAAGAGATTTATCTAATATGGGTATCAAATGAAAAGACTTGACTAGTATGATACTGTATGACTGTATTGTACAGGGTGTTTCGCTATTTGACCAATGGACATCTTCGTTAATAATGGGTTTACAGAGACGTTTAAATTAGCAAAGTTTCCGTATTTTTCCTGAACCATCATCAAAATGAAATCAGAAAAAAACAACTGAGCATCAACAGTGATATTTTTAGCCGTTCAAACCATAGATATACCGTATAGGAAGGCTATTAGAATCGTCAAAAAAAAAAGTTTTTCTATTTTTACTGAAAATGATTTATTTGGGTCAAAAATAACCTAACTACAAAATATTATATTGGTGTCTGTCTGTCGGTCTGCATGTCGGAAGCACGATATCTCAAAAACTGCTTAACCAATTTTAACCAAATTTGGCACAAAAATTCTGTGGCACCCGCAGTTTTCAAATTTAGATAGGCAATGAAATTCCAACGGGGTTCCAAACTTGATTATAAATTCATATAAACACAAAAATAAGTTATGACAACCAACTTTAGTTTTCAAAACACCTATTTTCTTATTTCATTTTTGAGATGAATTCTAAACATAAAACATATGTGATCGTGTAACAGGGTGACCCCAGCTATGACAATCAACTTTATTTTTTTCACATGGAAACAACTCTGTTTTTGAAACTTTTGCCTTTGAAAATTGAGATTTTTCAACTTAACACACTGTTGGTCTTGTAGATTCTGAATTTTGAACGGATTGAACAGGGTTCTCAGCAATTTTTTAATACTAAATTCCCTGACATTTCTAGGTTTTTCCTGACACATTTTTTTAAAATTCCCTGACATTTCCAGGTTTTTCAGGTTTTCCCTGACGCTGAGAACCCTGTTGAAATAGGCAAAAACGGCTTACGAGTTCCTATCTTATTACTTTTCGATTTAAGCTTAATTTTAGCCTTATCCAAAAATGTTTGACTGTTCCTATGTCGAAATTGATATTAATGGATTTCATTAAAATAGGTTCAAATGAAAGCTTATCAAAAAGTAACATGAGGACACGTAAGCCGTTCAGAATCTACAGTGTGTTAAAGTTGAAAAATCCCTATTTTCAAACGACAGTATTTCAAAAACAGTTGCAATTAGGTATAGAACATCCTACATGAAATGTGTTTAAAATTTACCGGGTGAACTATTTAAAAAACTGTCTCCACTTACTTAATATTACTTCTGCTGATGCTGATGTTCAGTTGTTTTTTTCTGATTTAATTTTATGATGGTTCAGGAAAATACTGAAACTTTGCTAATTTAAACTTTTCTCTAAACCCATTGATAACGAAGATATGAATTGGTCAAAATATAGCAGGACACCCTGTACACTATGACAAATTTCAAATCTAAAATGGCCTAAGATAAAACAAACTGTTTAATGAGAAATATAAATTAGGGAAATAAAAACTAAAAACTTGGAAAATAATGAGTAAAAAAAAATTCATGATCTTCAGCTAGTGCATGCCTTGTTTTGTTAACTTCTAATTCTTGGGATTCTTCTCTAACCGAGAATTATTTTTTTTCTGTGTTTTTTTTGGCAACATTTTAATATTGTATTTTATTGTAATAATTACAAAAAAGAAATACGATTATTGTATTTCTTTACTTATAGGACCTGGACCATGGAGATTTTAAGTGATGCAGAACCAGATCCTTTCCATAATTCATCAGAAAGTGATGAAGACTATGTCCCTAAGACTAAAAAGCCATCCATATCAACCAAAATATCAGACTATTTTAAAAATCTTCAGCCATCGACTTCGACTTCTAGGTACACTGAAAGCATGCATTTCAATGTTTCCGATGTAGAAATAGTTGCTGGTCCGACTAGCCCCACTTCTGCTACGGCATCCACAATATCCACATCCACATCTTTATCAACTACGACTGAAGTTAGTAACATTGGAAAGTGCAAGAACACCCCAATGCTGGACGGAACATTTTTCTTGGTTGAAACGTGTGACAAGAATTCGCATGTCGAAGCTGTTTGCCAGTTATGTCTTCCTTCAAAAAAAATTATTAAGGGCTCTGCGGAAAGTATGACAAATTTTGTTAAGCATCTAAAAAGAGTGCATGGAAACAAATCCTATGATGACTATCTCAAACACAAAGAGAAATTAAAACACAGCAAAAGCAAGTTGAAGGGTACTAATTCGAGAATTGGTCTAGCAGGTACAAAATCCAAGCAAGCAAAATTGAGTATCATAAATTCAAAAAGTGTGGTCACGCTGGTCACGCAGAAGGAGTTTGAAAAAAGAATAGTGTATTTCATTGTTAACACTATGTCCGCTGTGTCAATCATCGAAAATGAAAGTTTTCTAAGGTTGTTCGATGGAATGAACGTTAATGTCCCCCGAAGAAAAGCGGCAATGAGACTTATTAATGAGATGTATAATTCTCATACAGAGAATCTTAAAAAAGAAATTCAAAAGCAGGACTATGTTTGCAGCACCGCTGACATATGGTCCACCAAAACAAGAAGTTTCATGGGGGTTACATTGCATTGGATAGACGCAAACTTGGAGAGAAAGTCAGTAGCTTTGGCTTGCAAAAGATTCACTGGCACCCATGACTACAAGAACATTGGAGAAATGCTTGAAAACATCAATTTGAATTTTAATATTAGATCAGCCCAAATAGTCGCGACAGTAACGGACAATGGTTCGAATTTTGTTAAAGCCTTCCGTGAATTCTCGGTTACAGAAGAATCCCAAAGATTAGAAGTTAACAAAACCAGACATGGACTAGATGAAGATAATGAAGATAATGAAGAAGAAGAAGAAGATCAGATGAATGAAATTGAATATGATGAAGAAGAAGTTACAGTCCATGAAATCGAAGTTTCAAATACACTTGATAATGACAATAGAACAATAATGCTACCAGCGCATATTCGTTGTGCCAGTCATACGTTAAATTTAATTGCCACGACCGATTGCAAAAATGCAATTCAATCAAATCTTACACTAAGAACGCGACATACACAAGTTTTTTCAAAATGTAATATCTTATGGGCAAAAGCAGGCAGACCCAAAAGTGCTGAAATAATCAAAGTGGTTTTGGGACATACTCTAAGTTATCCAGGAATAACAAGATGGAATTCCTATTTTGATTCGGTTTCCCAGATCTTGAACGTAAAAGCAAAACTTCCGGCTCTTTGTCAGCGGCTAAATATTAAACATTTTAAGGAAACCGAATTGCAGTTTCTCGAAGAGTACTGTATAGTATTGAAACCTCTTGCTTTAACACTCGACGTTTTGCAAGGACAGGATTGTGTTTATTATGGATACTTGCTGCCCAGTCTTCTTTCTCTAAGAAATAAATGGGAAAAATTAAAGCTCCAGTGTATGAGTTCCAATGGTGAATTACTTTTAAGAACATGTATGGATAGTTTAAATAGAAGGTTTTCCGACATACTTAATTTGACTTCAGAGTCTGCAATTATTTCTGCAGTTGTTCATCCCAAATTTAAGTTGCGATGGTTTAATGTTTTAAAAACCCCAAAATATTCTCTGGACGCTATAAAGAAGTTGGTAATCGGAGCCGCGGAACAACTATATATTGACGATGACGATAATGGCAGCGAAAGTGCAGGTTCTAGCGATACAACACCTGATGACTTCTTTGATTTTAATGAACCCGAACCCGAAACATCTAAACACGTTATGTTTACGAATACCTCTCAACCTGCCACTGAAAAGGAAGCGGTGAAAACATCAAAAATTGAGCTACAGCTATACAAATATCTTGATGACAAAAGAAGCGGAATAAATAGCTTGAACGATTACCCAATAATAAAAAAAATATTTTTGAGGTATAATACTTGTTTACCTTCGTCTGCACCAGTGGAACGATTATTTTCTTTTGCGTCAATAGTGAATAGTCCACGGCGAAACGCTCTCAGCGATTCGAGTTTCGAAAAATTGGTGATAATGAAGGCCAATAAAGTAACGCAATAAAATAACAGCTGGTATTTTTAGGATTCCTTTTTGTTTTGTTTTTCAAGTTATTTTACAATATTAAAAACACTTTAGTAGAATATTTTGTTTATTTTAGGATTCTCTTTTTTGTTTTGTTTTTCAAGTTATTCCTTAATATTAAAAACACTTTTTGTAGAAAATTTAGTTTATTTTGCTTTTGCATAAGCATAACCCAAACATAAATTTTTGCCAAATGTACTCTAAAATAAGTACCCGAAAAGTTCGGGTACTTGTACTCCGGGTACTGTACTCTCGAGTACTTTTTAGCAGGTAAAGTACTCGGTACTTTGTACTCTTTCCTTAATTATGACATGTACCCGGTACCCGGTACTCGAGTACATTTTCTCAGTACCCAGCACAGCTCTGCTTCCACATTTCAAGGCGGGTGACAGCAGCCTAATTATCATGCCTCACGTCCCACTAACTGATCATATTGTATGTACCTATGGACAGAATCGTTGGTATTGGGGTCGTCGAGGTTTTAGTAATGGACGTCTTCCGGACAGAGTGCGCCGGAGCATGTTACTGCACCCATGGAGCGTAACATTTGTAATGAGGGGGTAAGCGGTGGAACAGAAGGGTGAGTCATATTATCTGACTTTTATCATCATTTAGTTGCCAAGTTTGACATTCCTGCCATAACGTTTCTGTGACTTTTATTTTATATTTTTGTTGTTAAGTTAATATTAAGTTAAGATACTCAGGACAATTTAGGACCACTTATTGCGTTAATATTAAGGTAGAATAATCAGGGAAACTAAGAATCATTTATAAACATTGATTTAGGGCACACAGTTTAGAGTAGAGTAATAATAATGTTAATATTGTATAGGGTTACTAAGAGCGTATAAGTGCGATGTGCAGCGGGTTGATATTAACTGGGTGTATTCAGGTCAGTTGTTGTTTTTACTCAGATAGCGCTCCCCACAGGACAGAAAATGCATTCAAGTAATGTTTTGGAATCTGCCTGACAGCAGGAGACCTGCAGCGTGCGTGCGATTTTATGTTCCACTTAAACGGAGCGTTAAGTTTAGGGAGTGGCACGCGTCTTTCTCACTTAATTATGGCCATTCAATATTTTATACCTTGCGTCCAAGCTCGGCCTAACGTTAGTCCGTAATACGGATGCATTGTCCCAGAATATTCCGTGCTAGCGGCGGCAGTGATTGAACGCCAAGCATAGCGCCACTTGCTTTCGCACCACCCGTTCAGAGTGGAGGTGCCCGATAGTAACTGCGAGCTGACATCAGCCATAGGCGTAGGCGTGGGTGGCTGATTCTATAGCAATAATAGGGCAAGGGGTTTTAAAGTTTCTTGTTGCTGGGATGCCTAGCTACGCAACAACAAACATTCGGCGGCCATGTAGAGCGCAATGGTTTCTAGCCAATGTAATTATTAGCAAACATGCATATTTTAGCCCGTTAAATGGACACCTCTTAATTAGTAAATATTCAGCTGCAATGCAATCTATTTTGGCTGGGTTTTTATGTAAGAGCCCCGGTAAATAGTCAAACACAGCTATCAATTTTCAGACATATTTCTAGTTCCCTCAAACAAGTGCTGTTTCTTGTTTTCAGCATTTCCTAATTCTCATAATGGAAAAGGAAAACAAGCTGACTTAGATATTATTTGCATTTTCTAAGTCGCTTCACTTATGTTTAATTTCACAACGACGGGATATCTTAACATACAGTAATAATAGTTTGAATTTTCATTTCTAACAGATCGTTCTTGGGGCTTCAGCTTAGTTAACTTGGATAACAAACTAGTAAGAAACAAAGAATATAAAAACTTGTAGCGAGGATATTTCTCACGCTGCGTTGTGTGACAGGTCAAGGGTTAGATCACGACATCGAAGTTATTACCTTACGCGTGGTGGTTGAAGTGTCTAAGTCAAGAAGTAAAGTGCGTTTTATAATAAAATGGTAAGAGCAGGGCAAAGTGGTCTGACTATCATGTCGTGGGAGTCAATTTAGGTCCTGATGCATCCTTGTTAATAAATATACCCAGACATTGGAATGCATGCATTTACTCGCTTTAAAAAAAAATACATGTATACATACATACGGCGCATCGATTTGTCTCGATCTTACAGACATCAAGAACGAATGAGAAGACCCCTGGTCAAGGAGAGCTGGTCACAGACACACAATCCTTGTTATAATGGCAAAGTTAGAGATGCTGTTATCTGCATATAATGAAATTTGCAGCGACCCTAGTGAAACTCGATACGGGCTTGCTACCTGTTCTCGTCTATCTATATGGGTAAGGCATCGGCCTGTCTAGTATATTCGTTGATTTATTTTTACAAATTCCTTATTTTCACGGTATGCAAATCCCGTGTGCAATTTTGATGCAAGGCGACCGTCTAACATTTTCGGCACTTTTAAAATTAAGAATCAGAGGATCGTGTGATATAGGAGAAGTAATCTCTTTTAGGGAATTTGCTTAGGGGATGTCGAGACAGACGGTGACGTCGCTGTGTTTAATTAAAGAAATAGACCGTAGCTGCTTTTGCATTCGGATAAAGCTAAGGAATAAAAAAGGGCACAGAATGTACATTAGGCATGTAGAAAGAAACTGTTAGAATAATGTAGTTTATTGCTGTATATAACATATAAGGTAACGAGAAGTTTTTATTACAATTTAAATTAAATTAAATACGCTAAGAAAGCTTCACGTACATAGAATCGCGCTGTGACCACGTTCATTATGTATCAAGGGGGAGCGTTGTTTATATCCAGACTATAAGCAGTAAGGTCGATTATGATACAGACATTAGATATGCCGTAGACCATAACAACAGCATATGTATTACAAATCATACGTGAGTAGAGGGTCACGATTCGATATAAAAGCAGGTATGATTCAAGGAAGATTCAGACGGTGTCCCAGCCTTAGGACTAGTCTCACCTCCGAAGTTAGGTCTTCATTGCTTCAGGGAAAGCCGACAAGCAAGTACTTGTCGCATTCACGTCTCCCTTGCTTCGAGGAAAGCCGGTGTGCAGAAACGGCGCCTGGAAAGGCGTAGTATTCTTCTACTTTTTTAATTATAAGGAGCATTTTTTAAAGATAAGTAGATAGTGCCCCACCTGGGCTCACCCCCTCCACTTTTTACTGCGCATGCGCGTGACGTCATGCGCATGCGCTGACCTGCGCAGACCTGTGACAGTTGACAGCTGACCTGTCAGATTTGACAGGTGTCAAATGTCACTGACCTGACAGCTGTCAACGTCAGCTGTCACCTGACCTGACATGTGTCAACGTCAAATGTCACCTGACCTGTCAGATGACGTCACAAGCATTCCAAGATGGCTGACCTGTCATAGACAGTCGCAAGCCGGGTTCTCTCTATGGAACTAACCTGAGATGACGTCACAAGCATTCCAAGATGGCTGACCTGTAAGAGACAGCTGCAACTCCGGGGTTCTCTCTCTATGGAACTAACCTGAGATGACGTCACAAGCATTCCAAGATGTCTGACCTGTGTGTCCATAGATAGCCACAAGTCAGGTTAGGTATTAACTGTCTTGTGATGACGTAAGATGTTCCGTCTGACCTGTGTGTCCATAGATATCTACAAGTCAGGTTAGCTCTCCATGTGTGTTTGTCTGATTGTTTATTAAGGTTATGTCATGTGTGTTGATTACCATGCATCTGTTTGTTTATTAAGGTTATGTATTTTGTTTATTAAGGTTAGGTGTTCGTATACAGACTGATTACCAAGCCATTTTGATTGTTTATTAAGGTTATGTTTGTATTTGTTGATTAAGGTTATGTTCGTACACACACACACACACACACAGCTGTCTGTATTTGTTTATTAAGGTTATGTTCACACACGTGTTGATTACCAGTCATATGATTGTTTGTTAAGGTTATGTTTGTATTTGTTATTTGAATGCAAACAGACATGATAATACAAGAGTGTACTTACATACAACAAGAGACGTCAGCCTTCTTTCACAGCTTAATACACACACTACTGAACAGGTGTCTTCTGTGTTGAGGATACAGACAGACAGACAACTGATTGCCATTGTTGAAGCTTATACATGCTGTTTAACAAACACGTCATGACAGTTCAAAGTCTTTGCTTAAACTGACAGATGCATGTGTATTTGAAAGAAAAGCATTCGCCTGAACTTAGATTTGAACCCACGAACCTCGAATCAGCCGTTGTTTGCTTTACATATATACACTGTCCCTAAACCAATAGCTCCACAGACACACACGTTAAAAGTTTGTTCGCTGTTGTATATATAAAACAAAGCCAGTTGTTGTTGACATATGAGGTTAGGTGTTTGTATACATGTTGATTACCAATCATCTGATTGTTTAGTAAGGTTATGTTTGTATTTGTTATTTGAATGCAAACACACATAATAATAAGAGTGTACTTACATACAGCAAGAGACGTCATCCTTGTTTCACGACTTAACACATACTGAACAAGTGTCTCTGTCTCTTGAAGGATAAACAACGTTTTACAGTTGTTAACCTTGATCCTGTTTGAGCTTGTCTGTGTATCTGTTTAATATACACAAGAGAGAGGCCCTCTTAAAGGTAAACAACCTGTCAGTTGATGACCTTGTGTTATATCTGTTCAATAACCCCACATTATTCGTGTTTGAGCTTGTCTAGAATACAGTCATTAGAAGTATGACATCATCCATGTAAAAACAAATACAGTTTAAAACGGTTACTGTGGGTAATATGTATAAATAGGTTACACACAGACACTCTTAAACATATTCACAAGTCATTTGTTGTTGAGAAAAGACTTACTGCAGTTTGTTCTAACCCAAATCTGTTTTAAAATGGCTACATTAAGTGATGTGTGTTACCAACAAATTAAAGACAACTTCTGGTATGGTCTATTTGGAGACTTTAAACTTATTATCGATAAGAACACTGGCTATTTTAATGCAACTAAACTGTGTAAGATTAGCAATAAAAAAATGTCTCATTGGATGGAAAATAAGAAAACCAAAGAGTTAATTGCCTATTACAACAGTCGGCTGAACGAGCAGTTGGGGTATCAGCATAACAATATACCAATTGATTCAACCGAGGGAGCTCACTTAGAGTTATCGTCAAGGAGTCGAAATACCCTAAAAACGAACGCAACATCTCAAGTAACACCAACAACTGTTGCCTACTTGGTGGACTTTGGTGGCTCAAATACGGAAAGCAATTTGGTATCAGGTACATATGTGTGTAAAGATTTGCTATTAAATTTGGCTTGCTGGATATCCATTCAGTTCTATGAAAAGTGCAAACAAATTATTTTTGATTTTTTCCTAAACGAATTTGATCAGAAATACAAGGACAACCTAGATGCGATTGAAGTAAAATTAACGCGTATAAATGATGAGGTACAGCTTGTGCGACAAACAAACGCTAAAGTCACAGAACATCTTGAAGATACAACCCCAAAGCCAAGTAAACGGAGAAAAATAAGTGTGTTTGGTTTACTTGCAAGAAACGAGACAGGCGCCCCCTATCCATATCATGTGGTAAGAACACAAAAGAAAAGTTTCCCAAGAGCTGTGAGGAACTTTAAAAATAAACACCCCAATGCAAAAGTGATTCTAAACATACTGTACGATCCAAATGTAGTAAATCTCTTTAACAGAATAAAGACTGAAGTGAAATACCTTACAGCACATAGAAACAACCTACATATAGCCGATGTAGCACAAGATAAGTTTGTTCAGGATATTATTGCTTTAAGACATACTTTTTAATTGTATTACAAAATAAAAACACATTAATTTTAACAAAATACTTTTATTTGATTCCAAGTATGTAAACACCTGCCGTTTGTTAGCCCCAATTATTCGTGTTTGAGCTTGTCTAGAATACAGACATCAGTACAGTATTTGTGTTTGACACGTTTTCCCCCTAAGAAACAACGTATTTGCAGACACACATGAAAAAGACCAAGGATTAATATATCGATATCAGTTGCTTATAACACGTACACGATATGTTTTTATATGTTATAGTTGATGAAATAAGACACATACCAAGTAAAAACAGAAGGCTACAGCTAAGTATTCAAAACAAATTTTGTTCAAAACTGTCTAAACGCTCCCTGTATATATACGGAACGCCAAAGCAACTAGAAATATTTGTAAAATATAAAACGCTAGTAAAAACTGTTTCATCGGTGACTAATATTCTATCTGTTTCCAGTTGCCTCAGGCTTCTTAATGAGTTATTTTATAATCGTAAAAACATGTTCTCATTAATAATACAACACTAGTATTGCATTAATACATATAACGTAGTATACCGTTCTAGATTACGTTTTTTATGTTTGTTTTTGTAAAGATGTGTTTACCTTTAACATTTATAGGTTTTAAAAACACAAAGTTCAACTATGAAAGAGGTTTATTTAAAAACTATACTTTGATATATCGTTACAGTTTTCCACTATACTGTGGAGTTTATATTGGTTGTTACAATTATTTTTATACAAAAGTACAGTTTATACAACAATACAATATAATTTAGTACAAACACTAGACTAAAATACAACAGCTTAATAAACACAACTAAAAATAATACTCTAGATTTGGTTAGCTAACGAACCCATACATAATGATTGCAAGGTTTGCGGTTTATAAGATCGCCAAAAATTTAAAACACTGACTGGGTTTTCAACAAGAAGAAGTTTTTTAGTTTTTTCTGCTTTATAAAAAACAAAACTACTATCTAAATCATATTTATAGTATTGAAATATTTTGAGTATAAAAAGTTCTTTATGAATAAGCAGCTCAGACAAAAACCTACAACTATACCACACTTTCTTCTCATCTGAAAAAATACGGTAAAATATAAAACCATTCTTAGTACTATGATAGCCCAGCATATTAGGTAAATTACAAGAGTCATACTTATCTCCAGATATTATTAAACGAATTATAAGATAATGTTGTTCTGTACCGTATAGTGTTGAGGCATAACCTCCTAGCACGCAACAAAATTTTTTCTCGGTTTCAAACCACTCCATATCAGCCAACACGCTGTCCAGGATTAGTTGATCAATTGGTGTTTGTAAGTTTGGTTTTAATTCCCTGCTGATAAAAGTGAGATGCTTTAACTGCTCCATTATAAAAAAACACTTCTCACAATGGTTCATACTTGTTACTGTTACTGCTGCTGTTGTTGTTCTTTTTCTAAAAGTACATATGGTTGGTAGTTTACGATGAAAACCCCTCTCATAAGTTGATGTTGATAGTTTATCTTCTTAACTGTATACGTTTGATTATTCTGGTATATTACAAGTCAGCGATGGTGTTGGTTCGTTTGTCTTGAAATTTGAATGTACTGGTATACATACCATTTTTTAATTTTTTTTCTCCTTTATATATTGCTTGAGCATACCCAGACTCGAAAAAGACGACTCGATCGTCAGTTGGCAGCATACGTCTCGGTAGAAACACCACCCCGTTTTCCAATTTCATCAACATTCGGTAACCATAGCGGGTTTTCACTTTTTCACCCCCTAATATGTTATATGGGGTGTTTAACAACAAGTCTGCAGCTTTAATTACAGGTGACGCTTCACAAAGACCGTCACGATTTAAATCAGCTAGTACTGATGCTGATGATGAAGCCATGGTTGTTGTTGTTGTTTCTGATTTTATACTGTGGGGTAGAGCTTTGATAAGAACGTATATATATAAGGGTTCAACCAATCAGGTTTGAAAGCGTAGGTTGAAAGACCCCTGGTCTTAAAAAACCCGCTTTCCTGAGTTTTCATCTAACTACATACATTCTGTTATCAGAAAAACACCAATGATAACTCAAGATTGATTTTAGGTAATGAATCATAAAAAACCCGACACCTATAAAATTCAGATACAATTTTAATTGGTGATAAAACAGCATCGTAGTCTTCAAATTCCTTAGCGTGTTTTTCAAACCAGGTAATAAACAATTATATATATAACATTTTTCTATCCCCTATAAATCCAGATACACTTTATATATTTTGTAATAAAACAGACTCGTCTCCAAAGTCCTTAGCGTGTTTTTTTTTTGTTTAAACCAGGCAATAAACAATTATATATAACATTTTTCGAGGGTCAACTTATGTTTCTAGTCAAAGACCTGGGGCATTTTTATAGGATTGCAGTTTTTTTGGATATACCATGAGTGAAGCTCTGCTTTAAAAGCTTGTCTGCAGGTTTCGACTTTCAGTTAGCAAACAACAAACATAATGGAAGGTATACCCCTGTCTCTCTGTGTTTAGAGTGAAATTATTAATAAAGTTTTTGTTTGTTCCAGCTGAAATATTTAATATAGTAAATGGGATGTTTGTGGGAAACGCAGTAAGTAATTTTTAAAATGGTTCTTTTAGTTTATAAAAGATTTGTTTTTATTTTAGCCTATAATAGCGATTTATATTGCGGGTGAGGGGGAGCTGCCCTCTCCGCAGCAGTACTCAACCCTGGTCTGGGTGGGGTATATAGCCCCATGGGGTGTGGGGCTGATATTTCAAGCCCCACCCCAACCTGTAGGGGGTGCAATTCTCGAGATCTACGTCTTGTAGATCTCGAGAACGAAAGGTAATATCCATTGTCCCTCGTTTGGATACAAGAATTTATGTTTCATTTCTTTTGTTTCAGTCTGTGACACCACCTGGGCCACCAAAAAAAAAAAAAAAATAAACATTACAATAAAAATATATATAATAATAAAACGTTTTAAAAATAATGTTGTTTGATTTTATTGTAATATTTTTCAGTTTAAACCTAAATATATAATCTGCTCAAACACACTTACAGATTAATACAGTATTGAAGGGTAATGAAGGTATCTTCACTGTAAGGTAATATTCTGTATTTGTTTTACTGCTTGGTGGTTATATTATTTTTAGCATGTATTTAATTCTAGTGTATGTTTTTATTGTTTGTATTAATAGAAAAATAGATTCTTGTTGTGAAACCTTTTTGTTATATAATTTGTAAAGGGGTTTGTTTTTTTTAACTGCATGTTTGTAACTTGTTTCAGCTCTACTTCAGTTTTAGATATAGAAATCTGGCTTTTTTTTTTTTTTTGTATACTTGTTTTTCTTAGCATCAAATATTTTTGACAGGTCTCTTTTCTGTTACTGTTTTGCATTTTTTTTCTGGCTTACAGCATGAAAGGTCATATGATGGCATAATATCAAGTAGTATCATCTTTGTCTTTACACACAATCAACAGAATTTTTTTTGTTCTCATTTTAATGATTATAGACTAAAACTTGTTTCATTTTTTTTTTTTTAGACAATCAAACAGCTGTTTCCTCAACACAATCAAGGAGATCATTAAAGAAACCGTATTATTTTTTAATTTTCTATTGAACATGTATAGGACCGTTTCATGTAATAAATGTTTTTAAATTACTTTCGATTTCGTTTAATCATTCCAACCTATGTATATAACAGTGTGTCTGTCTGTTTTTGTTGTGTGTTACCAGTGAGATAACTCTAGCCTTGTACTCGGCTGATACAGTTTTGACTGGGGTCAGTAAAGTGTTTGTTTAAATGTTTTACAAACAACTACCATATATACAAGGAGTTATATTTAAATAAAGACAAAATTCAATATAAAAAGTATTTTTATTTGGTATTGATATTCTTGTGAAAAAGCTTAATCAAACATTTTTAAAAATAGTAAAACTCTCTCTTTAAAACACTAACCCTAATAAACACTTACTCTTAAAGCTACTTTGAGAAAATTAATCTGTTATACAAAAATATGTCTTCTTACACTGAAATTAGGTTAAAAACAAACAACTTGATTAAACACCTAATAAGCTATTGAGATAATAACAATAATACTATATTATAAAAAAATATATCTTGTAGACAGACAGCTACAAAAATACACACTGTTTGCTAAACATAGCCAGAAAAGCTGAAATTCAGATAAAAAACACTAACCCTAATAAACACTTACTCTTAAAGCTACTTTGAGAAAATTAATCTGTTATACAAAAATATGTCTTCGTAAACACCTAATAAGCTATTGAGATAATAACAATAATACTATATTATAAAAAATATATCTTGTAGACAGACAGCTACAAAAATACACACTGTTTGCTAAACATAGCCAGAAAAGCTGAAATTCAGATAAAAAACACTAACCCTAATAAACACTTACTCTTAAAGCTACTTTGAGAAAATTAATCTGTTATACAAAAATATGTCTTCGTAAACACCTAATAAGCTATTTGAGATAATAACAATAATACTATATTATAAAAATATATCTTCTAGACAGACAGCTACAAAAAAAAATACACACTGTTTGCTAAACATAGCCAGAAAAGCCGAAATTCAGATAAAAAACACTAACCCTAATAAACACTTACTCTTAAAGCTACTCTGAGAAAATAGTAATACTTAGTTTTCAAGACAGTTTTAATCTAAACAAAAATATGTCTTTTGAACTGAAAATTCAGCTAACATGAATAACCCTAATAAGCTATTTTGAGCAAATTACAATATTTATTTTCAAGACAGTTTTTAATCCAAACAAAAGAAAAATACTCAAACATATATATTGTAGACAGAAAGCTACAAAACAAAAAGTACACCCCTCTTACTAAAATTAGCCAGGAAAAACTTAAAACTAACATATTTTTAGATACCCTATTCATTTTAACCTAAAACACAGTAACCTATGGAAATATTAAGAAACACTCTCGACGTGTATGTCTTGTATAAAACAGAGATAAAAGCTAAAAATAGTCACACACACACACACACACACACACACACACACACACACACCAATTCATTAACCTAAAGCTATAGATATACAAGAAAAATATATATACAAGATTTAACCTAAACTACACACACTTAGTCACTCTGTTTGAGTCTTTTAAAACCAAAAGGAGTAGAGTCGAAACTGCCATCGTCGTTGAACTTACGCTTCGTCAAACACGGTTTGTACACTTTGGTTTCCGATCTGGTTACCAGTTCGTGTGTTTGTGTCCTCCGTATCTGATCAAAGTGAACAACGACCGGTTCCGCACTAGAGTTCTCAACCATCTGTTTCATAACTCCGGTATTAATGTGTTGTGATGCTTTATAGTTGAGAGCAAACCCTTTTACTTTGCACACTTTCTGTGTCTCTCCGGTTGTTGGAGAGTACACAGTAAAACTATAATTTTTAGGCCCCGCCGACACAAATTCCATAATATAGCTACCAGCTCCATAAGCAGCCAACTCATCAGTCATTTCACCCAAGCTGGAACCTGTTGGAATGTCCCATTCGCCCTCTCTGGACACGTAAATGACAGAGTCAGTGTCATAATACAGCACTCTGTCACCCAACTTTTCCAAATATGAATATAACTTCAAACGGGCTTGGGCTGTGACGTAGGCAGCAATGGCTACATTAACGGTAGCTGTGCTGTCGGCGGCTTCATCCTTGTACTCCCAACTAACTAGCAACACATCTTCATTAATGATTGTTACGTGTTTTACGTTAATGGCCGGGTTGTTTTCTAATTTATAAAATTCAGATGGTTGTCTCACTATATCCATTCTGGTCTGATTCTCTCGCTGTCCGAATTTGCCCCTGAAACAATAGAGAGAAAAACAATAAAACACATGCACACACACATGAAATAAAACATATAAACGTACCAAAAACTGTTCAGAATCAGTTTAGCTAGTGACCTCAAACCAGGGTTGTTGGTGATGGCTGCAAACTCCAACTGGACACCTTCATTTTCAAGAAAAGCTTCGACGTAGGTCTCTTTGGTCTCGTTGGTGGAACAGTCTGAAGGCCAACCTGATGCTTCCTGCTTTATTTTAATAAATTTATTCATCATTTCAGCAAAAAGACCACCAGTGTTTAAAGACCTATCATATTGGGTAATGGTATACTCCCAAACTTCTTGTATTTCCATCAACTTGTAACCCTTGTCGAGAGCTTTGCGAACCTCGTCAACCACCCAAGTACCAGTGAAGGCCCGTTCTTCTTCTGAATGACAACACTCACCCTTGTTCATATGTTTGGCACACGTTCTGCACAAGGCAAACATTAATTTATTATGCATTTTTACAGGCAACACAGGGTGATATAAGTCTTGCGGTGGTAAGATGGTGCATTTAATGAGTCCATTCACGTCATCTATATTAGAACATGTTGTGTGTACTGTGGGGTGTCCCATGGGAAACTTCCCATATTTACAAACCCATGGGTAGAGACTGCAAACATCAACATAGCGTATTTTCTCTCCTGGTTTCACCTTGTAATAACTCTTTACACAACCTGTTCTACCACCGAAGAAGGCGTCCCGAGGATTAAGTGGCAGGTATGTTAACAGAGGATGGCTATTCAGTCTGTGTTCGAGCACTTGATCGTTTTCCAACAGCTGTCTAAACTCGTGTTCCCACATTTCATGGACTGTGTAACCTCGCTGACGAAGCCGTTCTGTTTTCCTCACAGTACGTTCGTAGCGAGCGTTCAAGGTGTCTGTTGGATCTTCGTGTAGGGGGTCCTCTCTGTTGGTGGTGGTGAAACACTTGGGACAGCCGTGGAAATAGCAACCGTGAAACTCGAACACTTCTCCAGTTTGCTCGCAATAGCCATCAACTTTAACACCATCAATGACTGCTTCCCGTTGTTTGGCAGAGTGTCTGATGTCTACACCTCTTCTTTCTTCCTCGTGTATGAGCCATTGTGTGGCTATCTTTGATTGTCTGTCTCTGTTCCTATAGCCGTTCTTCGGAATAATGCCAATGGTTTGAGGTTTTAGGAAATTTCGACGGAACAGTTTGTTACAAGCCCCAGGTATGGTTATGGCTTCGGTAAACGGTGACACGTTACCCTGTTCCATAACCATCTTGTGAAATGTAAGGCAGGCCTGGGTTAATATTTCCACGTCACTAATACAATATTCAACCATTTCCTTCTGCATGTCGAACTCCTTATGTTTATTCTCCTCGTACCACTTGAGGAACGCTGTTCGGTCGGCTTCTTTCATAGCATCCGGATTGTAAAACCTCATGTGGGGCAACGGACCAACATAATTACGATTTGCAAGAGTGTTGAACAGATGTGGAAAATACCCTTTCTTCAACTCACTCAGACCGAAAGCTTTAGGAAGGGAGGCTAATTTCAAAGAAAAATAGCTTATGCTATCAATGAATTTCAACACCCCAAGGACCAGCATCAGTATCTTACTTCCTCGCATAATAACCTCAGGCTTAAGACCGGTCATTTGTTCCAGTGCATGACGTAGAATAAACTGGTGATCATAAGCCTGGCCGTTGTGAGCTAAGACGATGACACTTTTAAATTTCTTGCTGCTGATGAATAGCTGTTGCAGAAACGGTTGAATAACGTCATCGGCTGATATAACCTGCCTTCTCACTCCACACTTCTGGCATGTAGGCACTTCACTACCCAACTCAAAACAGTCACTGCATCGTTGCTGGTAAACACACAGAACAGGCTTGTGTACGTGTTCACCACGGGCATTCTCTTCATCTTGCCTGGTCTCAAAATCGTAAAAGACAAACAAGGTGTTATCTAACTTTGGCTTACCAGTGTCCACTTGGATGTAGCATTGGTGTGTTGAAGGTTGGTGCTTTTTGCAGATATTACAAAAGATCTCCCCACATATGTGTGTTCTGTCTGCTTTAATTGTTTTTAAGCAATCACCGCATCTTCGGACACGCTCACACAAGGTCTTTCCCTGCGTCGAAGATGAGGCCTTGTGTTGGTCATGGCAGCTCTGACCCCTGAACTTACGATTGCAATCTGAGCACAAAATTTCATTAACAACCTTCTCACACGGTGGTTCTTGCCGGCAACATGGACACTGGCCTAGACACCTATGATCGTCTTTATGATCGTATGGTACGTGGCAACGTTGACAAAAATACTTGCAACAGAAAGCTGATGTAAGGCTGGTGATGACATTAAAATGATTCCTATGGTGCAGCAAATTCAACTTGTACTTGGCATCGGGTCCTTCATACAGTACATCTCTTCCTCTAGACCCGTACTCGTACACGGTAATTTTGCAGTCTTTGAGATGTTGTTGAAACTGCTGAATTTGCTCGACACCAGCACCATTAGCAGGAATATCAACACCAGCCTTCTGCATTAACTCCATCGCTTCCTGGTCCTGCCTTTTCCCTATATTTTGTCGTACTTGTTTTATATACGGGGCATTCATAACATATGCCAGGGCAACAACGAGAGCTCTAACAAGGCAGAGGTTGTCCTTGTTTTTGATTGTGATTACACCCCTTTTCTTTGCACACTCCTCTTGGAAGGTCATGTAAGGCGAGTGTTGTCGACCAGACCCTCTGTACGGTCGGAAGCTTGTGGTAATAATTTTAAATGTATCACCAGCTACAGCTTCCTTTTTGCTCTGGTACAGAGAGTCCAACAGCTTCCACAAGTCGTCAAATTTCAAACTTGGGACCGGTTTGAAGGGTATGTGGAAGTCTGTATCTAGCCCATCAGCCGTAAACGTTAACCCTACCTTGCTTTCGGCATCCAAACTCTCGACTATATGCTCGTAAATGCCCCGCAAGCCCTGTTTAAGCCACTGTTCAGGCTCTTGAACAGCAGCATCAAGGGGGTTTAGCCTGAATTCGATGCAGTGCTGTTGCATTCTATACTTTTGGTTGGATTTACTAAAGTCCCGTACAATGGTGAAAGCCATTATTATTCTTCAAACACAAAGCCGGGGAAATAGTTTTAAAAAGTTTTTGTTACACGTACACACCAGCACAAGCACAAAAATGTTTACTAAACACACACACACGCACACACAAGTTTTAACTAAATAAAATATTAAACCGATAACTATATATATACGCACCAAAAAATGTTTACTAAGTCGACACACACAAGTTTTAACTATATAAAATATTAAGCCCGGCTAACTATATAAGCACAAAAATATTTACTAAGTCGACACACACACACACACAAGTTTTAAATATATAAAATATTAAGCCCGCTAACTATATATAAGCACAAAAATATTTAAAAGCACACACACACACACACACAAGTTTTAACTATACACTTAATTATACGAAAAATGTTTAATAATCTAAATAGGGTTTAATCTTTAACACAAAAAAAACATAAATACCTGTATAAACAACTGCTTGACGTAAGTGGTGAAGATCGGTTTCGAGAGTTCTTTTATAGAGCTACAAGTATGTGTGTGTGAGTGTGTGTGGGCAGTACCTGTTGTATAACTGTGATCCTTTCTAATTTTCTATAAATATTCATGATAACACCCCTACGTTACTAAAAAGAGCGAAAAGCTGAACATGTTGACCTTGCTTTCTCCATAAACTTTAATCATCTCTAAGCTGTAAGGTCTATTTCTATTTATATTTACTAGATAACACATATATGTCTGTTTGTTTTACAAGAGCATGTGAAAACAAAAATAAAGTCGCTGAATAATAATCACTAGTATCTCAACTTATCGTAAATAGTATTTTTGAGCTGGGGACAAAGCAAAGTTTGTTGTTATGAATGAACGAGGTTGGACAGTCTCGGGGCTTCAGTGAATCAACCGTTGTTTGCTTTACATAGATACAGGGAGCGTTTAGACAGTTTTGAACAAAATTTGTTTTGAATACTTAGCTGTAACCTTCTGTTTTTACTTGGTATGTGTCTTATTTCATCAACTATAACATATAAAAACATATCGTGTACGTGTTATAAGCAACTGATATCGATATATTAATCCTTGGTCTGTTTCATGTGTGTCTGCAAATACGTTGTTTCTTATGGGGAAACGTGTTAAAAGCTCTATATTAGGCAAAAATACATGTAATCTTATGAGAAATAGAAACGATTTAAGGTGTGAGCAGGAGCCTTTTCTGCAAACACTAATAATGAGATGATGTCATCTTTCGGTTATATTTGTATTCTAGACAAGCTCAAACACGAATAATGGGGTGGTTGAACAGATATAACACAAGATAACATTCGCCAAGGTCATCAACTGACAGGTTGTTTACCTCTAAGCGAGCCTCTCTCTTGCGTATATTAAACAGATACACAGACAAGCTCAAACACGAATAATGGGGTGATTGAACAGATATAACACAAGATAACATTCGGCAAGGTCATCAACTGACAGGTTGTTTACCCCTAAGCGAGCCTCTCTCTTGCGTATATTAAACAGAGTGTACAAGCTCAAACAGAATCAAGGTTAACAAACTGTAAAACGTTGCTTATCCTTTTGTAGGTCCCAATCTCTTACGTCTGTTTGTTAAACACCAGGTACAGACTCAACAAGATTATCTATGATACTTGTTGGACAATCAATTGTCTGTCTGTCTGTTTCCTAAACACAGGAGACACTTGGACCAAAGAACATGGCTATTTGCTACGTTTTACCTGTGTTACACACTCTAACTGTTGTTAACCAACTGTCTGTCTGTCTGTCTGTTATTACACAGCTCTGTCAGTCTAAGCAAAGACAACAACAAGCTGTCATGACACGCTTGTTACACGGCTGTATAAGCTCAAACAAGATTATCTAAGATACTTGTTGGCATTCGATTGTCTGTCTGTCTGTTGTTACACACATCCATTAGTCTAACCAAAGACATCGAGCTGTCATGACGTGTTTGTTAAACAGCTGTACAACAAGGTTCTATATGATGCTTGTTAGGGGCAATCAATTGTCTGTCTGTCTGTGTTATTACATACCTCTGTCTTCTCAGTCTAAGCAAAGACTTTGAACTGTCATGACGTGTTTGTTAAACAGCATGTATAAGCTTCAACAATGGCTATTAATTGTCTGTATGTCTGTTTCCTCAACACAGAAGACACTTGAACCAAAGAACACGACTGTTTGCTGTGTTTTACCAGTGTTACTGGCTCTAGTTGTTGTTAAACTGCTGTCTGTCTGTCTGTCTGTTTGTTATTACAAACGCATCAGTCTAAGTAAAGACATCAAGCTGTCATGACGTGTTTGTTAAACAGTATGTACAAGCTTCAACAATGGCCATTAGTTGTCTCTGTTTCCTCAACACAAGAGACACTTGGCTATTTTGTGATACGTTTTAGCTGTGTTACACGCTCTAACTGTTGTTAAACACCTGTTTGTCTGTCTGTTTGTTATTACAAACACATCTGTCAGTATAAGTAAAGACATCAAGCTGTCCTGTGTGTATATCCTTTCAAACACCGTATACAAGCTTCAGCAAGGTTCTATATGATACTTGTTGGTAATCAATTGTCTGTTTTCCTTTAACACAGGAGACACTTGGCTATTTTTGATACGTTTTAGCAGTGTTACACGCTCTAACTGTTGTTAAACTGTTGTTTGTCTGTCTGTCTGTCTAAGTAAAGACATCAAGCTGTCCTGTGTGTGTTATATCCTTTCAAACAGCGTGTACAAGTTCTAACAATGGCAATCAGTTGTTTGTCTGTCTGTTTCCTCAACAAAGGAGACACTTGGCTATTTTTTGATACGTTTTACCTATGTTACTAGCTCTAGTTGTTGTTAAACAGCTGTCTGTCTGTCTGTTATTATTACAGCTCTGTTTGCCTAGGCAAAGACATCGAGATGTCATGACATGTTTGTTACACGGCTGTATAAGCTCAAACAAGATTATCTATGATACTTGTTAGCCAATCGATTGTCTGTCTGTCTGTTTCCTCAGTTTTACCTGTGTTACATGCTCTAACGGTTGTTAAACAGCTGTATGTCTGTCTGTCTGTTATTACATACCTCTGTCTATCAGTCTAAGCAAAGACTTCGAACTGTCATGACGTGTGCGTGTCACAACAACATGTACAAGCTTCAACAGGGTTTCATATGATACTCGTTGGGGACAATCTATTGTCTGTATGTCTGTTGTTACACACATCCACTAGTCTAAGCAAAGCCTTCGAGCTGTCATGACGTGTGTTATATGCTTTCAAACAACGTGTACAAGCTCTAACAATGGTATTCAATTGTCTGTCTGTCTGTCTGTCTGTTATTACACAGCTCTGTCACTCCAACCAAAGACAACAAGTTGTTATGACAACGTTTTGTTAAACAGCTGTGTCTGTATGCCCGTTGTTACACACAACCATTAGTCTAAGCCAAGCATTCGTGCTGTCATAACGTGTGTTATATCCTTTCAAACAACGTGTACAAGCTCTAACAATGGTATTCAATTGTTTGTCTGTCTGTCTGTCTGTTATTACACAGCTCTGTCACTCCAACCAAAGACAACGTTTTGTTAAACAGCTGTTTCCTCAACACAGAAGACACTTGAACCAAAGAACATGACTGTTTTGCTACGTTTTACCTGTGTTACTTGCTCTAGTTGTTGTTGTTGTTAAACTGCTGTCTGTCTGTCTGTTATTATTACAGCTCTGTTTGCCTAGGCAAAGACATCGAGATGTCATGACATGTTTGTTACACGGCTGTATAAGCTCAAACAAGATTATCTATGATACTTGTGGGGACAATCTATTGTCTGTATGTCTGTTGTTACACACATCCATTAGTCTAAGCCAAGCCTTCGTGTTGTCATGACGTGTGTTATATATCCTTTCAAACAACATGTACAAGCTCCAACAATGACCATTAGTTGTCTCTGTTTCCTCTACACAGGAGACACTTGGCTATTTTTGATACGTTTTAGCTGTGTTACACGCTCTAACTGTTGTTAAACAGCTGTTTGTCTGTCTGTCTGTCTTTTATTACACAGCTCTGTCAGTCTAAGCAAAGACTTCGAGCTGTCATGACGTGTGTGTGTGTGTGTGTGTGTTAACAATCAACAACAGCGTCTATATGTTTTGTTTGGTTCAAGTGGATGTCATTAAACAACTGTGTTATTTCTATAACGGGGCCCCATTCAAGACCTCAACATACGTTAGTGTGTGCTAAGTCGTGAAACAAGTATGACGTCTCTTGCTGTATGTAAGTATACTATTATATTATTTATGTTTACATACAAACAATACTTATCAAACAATCCTCGTATATCAAAGTTTAATTTAGTTGTTTTAAATTGAGTTTTGTTACTTGTGTGTTTTTGATCACTCCCTATATAAATTTAGATTCATTCATTCAAAATACAAACACACTAACATAAACAAACACGCCGGCAATAAAACCAAGTCCCCGAGTTTTATTAGGCTATTAAAATAAACTCATTAACATATCTAGATGTAAATACGTTTTTCTTATTGATATAGTTTACTTGAAACGTTTTTGTTATTAAATGATATTAGATAGGTAAATTGGTACGTGTTTTAAATTTCTTTTTACTATAAATAAACAATTGTTTTTAACATTACAGTTCCTATTATTCAATTGGAATGTAATAGAGATACCACCCCTACCTACACACACAAACTCAGCAGCCTCATAAACTCGTTTTATGTAACAGGTTTCTGTTTTATATATATACCCACTGATAACAAACTTTCATCGTATGTCTGAATAGCATGATCGGTTTAGGGGCGTTTGCATATCTTAGTAAGTTGTATGGTTGGGGGTTCAAATCTAATTTCTGGCGAATGCTTTTCTTTCAAAAATCATATTTCAAATTAAATTCAAAATTTCAAATTACCCGCTCAATATATCTTCCTCATATATGTATGTGTGTGACTAAACCGAATGACTGTGTCCAACAGATGTCTCCCCTCGAGCTAGAGAATATTCTCTACACTCTACAACTTTACAAATAGAATGTTCTCTAGCTTGAGGAGTAAGATCTCTGGACACAACAGACAAATTTTCAAACAAATTCAAATTTCCCGCCAAAAACGAAATACCCTAACAAACTTCAATACACCTTAACAACAACAACACAATAAACAAACCAAACAGCTGTGTTTACGAACACCTAACCTTAATAAACAAAATACATAACCTTAATAAACAAACAGATGCATGGTAATCAACACACACATGACATAACCTTAATAAACAAATACAAACATAACCTTAATAAACAAACAGATGACACGTGAGCGAACATAACCTTAATAAACAAATACATAACCTTAATAAACAATCAGACAAACACACATGGAGAGCTAACCTGACTTGTAGATATCTATGGACACACAGGTCAGACATCTTGGAATGCTTGTGACGTCATCTCAGGTTAGTTCCATAGAGAGAGAACCCCGGAGTTGCAGATGTCTCTTACAGGTCAGCCATCTTGGAATGCTTGTGACGTCATCTCAGGTTAGTTCCATAGAGAGAACCCGGCTTGCGACTGTCTATGACAGGTCAGCCATCTTGGAATGCTTGTGACGTCATCTGACAGGTCAGGTGACATTTGACGTTGACACATGTCAGGTCAGGTGACAGCTGACGTTGACAGCTGTCAGGTCAGTGACATTTGACACCTGTCAAATCTGACAGGTCAGCTGTCAACTGTCACAGGTCTGCGCAGGTCAGCGCATGCGCATGATGACTCGCGCATGCGCAGTAAAAAGTGGAGGGGGTGAGCCCAGGTGGGGCACTATCTACTAAGATAATTAGGAATTATCTTGCTACATGTGAAAAAAAAGTCAAAATAATTAATATACATGTATGCTTTCCATATATATCTCCAAATACATAAATTATAAGTGTATAGTGTGTATATATTATTTCATAAATACCCATATCATTATAAATTATGACCCTACACACGATTGTCGTGAGAATACTGAAGCTACATTTATATCTAAGGTGTCCATACTTATTTAATCAAATAAGTATATATTTATTTTTTTGCTCACTATACATATCAAAAAAATAATGTCCAAGTTATAGAAACTATGTCTAATATTGTATGCTATCTATCTATCTTCAAGTAAGCTAATTCTCACATGTCATTTAAAAAATATACATGTTTTCTCAGTTATAAAAAACACTATGTTTAATGTAAACGAAGTCAAAATAGACCAATTCTACTTGCATTATTTGTCTAGAGAAGTTATAAATAAAATTCATACATATCTATCCTTAGGATACTGGCTGCTTAAATTGAAAAGTTTCAGGCTATCTCTGTAGAATCTTGATATTACATGCAAGTGCCTCAATTAATACCATATAAGACAGTCCCATAATCACTTTTATAAATGGGATACATATTAATGAAAAAAACTTGCATTTGCTATAGAGACCTGTCAACTACCCATATAAGAATTCAATGACTAATTAATCACATTGGGATCGTGTACACTTTACAAGCCTAATATGGTGGATTTTAAGTGGCAGATTATACCTATATAAAGCGAGTTTTTAAGGTAATATATAGGAATCCTATAAACTGCATCATTATAGTTACAGGTAAGTTTTCTAATTACCATCATTTATGTATAACTCTAGACTTGTATATAATGGATGCTTATTAGCCATAAAGCCATATATAGAAAGCCGCGTTGGCTCCTTGAACATCTATTACCGGTCAGACAACCTTGGAAATATTTATGGTATGTCTGCCCACCACTCCTTCAGAATACCTTGAAAATATAAACGTATATATAAAGAAGTGAATGTATAGAGGCAATATAGTTTTTAGTGTAGCAATATTTCAAGCTAGTGAAAAAAAATGTCAAAACCGTGTTTCTGTGGGCCCGTATTCAAGTGTCGCTACTGTCTTTTATCTCCAAGCAAGAGATCAATTTTAGGAAAACCAAAAAATAATAATTAAATTACCTTTCGATTGTAAAGAAGATTGTTTAAATTGTCATCCAAAGTTAAAAGTGTTGCAAAACATTGTTTTACGACCACCTTTGAAAGCGATCGGTATTATTGAAAATGCATCAGGTCCAAGTTCTGCGCCTGATTTATTTATCGATGCTGCATCTACTCAATTTATTGATCAGTCAACATCGACAGGTGAATCACATGCCATTACTGGATGATATGGAAGCTCCCATGCCTGCTGAAAATGACATTAATTTAGCCAGAACACCTTCTCCGCAGGCAGTGACATTTTCAGCAAGTGTAAGAGCAGTCATGTCACCTGCGGAAAACATAGAGGTTCCCACTCCCGCTGAAGATGGCCAATCATCCTCAGCGGGAGTGAGAGTCGACAGAGACTTGGGGGCTTTTATGTCGGTTGATGATGATGATGCTATGTTATCTGACATGGGTGATTCTGTGGAAGCTTACATTGCAGGTGACTATGATGCTTATTGGGCTAGCATGTCTCTAGCTGTGGAGGCTTACATTTTTGATGCATCATTACCGCAACCTACATATATTACGGAGACAATGCAGTGGCTCCTAAATTTGACGGATATGTTAAGGTCTCCACGGTAAATAAAAGGTGGTGACTGTGCAGTCGGGTCTACATCAACCAGTGAAAGTTTTTAAGTGCGCATATTTATCTATTGCGGTAAGTGTTATTCTAACTTCTTTTGATTATCGTTTGAGAAAAAGTGTGTATTCTTTAATTTTTAGTGAATTTATAGACCATTTCTCCAATGCTTTGTCGAATTATCGTAAAAAAACAATAAAGTTTAATATATCCATTATTATACAATATATGAAAAAAATTGTATACATTAGATGTAGGAATATTTGAGCTACATCTTAAAAAAATATTTCTACAATCACAGGGTAGCCCATAAGCGATACAAATTTTCTTCTTTATAATAGAACACACCTTATGTTATTGTATTTTTTTGCATTATCCTTAGAAATATTATGCATGTTTGTAAAAAAATAAATTCGGGACGCAGTAAGTGGGTTATAGTAGCGAATTTTCATTAAACGCTTCAAATTTAAATAGCTCAATTTGCTATTAATTTATAAGGTTAATCAAGAAACCATTTTTTCGGGAACACTTTAAGTTTACTTTCGGAATTTTTTTTGTACATTTTCAAACAATAAAGTTATTTTGATGAAACATATCACATTGTTTCTGCTATATAGGTTATACTGGTAACCAAATTTAATGCCTACTTTCTTAAAAAACATATTCAATATTAAAAACAATTTTATGAAAATTCACTACCGTAACACACTTGCTGCGTCCAGACTTTTTTGATTATCGTTTTAAATTTTTTCTGGCTTTTTTTTTACAATATTTAAATATATACCAAAAAATGTATTAGATTTTTCTAGCTTTTGCATTCCATTAAAAAAATGTGCGGGGAGGGATACGAGGGAATCATTTTTGCAAAAATATTTCCAGAAAATTCATTTGAAATAGACCCTTTCTCTGATGCTTTAGCAGTAGTCTTACCTATAAAGTTTATCATTTAATGGTATATAATTTTTGTCGAATTTTCATAAAAAAATCAATAAAGTTTAATATATCCATTATTATAAAATATATGAAAAAAATTGTATACATTAGATGTAGGAATATTTGAGCTACATCTTAAAAAATATTTCTACAATCACAGGATGGCCCATAAGTCGTGATACAAATTTTCTTTTTTATAATCGAACACACCTTATGTTATTGTATTTTTTGCACTTTCCTTCGACATATTATGCATGTTTGTAAGAACATAAATTCGGGATGCAGTAAGTGCGTTATGATAGCGAATTTTAATTAAATGCTTCAAATTTAAATAACTCAACTTGCTATTAATTTATAAGGTTAATCAGGAAACCATTTTTTGGGAACACTAAGTTTACTTTCGGAAATTTTTTTGTACATTTTTAAACAATAAAGTTATTTTGATGAAACAGTACATTGTTTCTACTATATAGGTTATACTGGTAACCAAATTTAATGCATTCTTTCTTAAAAAACATTTAATAACAAAAACAATTTAATAAAAATTCACTACCGTAACACACTTGCTGCGTCCAGACTTTTTTGATTATCGTTTTAAATTTTTTCTGGCTACATTATAATTTATATATATAAATAAATGTAATAAATTAATAAAGCCAAACAAATTTTTTGTCTAATAAAGGTCATTTCTAATAAATGTTGTTTCTATTGTAGAAAAGAAGATGGCGAGACATGATTATACACCTCCACGTGGTGCCGTCAGGTAACTCGAAGATATAATCAAAATAAGTATTCAGTGAACGATTTTGTTGACTTCAGAATCACTTTATCAACATGAGTCTCACATGTACGACTTGCCAGAGAATCTTCACAAGAAAAGATAACCTTAGGCGACACAGGAGAACTGTACATTGCGTCAGCAAGTCGACAGATCTCATGCAATGTGAAGGACTAACAAAACACTCACAACGCCGTCGACAATTTCAAGCATTGCTGGACCAAGTGGAATCAGGAATGTTGCAGTATCACTGACAGATAGTTCTAACGCTGGACAGTCGATAGCAAATCAATCAGCTGTGACAAGAAAGCATCATCACACAGGTATCGTCACGGTGCCAATTTCAAGCATTGCTGGACCAAGTGGAATCAGCAATGTCGCAGTTTCACCGACAGTGCCAGCAAGGCGTCGTCATGGCGACAGACATTGCTAGACCCGGAGCATCGGCAACAAATTAACCAGCTGCAGTGCCTGCGACTGTGAAGTTTCTGCCAACAGGTATGCTGGACATATCAGGAGCACCAAGCATAAACCTCGATTTTGGAAACCTTTAGCAGATGGTGTTCGTGTCTGTAGGAGCATATTTAAAGGGAGAATAGTGAGTTATCAAATTACTTCTGACTATGTAGGACTAAATATAATTGATTATATGAATAGTGTTAAAGATAATTCTATTGATATGCATAAAAATGAACTTCATAAACTAACAGCATTTAAATGTAATTTTGAATTTGGATTATATATTTTACCATCTCGTAATATAAGGGAAGTTAAATCTCATAACACATCTAATAAAGTAGTAAAAGCTTCATCTGGTTTAGAAATTTTGTTTAATAATTTTGTACTTAGACTAGACCAACGTGCTTCAGACTTCACAGAGAGAGATTCAGGCTGGGCGCTGGAAAAAAATAATATCTATGAAAATAAATGTTAATAAGTATAATCCTTTAAGAGCTGCTTCACACTTGCCATTACCAGGTGGAATCGCATTAAAAAAATCTATAATTAATATTAAAAATAATGATGTATATTGTTTTGCTTGGTCAGTGCTATTTACAAACCAACTGGCTCAGTTTCTTCACCAAGCTCCTATCCAAATTTTAACGATACCTGTATCGATTTTACTAATTTATCATTTCCTGTCGCATTAAAACCAATACCTGAACTTGACAATAAGATATTTCTATTAACGTTTACGGCCTAGAGAAATTTTAAAAAAATAACGTCTATAAATATCAAGTTACTGACCCTCTACATTACACATAGAAAAAGCAATCCACCTACATACACCTATTGCTACTTGATGATTGTGAGGGAAATTATCACTATTGTCTTATAAATAATTTTTCTAGACTCATTTTTCCCAGATATAAAAAAACACACGATCGAAGCATTTTTGCGATGGTTGTTTACAATATTTTGATTGTGAACAAAAGCTACTTAGACATGCTCAAAATGATTGAAATTATGTGACTGCAAAGATTCCACAGTTAAATACAAGGATTGATAAGCTGGGTCATACGGTTTTAGATAACGTTTTAAAATTTGAAAATTTCCAAAAGCAGCTGAGATTACCTTTTTCTGTTTATGCAGACTTTGAATGCATTTTAGAACCTATAGAAGATAATACCGATGACAATAACAAAGAAACTTTTACTTAAAAAAATATAAGCATATACCTTGTTCTTTCGCCTATTACATAAAATGATCATTTAATGATGAACTTTCAAAATTAGTTTTATACCGAAATAATGATGCCCCGGAGGTTTTTGTTTCGCGATTAGAAAGTGATTTAAGAGATATTTATTATAAGTATTTAAAACCGATAACTAAAATGAAACCTTTAACGTGTCAAGAACAAAAAAATTTCAATGAAGCAACCCTTTGCTTTATTTGTGAAATGCAATTTACACATTCAGATGTAAAAGTAAGGGATCACTGTTATTTAACGGGATGCTTTGGAGGTGCGGCACGCCTGCAACCTTAATTTTAAAACCCTCTGCAAATACCAATTTTTTTACATAACTTAAAAAATTATGATGCACATCTTTTTGTGAAACAACTTGCTCTCAATCAAGAAGTGACTGTAATTCCTCAAACATTTTAAAAATACATTTCCTTTGCGAAAAAACTATTAGTAGGTATAGATGGGGGGTTCTGGGACCACCGCCAGGTTCTGCGCTTGCGTGTGACGTCACAGTGATGAAACAAGATGGCGGGTTGGATAGATACGACACCACACCGAGTTTGGCTATATATACCCGGTGCTGGTGATGGAGCTGCTGAGAATTGGAAAGCTAAGTTTCCAATTCACCAAGTAATCAGGATTGTCCTGTTCGCGCACCGCCTAATCATTCCCAGTGGAATCGAGTGTTTATGAAGTGATATATTAATAAATGGTATGTATTAGAGATTATGTAGTATATTAGTTATCGTTTACGGTGCATGTTATAGATGGGCAATGGATCCTCAACAGGCAGTGACCTTAGTGGAAGCGAGTGCGGCTTCGAGCCTTAGACAGTCCAGTCTCCGCCATTGAAGAAGTTGAAGCGGAAGGCGACAACGTCCCAAGACAAGCAGAGGAACAGTCTATTGTTACAAATGGAGTTAGTGCTCAATCTCTTGACAGTATTTCAACACAGCAATCCCGCGATCGAAGAGTGGTTCCAGGCATGCAAAGACTCATTAGCCAGTGGCTCGAGCACTGCCCATCTGACACTGTTAACAGTTCTGAATTATTGGGAAGCGAGCTCATTCGAGAATTGGCTGGAGGGTATCAGGAATCAGAAAAACGAGTTGTCAGAGAAGTTATCGGAGATGTGGGACATCACCCATGCGGACAACGATACCAGCATATTCCCGACCTTGATTCAGAAGTTGCGCGAATCGTATCTTACTTACAGCGCAAGCAACCAACCGTATGGTCTGTCGCACGACACAACGAGCACCTTCACATCGTCCACACCTGCCCATGGAAATGGAACCAATGCAAATGTTACCCAATCAACGGTCCACGGCATTTACGGACTTCTACAATTACCTCTTTCGAGGCGGAAGACTGGCAACGAGTCCTCCTCTATCTGTGTAGCCACCCACGATTCTTACAATATGTACACTGCGGCTCTTCCTCTTGGCAAAACATGGATGGATTACAATTTGTATCACATGGAGGACATGTTAGGTGTGGACAAAAGAGAGCGATGGAGGACTGCGAAGTATCGAGTGAAGGTAGCTCTTAACGACGAAGAAGAAGCACTAGCCCTGAAATTGCTGGACCTAGTAGCGCGACGCATCCAATCCGACCCCGAGGTCGAAGTCACTCAAACTTTGAAGAAATAGAGGCCTTGATTCTGCAACACATGACGGTACCTGTGGAGGCAATCACAGAGAGTCAATTTTGGCAGCAAAGCAAGTTTCGGAGCCTCTCTAGGGAAGGCGGAGTCGTGCAACGAGTCATCAAATCCATCAATTCTAGGATTGCACATTGGTCTTTTTCCACAATTATAAATTTTTATATAACTAAGCAGCCGGTATGGTTTGCATACGATGGAAATGTATCAGACTATTATTTAACCATATTCGAAAGTGAGGAAATCATGGATCGCTTATTAGTTTTTTAACTATGTGTATACGCAGCGGCGGACTGTATAGAGTCCCATATAAAGATATCATAATTCTTACAAGAAGTGTACGATATATGCGAAAAAAAATCCCCAAAAATAAATACCTTGGAGTTAGTTGGTCCTGCGTCTTGTGGAAAAAGTTTTTTTGCCGACTGGATATGTTCTTTTTATCTAAATTTTGGCGTTATTAGGAATTTTAATAGACATGAATCTTTTCCTTTAATGAATGCTTACAATCGACGAGTTAATTTGTGGAACGAGGCATAAGTGGAACCAGCATCTTTTGATACAGTGAAGTTATTACTCGGAGGAGATCCGTGTGCCGCAGCTGTGAAATACCAACACGATAAGGTAATCAAACGTACACCTGTTATCATTACCGCGAACAAGCAATTTATACCAACGACCCAACCATTCAATGACCGTATGATACGGTACACATGGACGCCAGCTACGTTCTTGAAGACTGTAACGAAAAAACCGCATCCCCTCGGGTGGCCTCTTTTACTGCATAGGTACAATATTATTAACTTGAATACGTTGTTACAAGATAAGGATTATTTTTAAATTTCCAAATACGAAAACAATCATCGGCTTGGAGATAACCTCTAGTTGATAAGTCTGTATGTATCAATAAAATACACTATAAATACGAGTTTGGTTTCATTTCTAGCACAATGTTTGTCTTTCCTTGTCATAAGTATTTAGGACCTGGCAATCAATGAAACCGAGGTGACCCCGTCGACACAGATGACAATATCGCGCGTCAACACGACGTTGCTTATTCAAACGCATTGCACGTGAGTGATATTAGAAACGCGGATAAAACTGCCATTAGACAGTTTGCAAACGACGCCATCCATAATAAGAATTGGCATAGTGCAATAGGTGCTCTTGGATTAAGTGCAAAATATGGTGTGGAATCTATAGCTGGGGTACAGTACGGTATGCCCCCGGAGAAACCACGACTCCCATCACGCGACGAGAGCGGTAACCGCTATCAGAGTCATTTAGGTGTATACTCACAAAGTCGCAGTAGTTTTCAAGAATCGCAGCAAGAAGCACCGCCTCCTCCAAAGGTACCTAAAATTAATATTTTAAGTGACGTCAGAGTTCGCTCTGCTAATAGACAATCTCCTCAAGCAGGGCCCAGTAACGCCGTAGACGCACCTGAACTCGCAAATTTCTTTGCTAATTTTGAACCAAGCGATGCCATGGACGTCGACATGGGGAAGTAATGCAAGCAGACGCCCCCGGAGGTATGGGAGCTGTTAGCCGTGCAGGTTCTGGTCCTGGGATGGGCAATGTTGGTGCAGGCGGTCTGCTCGCAGCGTCCATTTTCACGAAACCAGCGCTGGATTTTACTCCTGGTCATCATAGGTTTACCCAGTCTTTTCGCTTTTTATCGACTTCATCATTATCAGCTTTCCGATTCCGGAAAGGTCGATTAAACGTGGGAGGAACAGATCAAGTGTCGTGTGAGTGGAAGTTAGGAAGTTCTGTATTTTTTAATATGAGTCAAATGTATTGGTATATGGACCAGCGTGGTTTTGAATTTTTGAATCGACAATGTCGGTATGTAAAAGTGAAAAAAGTGGGGTATAAAGTTACGGCGTTGGGTGTTCGCTTTCCTTACAAAACAGCTCAATCTGTAATTCAGATTGCAAACTCTAATCTACAAGCACCAATAATGGATGTTACATCAGTTGCAAAAGATTATATCTTAGATTTTGACTATAACCAAGACGAACTTGTACGCAAATTGGCAGGAGCACAATATGAATCTACGGTTCCAATTACTGATAATGAAGTATGGAATACAAAATTTGTCGAAGTGTCTGCACGTTTTGAAACTCGCTTATACAATAATCGCGTCAGTGTAATTCATCCCATTACTACATATGCAAATAGTACTACAGATACAAACGAACTAGTATACCGTGCGATGGAACCAAATTTAATGAACTACTGCGATAAAATGATTAACGGAAGTAATCCAGGTCTTGGAGTAGACCGTTGCCGACAGCTTCATCATCCAACACGATGGTGGAGGCATTCGCAGTTTCGGCAGGTATTACGAGGGGTTCACACATAATGACGATCTAAGAATGAATGAATGAGTGAATGCGTCGCAAATGAATAACTTTATCCCAAATTGGCAACCTTAGAAAAATTTGACGACCTTGACCTTCAATATTTATTTATTGACGTTGACCTCGAGCCCCTCCCCCCAAATTCATCTCGGAGAATGTGTAAATAGGAATCAAGAGAGCAGGAGCGTCAGTTCAGTTCAATTCGCGATAAGTTTAAGTTCAGCAATAAGTGTAAAAATAGCGCTCCCGTGCTTTCGTGCAGGACTACACAGGTGTAAATATTGTGCCCTGTCACAAAGTAATCGACCTGTTTTGGAGAAAGTTTTAAATCCGAAAAGCGTCGATTACCATTTTCATGTTTACACGAAAATTGTGCAGATTGTCAGGATCAGAAGAGGATCAAGATTCTCCAGAACGTGGTAGTTCGGCGGGGAGATGGAGCAAGTACCAGCAGGGCTGGTGGAGAACGTCGTGAAGATGTCGGAGCAATTGTGAATGATGTCAGCGAAGTTGTCATGGTTGATGCTACATCACAAGAGTTTTTAGCAGAATTTATTGCTGAAAACTATGGTGAGATTCAGCCTAACTCCACATCATTCAACATGAAATTGTTTCCGGCAGAAGACTCGAGGGTTCGCGACGGTTATGGTGAGGGAGCATCCATGATAGGTGATGAAGTGGACATTGGGGCCGGTGGGGACAATGTTGTGAACGGTGATTTCCCCGCTGAGGTTGGTGGTGAAGGTCAGGTATCAGCGGGGAAAATAATGGTATTTTGGATGGTGAAGCGGACATTGGGGTTGATGTTTTTGACAGTGACTGGAACATTCTGATGGGAAACTTTAGTGACTTTTCATCTCGCATCACGGTTTCATCTGGTGTTGGTAGTGTTGTGAACAATGAGGTTCCCGCTGAGGTTGGTGTTGAAAAACAGTTGGCCAGCATCAGTGGGGACGGTAGTGTGAACAATGATTCCCAGGTTGGCGGTGACAGTGCAGGAGGTGTACGACGATTCCTTCGACGGGGTCGCATGGACACAAATTGAGGACACTCATAGACAACTCTCTTCGGATGAACATTTATATGACGCGATAGGAAAAGAGTGCGACTTTTATGAGAGTATATATTCTCTGGGACTGTTGGACATTTATAGGACTCGTCCGGTTAGGATCGCGTGTGGATTTTTTTTCTGGACTCGCTCCCTGCATGCTTCTGGACTGAATATTCTGTGCTCCTAAACAAGAAACTTGTCTGAGCAGAACTTACCAAGGTCTAATTGTAAGAGAAAGCACATTTTTTGTAGTCGACAGAACCTATACTAATTTTTTGTTTCAGAATTGGCAAATTCGAGTAAATGGTGCGAACGGCCGTCACCTCCTTGTGGTCCCACTGGTTTTAACAGAGAACGACCTTCACATTCAGTTATTTGCAGCCAAGGTGAGTGGAAACTGTCGAGGCAGCATATATAGCTGCGATATATCTCCTCAATGTTTCAGATTTCAAAAGAGCGCATTACCGATAACAACGATAAGAAAAATGGTTCTTCATTGTCCGGGATGTTCACCACCTTTACAAGGAGTGACAACTTGAGAAGGCATATCCGAAATGGACATTGCGTTGGAGAGCCGATTGCTAAACGAGTCCGATTCCACAATTCACCAAGCGGTAAGTATACCTGTAAAAATACTTGAACAAAATTTTTATTCTACTTGTTTCAAACACGCTATCGACTAACAGACCATCCGTTTCACAACAGCGTGGTGCACAATTAACATCAGCGTTTACTAATCTGATGCAGAATCAGACCCCATCGACATCAACCGCTGCTGATATACCTCCATCAGCCGGTTCGCAAGAGACAAGTGAACAATCGGCTTTATCATCACCGTCTACTGATCCGATGCAGAATCAGCAGCAATCGGCATCAACTGCTGCTGCTGATATGCCTTCGCTCGCAACATCAGGTAGTAGTTTCGCAGCGGCCTGGTACACATTCGACATCAGCGTTTATTGATCCAAGGCAGAATCAGCTACCATCAACAACGAACGCTGCTGACACACCTTCACTTGCAATACCTTCAACATTAGACTGCGAGTAGAGTAAATACGTATATTCTGGAACAAGTGCGACTGCGACTCCACCCGGTTAGAGCACTTGACAGTTGATCTGTCATTGTCATGTGTCATCTGTCAGGTATCAATTTGGCTCGCAATGTAGTCAATGGTTGTGGTGTACGTCACAGCGTGATTATATAGGTCAGAAGGTAGGATGTTGGTGTAAGTTGGCAAGAAGAAGAAGTAGTAGTAGTAGTGTAGTGTGTTGGTGTTGTAGTAGTAATAATAAAACAAACGGAAACGAACAAAAAATGTAGCTGTGTGCGAGAGCGAGAGAGCGCGAGATGGGTCTAGAATTGATCATAGATGAAATTTAAGAGTTTATGATGATTTTGTGTCGGCGGGGCGGGATATCAGACGGGTGCCGAAGCGGGGCTCCGGAGCTGGAATCTTAGTTAGGATTTAAGTTTGGATTGTTTATTTATATTTAGTTATTTTAACTGTATTAAATTAATTGACTATTGACTATTGGATATTGTGTGTATGTGTGTGTGGTGTTATATTATTAAAAAAAGATGGAGCTCCAAGTGTTTTTAGAGAAATATTCTGATATAATTTTGGAAGAGCATAAGATTGAACTGTTACACCAAAGGCTACCGGACCCTCTCCACAGAGCTATACAGGCACTCTAATCACACCAGTGGTCGGAGTCTTGTGACGAGGTCGCAGACACCCTCGCAGGGAGTAAACCCTTTCAAAATCTGGCGCCCGGGACCGTTCCCGTAAAACCGATGACCAATTCACCCCGCAAGTCAGGCCTCGTTACAGTGGTACGCATGTCGCTTTGCGTTGGGCCGTGCCCAGTTTCCTGCAGAATTGGCAGGTGGAGAAATTTACATAACAAAGACCTGATAATCCACCTCAGTAGATAGTCCGGCACCTGGGTCCATCCCCTCCACTTTTTACTGCGCATGCGCGAGTCATCATGCGCATGCGCTGACCTGCGCAGACCTGTGACAGTTGACAGCTGACCTGTCAGATTTGACAGGTGTCAAATGTCACTGACCTGACAGCTGTCAACGTCAGCTGTCACCTGACCTGACATGTGTCAACGTCAAATGTCACCTGACCTGTCAGATGACGTCACAAGCATTCCAAGATGGCTGACCTGTAATAGACAGTTGCAACCCGGGTTCTCTCTATGGAACTAACCTGAGATGACGTCACAAGCATTCCAAGATGGCTGACCTGTCATAGACATCTGCAACTCCGGGGTTCTCTCTATGGAACTAACCTGAGATGACGTCACAAGCGTTCCAAGATGTCTGACCTGTGTGTCCATAGATAGCCACAAGTCAGGTTAGGTATTAACTGTCTTGTGATGACGTAAGATGTTCCGTCTGACCTGTGTGTCCATAGATATCTACAAGTCAGGTCTCCATGTGTGTATTTGAAGAATACCATCTGTCTGATTGTTTATTTAGGTTAAGTGTTGTATGACATGCTTAGTACCCACCATCTGATTGTTTATTGAGGTTATGTATGTATGTGTTTATTAAGGTTATGTATGTATGTGTTTATTAAGGTTAGGTGTTCGTATACAGACTGATTACCAAGCCATTTTGATTGGTTATTAAGGTTATGTTTGTATTTGTTGATTAAGGTTATGTTCGTACACACACACACACCACTGTCTGTATTTGTTTATTAAGGTTATGTTCACACACGTGTTGATTACCAGTCATATGATTGTTTGTTAAGGTTATGTATTTGTTATTTGAATGCAAACAGAGATAATACAAGATTGTACTTACATACAACAAGAGACGTCAGCCTTCTTTCACAGCTTAATACACACACTACTGAACAGGTGTCTTCTGTGTTGAGGATACAGACAGACAACTGATTGTCATTGTTGAAGCTTGTACATGCTGTTTAACAAACACGTCATGACAGTTCGATGTCTTTGCTTAGACTGACAGATGCATGTGTATTTGAAAGAAAAGCATTCGCCTGAACTTAGATTTGAACCCACGAACCTCGAATCGGCCATAGACAGCTTTCTCAGATATACACTGTCCCTAAACCAATAGCTCCACAGACACACACGTTAAAAGTTTGTTCGCTGTTGTATATATAAAACAAAGCCAGTTGTTGTTGACATATGAGGTTAGGTGTTTGTATACATGTTGATTACCAATCATCTGATTGTTTAGTAAGGTTATGTTTGTATTTGTTATTTGAATGCAAACAGACATAATAAGAAGAGTGTACTTACATACAGCAAGAGACGTCATCCTTGTTTCACGACTTAACACATACTGAACAAGTGTCTCTGTCTCTTGTATTGAGGAAACAAACTGATGTAAGAGAGAGAGGCCTTACAAAGGATAAACAACGTTTTACAGTTGTTAACCTTGATCCTGTTTGAGCTTGTCTGTGTATCTGTTTAATATACACAAGAGAGAGGCCCTCTTAAAGGTAAACAACCTGTCAGTTGATGACCTTGTGTTATATCTGTTCAATAACCCCACATTATTCGTGTTTGAGCTTGTCTAGAATACAGTCATTAGAAGTATGACATCATCCATGTAAAAACAAATACAGTTTAAAACGGTTACTGTGGGTAACATGTATAAATTGGCTACACACAGACACTCTTAAACATATTCACAAGTCAGTTGTTGTTGAGAAAAGACTTACTGCAGTTTGTTCTAACCCAAATCTGTTTTAAAATGGCTACATTAAGTGATGTGTGTTACCAACAAATTAAAGACAACTTCTGGTATGGTCTATTTGGAGATTTTCAACTTATTATCGATAAGAACACTGGCTATTTTAATGCAACTAAACTGTGTAAAACTAGTAATAAAAAATTATATCATTGGATGGAAAATAAGAAAACTAAAGAGTTGATTACCTATTACAACAGTCGGCTGAAGGAACAATTGGGTTATCGGAATACCGAAAAGCCAAATATTCCAACCGAAGGAGCCCACTTAGAGTCGCTTCCAAAGGGTCGAAATACTAATACCCTAAAAACGGACGCAGCATCTCAAGTAACACCAGCAACAGCTACATACGTATTAAACATTGGTGGAGCGCTCGCTGAAAACGACACGATATCTGGTACATATGTGTGTAAAGATTTGATAGTAAATTTGGCTTGCTGGATATCCAATCAGTTCTATGACAAATGCAACCAAATTATTTTTGATTTTTTCCTAAACGAATTTGATCAGAAATACAAGGACAACCTAGATGCGATTGAAGTAAAATTAATGGAGATAAATGATGAGGTGCAACGTATGCGAGAAACAAATGCTAAAGTCACAGAATATCTTGAAGATATATCCCCAAAGCCAAGTAACCTGGGAAAAATAAGTTTGTTTGGTTTACTTGCAAGAAACGAGACAGGCGCCCCCTATCCATATCATGCTGTAAGAACACAAAAGAAAAGTTTCCCCAGGGCTGTGAGGAACTTTAAAAATAAACACCCCAACGCCCAAGTGATCCTAAACAAGCTGTACGATCCAAATGTAGTAAATCTCTTTAACAGAATAAAGACTGAAGTGAAATACCTTACAACACATAGAAACAACCTACATATAGCTGATGTAGCACAAGATAAGTTTGTTCAGGATATTATTGCTTTAAGACATACTTTTTAATTGTATTACAAAATAAAAACACATTAATTTTAACAAAATACTTTTTATTTGATTCCAAGTATGTAAACACCTGCCGTTTGTTAGCCCCAATTATTCGTGTTTGAGCTTGTCTAGAATACAGACATCAGTACAGTATTTGTGTTTGACACGTTTCCCCATAAGAAACAACGTATTTGCAGACACACATGAAACAGACCAAGGATTAATATATCGATATCAGTTGCTTATAACACGTACACGATATGTTTTTATATGTTATAGTTGATGAAATAAGACACATACCAAGTAAAAACAGAAGGCTACAGCTAAGTATTCAAAACAAATTTTGTTCAAAACTGTCTAAACGCTCCCTGTATATATATATACGGAACGCCAAAGCAACTAGAAATATTTGTAAATATAAAAACGCTAGTAAAACGGTTTCATCGGTGACTAATATTCTATCTGTTTCCAGTTGCCTCAGGCATCCTAATGAGTTATTTTATAATCGTAAAAACATGTTCTCATTAATAATACCTACAACACTAGTATTGCATTAATACATATAACGTAGTATACCGTTCTAGATTACGTTTTTTATGTTTGTTTTTGTAAAGATGTGTTTACCTTTCACATTTATAGGTTTTAAAAACACAAAGTTCAACTATGAAAGAGGTTTATTTAAAAACTATACTTTGATATATCGTTACAGTTTTCCACTATACTGTGGAGTTTATATTGGTTGTTACAATTATTTTTATACAAAAGTACAGTTTATACAAAAATACAATATAATTTAGTACAAACACTAGACTAAAATACAACAGCTTAATAAACACAACTAAAAATAATACTCTAGATTTGGTTAGCTAACGAACCCATACATAATGATTGCAAGGTTTGCGGTTTATAAGATCGCCAAAAATTTAAAACACTGACTGGGTTTTCAACAAGAAGAAGTTTTTTAGTCTTTTCTGCTTTATAAAAAACAAAACTACTATCTAAATCATATTTATAGTATTGAAATATTTTGAGTATAAAAAGTTCTTTATGAATAAGCAGCTCAGACAAAAACCTACAACTATACCACACTTTCTTCTCATCTGAAAAAATACGGTAAAACATAAAACCATTCTTAGTACTATGATAGCCCTGCATATTAGGTAAATTACAAGAGTCATACTTATCTCCAGATATTATTAAACGAATTATAAGATAATGTTGTTCTGTACCGTATAGTGTTGAGGCATAACCACCGAGTACACAACAAAATTTTTTCTCGGTTTCAAACCACTCCATATCAGCCAACACACTGTCCAGGATTAGTTGATCAATTGGTGTTTGTAAGTTTGGTTTTAATTCCCTGCTGATAAAAGTGAGATGCTTTAACTGCTCCATTATAAAAAAACACTTCTCACAATGGTTCATACTTGTTACTGTTACTGCTGCTGTTGTTGTTCTTTTTCTAAAAGTACATATGGTTGGTAGTTTACGATGAAAACCCCTCTCATAAGTTGATGTTGATAGTTTATCTTCTTAACTGTATACGTTTGATTATTCTGGTATATTACAAGTCAGCGATGGTGTTGGTTCGTTTGTCTTGAAATTGGAATGTACTGGTATACATACCATTTTTTAATTTTTTTTCTCCTTTATATATTGCTTGAGCATACCCAGACTCGAAAAAGACGACTCGAGCGTCAGTTGGCAGCATACGTCTCGGTAGAAACACTACCCCGTTTTCCAATTTCATCAACATTCGGTAACCATAGCGGGTTTTCACTTTTTCACCCCCTAATATGTTATATGGGGTGTTTAACAACAAGTCTGCAGCTTTAATTACAGGTGACGCTTCACAAAGACCGTCACGATTTAAATCAGCTAGTACTGATGCTGATGATGAAGCCATGGTTGTTGTTGTTGTTTCTGATTTTATACTGTGGGGTAGAGCTTTGATAAGAACGTATATATATATAAGGGTTCAACCAATCAGGTTTGAAAGCGTAGGTTGAAAGACCCCTGGTCTTAAAAAACCCGCTTTCCTGAGTTTTCATCTAACTACACACATTCTGTTATCAGAAAAACACCACTTATAACTCAAGATTGATTTTAGGTAATGAATCATAAAAAAACCCGACACCTATAAAATCCAGATACAATTTTTAATTGGTGATAAAACAGCATCGTAGTCTTCAAATTCCTTAGCGTGTTTTTCAAACCAGGTAATAAACAATTATATATATAAAATTTTTCTATCAACTGTAATGTAGATACACTTTATAATTTGGTAATAAAACAGGCTCGTCTCCAAAGTCCTTAGCGTGTTTTTTTGTTTAAACCAGGCAATAAACAATTATATATAACATTTTTCGAGGGTCAACTTGTGTTTCTAGTCAAAGACCGGGGCATTTTTTTATAGGATTGCAGTTTTTTTAAACCATGAGTGAAGCTCTGCTTTAAAAGCTTGTCTGCAGGTTTCGACTTTCAGTTAGCAAACAACAAACATAATGGAAGGTATACCCCTGTCTCTCTGTGTTTAGAGTGAAATTATTAATAAAGTTTTTGTTTGTTCCAGCTGAAATATTTAATATAGTTAATGGGCTGTTTGTGGGAAACGCAGTAAGTAATTTTTAAAATGGTTCTTTTAGTTTATAAAAGATTTGTTTTTATTTTAGCCTATAATAGCGATTTATATTGCGGGTGAGGGGGAGCTACCCTCTCCGCAACAGTACTCCACCCTGGTGTGGGTGGGGTATATAGCCCCATGGGGTGTGGGGCTGATATTTCAAGCCCCACCCCAACCTGTAGGGGGTGCAATTCTCGAGATCTACGTCTTGTAGATCTCGAGAAAGGAAGGTAATATCCATTGTCCCTCGTTTGGATACAAGAATTTATGTTTCATTTCTTTTGTTTCAGTCTGTGACACCACCTAGGCCACCAAAAAAATAACATTACAATAAAATATATATAATAATAAAACGTTTTAAAAATAATGTTGTTTGATTTTATTGTAATATTTTTTCAGTTTAAACCCAAATATATAATCTGCTCAAACACACTTACAGATTAATACAGTATTGAAGGGTAATGAAGGTATCTTCACTGTAAGGTAATATTCTGTATTTGTTTTACTGCTTGGTGGTTATATTATTTTTAGCATGTATTTAATTCTAGTGTATGTATTTATTGTTTGTATTAATAGAAAAATAGATTCTTGTTGTGAAACCTTTTTGTTATATAATTTGTAAAGGGGTTTGTTTTTTTTTAACTGCATGTTTGTAACTTGTTTCAGCTCTACTTCAGTTTTAGATATAGAAATCTGCCTTTTTTGTATACTTGTTTTTCTTAGCATCAAATATTTTTGACAGGTCTCTTTTCTGTTACTGTTTTGCATTTTTTTCTGGCTTACAGCATGAAAGGTCATATGATGGCATAATATCAAGTAGTATCATCTTTGTCTTTACACACAATCAACAGAATTTTTTGTTCTCATTTCAATGATTATAGACTAAAACTTGTTTCATTTTTTTTTTTAGACAATCAAACAGCTGTTTCCTCAACACAATCAAGGAGATCATTAAAGACCGGATTATTTTTTAATTTTCTATTGAACATGTATAGGACCGTTTCATGTAATAAATGTTATTAAATTTACTTTCGATTTCGTTTAATCATTCCAACCTATGTATATAACAGTGTGTCTGTGTTGTTTTGCTGTGTGTGACCTGTGAGATAACTCTAGCCTTGTACTCGGCTGATACAGTTTTGACTGGGGTCAGTAAAGTGTTTGTTTAAATGTTTTACAAACAACTACCATATATACAAGGAGTTATATTTAAATAAAGACAAAATTCAATATAAAAAGTATTTTTATTTGGTACTGATATTCTTGTGAAAAGCTTAATCAAACATTTTTAAAAATAGTAAAACTCTCTCTTTAAAACACTAACCCTAATAAACACTTACTCTTAAAGCTACTTTGAGAAAATTAATCTGTTATACAAAAATATGTCTTCTTACACTGAAATTAGGTTAAAAACAAACAACTTGATTAAACACCTAATAAGCTATTGAGATAATAACAATAATACTATATTATAAAAAAAATATATCTTGTAGACAGACAGCTACAAAAATACACACTGTTTGCTAAACATAGCCAGAAAAGCTGAAATTCAGATAAAAAACACTAACCCTAATAAACACTTACTCTTAAAGCTACTTTGAGAAAATTAATCTGTTATACAAAAATATGTCTTCGTAAACACCTAATAAGCTATTTGAGATAATAACAATAATACTATATTATAAAAATATATCTTGTAGACAGACAGCTACAAAAAAATACACACTGTTTGCTAAACATAGCCAGAAAAGCCGAAATTCAGATAAAAACACTAACCCTAATAAACACTTACTCTTAAAGCTACTCTGAGAAAATAGTAATACTTAGTTTTCAAGACAGTTTTAATCTAAACAAAAATATGTCTTTTGAACTGAAAATTCAGCTAACATGAATAACCCTAATAAGCTATTTTGAGCAAATTACAATATTTATTTTCAAGACAGTTTTTAATCTAAACAAAAGAAAAATACTCAAACATATATATTGTAGACAGAAAGCTACAAAACAAAAAGTACACCCCTCTTACTAAAATTAGCCAGGAAAAACTTAAAACTAACATATTTTTAGATACCCTATTCATTTTAACCTAAAACACAGTAACCTATGGAAATATTAAGAAACACTCTCAACGTGTATGTCTTGTATAAAACAGAGATAAAAAGCTAAAAATAGTCACACACACACACACACACACACACACACACACACACACACACCAATTCATTAACCTAAAGCTATAGATATACAAGAAAAATATATATACAAGATTTAACCTAAACTACACACACTTAGTCACTCTGTTTGAGTCTTTTAAAGCCAAAAGGAGTAGAGTCGAAACTGCCATCGTCGTTGAACTTACGCTTCGTCAAACACGGTTTGTACACTTTGGTTTCCGATCTGGTTACCAGTTCGTGTGTTTGTGTCCTCCGTATCTGATCAAAGTGAACAACGACCGGTTCCGCACTAGAGTTCTCAACCATCTGTTTCATAACTCCGGTATTAATGTGTTGTGATGCTTTATAGTTGAGAGCAAAGCCTTTTACTTTACACACTTTCTGTGTCTCTCCGGTTGTTGGAGAGTACACGGTAAAACTATAATTTTTAGGCCCCGCCGACACAAATTCCATAATATAGCTACCAGCTCCATAAGCAGCCAACTCATCAGTCATTTCACCCAAGCTGGAACCTGTTGGAATGTCCCATTCACCCTCTTTGGACACGTAAATGACAGAGTCAGTGTCATAATACAGCACTCTGTCACCCAACTTTTCCAAATATGAATATAACTTCAAACGGGCTTGGGCTGTGACGTAGGCAGCAATGGCTACATTAACGGTAGCTGTGCTGTCGGCGGCTTCATCCTTGTACTCCCAACTAACTAGCAACACATCTTCATTAATGATTGTTACGTGTTTTACGTTAATGGCCGGGTTGTTTTCTAATTTATAAAATTCAGATGGTTGTCTCACTATATCCATTCTGGTCTGATTCTCTCGCTGTCCGAATTTGCCCCTGAAACAATAGAGAGAAAAACAATAAAACACATGCACACACACATGAAATAAAACATATAAACGTACCAAAAACTGTTCAGAATCAGTTTAGCTAGTGACCTCAAACCAGGGTTGTTGGTGATGGCTGCAAACTCCAACTGGACACCTTCATTTTCAAGAAAAGCTTCGACGTAGGTCTCTTTGGTCTCGTTGGTGGAACAGTCTGAAGGCCAACCTGATGCTTCCTGCTTTATTTTAATAAATTTATTCATCATTTCAGCAAAAAGACCACCAGTGTTTAAAGACCTATCATATTGGGTAATGGTATACTCCCAAACTTCTTGTATTTCCATCAACTTGTAACCCTTGTCGAGAGCTTTTCGAACCTCGTCAACCACCCAAGTACCAGTGAAGGCCCGTTCTTCTTCTGAATGACAACACTCACCCTTGTTCATATGTTTGGCACACGTTCTGCACAAGGCAAACATTAATTTATTGTGCATTTTTACAGGCAACACAGGGTGATATAAGTCTTGCGGTGGTAAGATGGTGCATTTAATGAGTCCATTCACGTCATCTATATTAGAACATGTTGTGTGTACTGTGGGGTGTCCCATGGGAAACTTCCCATATTTACAAACCCATGGGTAGAGACTGCAAACATCAACATAGCGTATTTTCTCTCCTGGTTTCACCTTGTAATAACTCTTTACACAACCTGTTCTACCACCGAAGAAGGCGTCCCGAGGATTAAGTGGCAGGTATGTTAACAGAGGATGGCTATTCAGTCTGTGTTCGAGCACTTGATCGTTTTCCAACAGCTGTCTAAACTCGTGTTCCCACATTTCATGGACTGTGTAACCTCGCTGGCGAAGCCGTTCTGTTTTCCTCACAGTACGTTCGTAGCGAGCGTTCAAGGTGTCTGTTGGATCTTCGTGTAGGGGGTCCTCTCTGTTGGTGGTGGTGAAACACTTGGGACAGCCGTGGAAATAGCAACCGTGAAACTCGAACACTTCTCCAGTTTGCTCGCAATAGCCATCAACTTTAACACCATCAATGACTGCTTCCCGTTGTTTGGCAGAGTGTCTGATGTCTACACCTCTTCTTTCTTCCTCGTGTATGAGCCATTGTGTGGCTATCTTTGATTGTCTGTCTCTGTTCCTATAGCCGTTCTTCGGAATAATGCCAATGGTTTGAGGTTTTAGGAAATTTCGACGGAACAGTTTGTTACAAGCCCCAGGTATGGTTATGGCTTCGGTAAACGGTGACACGTTACCCTGTTCCATAACCATCTTGTGAAATGTAAGGCAGGCCTGGGTTAATATTTCCACGTCACTAATACAATATTCAACCATTTCCTTCTGCATGTCGAACTCCTTATGTTTATTCTCCTCGTACCACTTGAGGAACGCTGTTCGGTCGGCTTCTTTCATAGCATCCGGATTGTAAAACCTCATGTGGGGCAACGGACCAACATAATTACGATTTGCAAGAGTGTTGAACAGATGTGGAAAATACCCTTTCTTCAACTCACTCAGACCGAAAGCTTTAGGAAGGGAGGCTAATTTCAGAGAAAAATAGCTTATGCTATCAATGAATTTCAACACCCCAAGGATGAGCATCAGTATCTTGCTTCCTCGCATAATAACCTCAGGCTTAAGACCGCTCATTTGTTCCAGTGCATGACGTAGAATAAACTGGTGATCATAAGCCTGGCCGTTGTGAGCTAAGACGATGACACTTTTAAATTTCTTGCTGCTAATGAATAGTTGTTGCAGAAACGGTTGAATAACGTCGTCGGCTGATATAACCTGCCTTCTCACTCCACACTTCTGGCATGTAGGCACTTCACTACCCAACTCAAAACAGTCACTGCATCGTTGCTGGTAAACACACAGAACAGGCTTGTGTACGTGTTCACCACGGGCATTCTCTTCATCTTGCCTGGTCTCAAAATCGTAAAAGACAAACAAGGTGTTATCTAACTTTGGCTTACCAGTGTCCACTTGGATGTAGCATTGGTGTGTTGAAGGTTGGTGCTTTTTGCAGATATTACAAAAGATCTCCCCACATATGTGTGTTCTGTCTGCTTTAATTGTTTTTAAGCAATCACCGCATCTTCGGACACGCTCACACAAGGTATTTCCCTGCGTCGAAGATGAAGACTTGTGTTGGTCATGGCAGCTCTGACCCCTGAACTTACGATTGCAATCTGAGCACAAAATTTCATTAACAACCTTCTCACACGGTGGTTCTTGCCGGCAACATGGACACTGACCTAGACACCTATGTTCGTCTTTATGATCGTATGGTACGTGGCAACGTTGACAAAAATATGAGCTACAGAAAGCTGATGTAAGGCTGGTGATGACATTAAAATGATTCCTATGGTGCAGCAAATTCAACTTGTACTTAGCATCGGGTCCTTCATACAGTACATCTCTTCCTCTAGACCCGTACTCATACACGGTAATTTTGCAGTCTTTGAGATGTTGTTGAAACTGCTGAATTTGCTCGACACCGGCACCATTAGCTGGAATATCAACACCAGCCTTCTGCATTAACTCCATCGCTTCCTGGTCCTGCCTTTTCCCTATATTTCTCCTGACTTGATTTATATACGGGGCATTCATAACATATGCCAGGGCAACAACGAGAGCTCTAACAAGGCAGAGGTTGTCCTTGTTGTTGATCGTAACAACACCCCTTTTCTTTGCACACTCCTCTTGGAAGGTCATGTAAGGCGAGTGTTGTCGACCAGACCCTCTGTACGGTCGGAAGCTTGTGGTAATAATTTTAAATGTATCACCAGCTACAGCTTCCTTTTTGCTCTGGTACAGAGAGTCCAACAGCTTCCACAAGTCGTCAAATTTCAAACTTGGGACCGGTTTGAAGGGTATGTGGAAGTCTGTGTCTAGTCCATCAGCCGTAAACGTTAACCCTACCTTGCTTTCGACATCCAAACTCTCGACTATATGCTCGTAAATGCCCCGCAAGCCCTGTTTAAGCCACTGTTCAGGCTCTTGAACAGCAGCATCAAGGGGGTTTAGCCTGAATTCGATGCAGTGCTGTTGCATTCTATACTTTTGGTTGGATTTGCTAAAGTCCCGTACAATGGTGAAAGCCATTATTATTCTTCAAACACAAAGCCGGGAAATAGTTTTAAAAAGTTTTTGTTACACGTACACACCAGCACAAGCACAAAAATGTTTACTAAACACACACACGCACACGCACACACAAGTTTTAACTAAATAAAATATTAAACCGATAACTATATATATACGCACCAAAAAATGTTTACTAAGTCGACACACACAAGTTTTAACTATATAAAATATTAAGCCCGGCTAACTATATATAAGCACAAAAATATTTACTAAGTCGACACACACACACACAAGTTTTAACTATATAAAATATTAAGCCCGCTAACTATATATAAGCACAAAAATATTTAAAAGCACACACACACAAGTTTTAACTATACACTTAATTATACGAAAAATGTTTAATAATCTAAATAGGGTTTAATCTTTAACACAAAAAAAACATAAATACCTGTATAAACAACTGCTTGACGTAAGTGGTGAAGATCGGTTTCGAGAGTTCTTTTATAGAGCTACAAGTATGTGTGTGTGAGTGTGTGTGGGCAGTACCTGTTGTATAACTGTGATCCTTTCTAATTTTCTATAAATATTCATGATAACACCCCTACGTTACTAAAAAGAGCGAAAAGCTGAACATGTTGACCTTGCTTTCTCCATAAACTTTAATCATCTCTAAGCTGTAACGTCTATTTCTATTTTATATTTACTAGATAACACATATATGTCTGTTTGTTTTACAAGAGCATGTGAAAACAGAAATAAAGTCGCTGAATAATAATCACTAGTATCTAAACTTATCGTAATAGTATTTTTGAGCGGGGGACAAAGCAAAGTTTGTTGTTATAAATGAACGAGGTTGGACAGTCTCGGGGCTTCAGTGAATCAACCGTTGTTTGCTTTACATAGATACAGGGAGTGTTTAGACAGTTTTGAACAAAAATTTGTTTTGAATCCTTTTGCTATAGCTTCAGTTTTTCACTTGTTGTGTCTTTCTCTTATTTCATCAACTATAACATATAAAAACATATCGTGTACGTGTTATAAGCAACTGATATCGATATATTAATCCTTGGTCTGTTTCATGTGTGTCTGCAAATACGTTGTTTCTTATGGAAAAAACGTATCAAAAGGTCTATATTAGATAAAAATACATGTAATCTTATGAGAAATAGGAACGATTTAAGGTGTGAGCAGGGGCCTTTTCTGCAAACACAAATAATGAGATGATGTCATCTTTTCGGTTATATTTGTATTCTAGACAAGCTCAAACACGAATAATGGGGGTGATTGAACAGATATAACACAAGATAACATTCGCCAAGGTTATCAACTGACAGGTTGTTTACCCCTAAGCGAGCCTCTCTCTTGCGTATATTAAACAGAGTGTACAAGCTCAAACAGGATCAAGGTTAACAAACTGTAAAACATTGTTTTACCCTTTTGTAGGCCCCACTCTCTTACGTCTGTTTGTTAAACACCAGGTACAGACTCAACAAGATTATCTATGATACTTGTTGGACAATCAATTGTCTGTCTGTCTGTTTCCTAAACACAGGAGACACTTGGACCAAAGAACACGGCTATTTGCTACGTTTTACCTGTGTTACACACTCTAACTATTGTTAACCAACTGTCTGTCTGTCTGTCTGTTATTACACAGCTCTGTCAGTCTAAGCAAAGACAACAACAAGTTGTCATGACACGCTTGTTACACGGCTGTATAAGCTCAAACAAGATTATCTAAGATACTTGTTGGCATTCGATTGTCTGTCTGTCTGTTGTTACACACATCCATTAGTCTAACCAAAGACATCGAGCTGTCATGACGTGTTTGTTAAACAGCTGTACAACAAGGTTCTATATGATGCTTGTTAGGGGCAATCAATTGTCTGTCTGTCTGTGTTATTACATACCTCTGTCTTCTCAGTCTAAGCAAAGACTTTGAACTGTCATGACGTGTTTGTTAAACAGCATGTATAAGCTTCAACAATGGCTATTAATTGTCTGTATGTCTGTTTCCTCAACACAGAAGACACTTGAACCAAAGAACATGACTGTTTGCTGTGTTTTACCAGTGTTACTGGCTCTAGTTGTTGTTAAACTGCTGTCTGTCTGTCTGTATGTCTGTTATTACATACATCTGTTTGCCTGTAGGTAAAGACATCAAGCTGTTCTGTGTGTTATATCCTTTCAAACAGCGTGTACAAGCTTCAACAATGGCAATCAATTGTTTGTTTGTCTGTTTCCTCTACACAGGAGACACTTGGACCAAAGAATATGACTGTTTTGCTGTGTTTTACCTGTGTTACTCGCTCTAGTTGATGTTAAACACCTGTTTGTCTGTCTGTTTGTTATTACAAACGCATCAGTCTAAGTAAAGACATCAAGCTGTCATGACGTGTTTGTTAAACAGCATGTACAAGCTTCAACAATGGCTATCAGTTATTTGTTTGTCTGTCTGTTTCCTCAACACAAGAGACACTTGGACCAAAGAATATGACTGTTTTGCTGTGTTTTACCTGTGTTACTCGCTCTAGTTGTTGTTAAACTGCTGTCTGTCTGTCTGTTTCCTCAACACAAGAGACACTTGGACCAAAGAATATGACTGTTTTGCTGTGTTTTACCTGTGTTACTCGCTCTAGTTGTTGTTAAACTGCTGTCTGTCTGTCTGTTTCCTCAACACAAGAGACACTTGGCTATTTTGTGATACGTTTTACACTGTGTGTTACTCTTGCTGTGTTTTACCTGTGTTACTCGCTCTAGTTGTTGTTAAACACCTGTTTGTCTGTCTGTTTGTTATTACAAACGCATCAGTCTAAGTAAAGACATCAAGCTGTCATGACGTGTTTGTTAAACAGCATGTACAAGCTTCAACAATGGCTATCAGTTATTTGTTTGTCTGTCTGTTTCCTCAACACAAGAGACACTTGGCTATTTTGTGATACGTTTTACACTGTGTGTTACTCTTGCTGTGTTTTACCTGTGTTACTCGCTCTAGTTGTTGTTAAACTGTTGTTTGTCTGTCTGTCAGTCTAAGTAAAGACATCAAGCTGTCCTGTGTGTTATATCCTTTCAAACAGCGTGTACAAGTTCTAACAATGGCAATCAGTTCTCTGTCTGTTTCCTCAACACAAGAGACACTTGGCTATTTTTAATACGTTTAGCGTTACACGCTCTAACTGATGTTAAACAGCTGTCTGTCTGTCTGTTTGTTATTACAAACACATCTGTCTGTCAGTCTAAGTAAAGACATCAAGCTGTTCTGTGTGTTATATCCTTTCAAACAGCATGTACAAGCTTCAACAATGGTAATCAATTGTTTGTTTGTCTGCCTGTTTTCCTTTAACACATGAGACACTTGAACCAAAGAATATGACTATTTGCTGTGTTTTACCTATGTTATTAGCTCTAACTGTCGTTAAACGGCTGTTTGTCTGTCTGTCTGTTTGTTATTACACAGCTCTGTCACTCCAAGCAAAGACAACAAGTTGTTATGACGACGTTTGTTACACGACTGTACAAGCTCAAACAAGATTATCTAAGATACTTGTTGGCATTCGATTGTCTGTCTGTCTGTTGTTACACACATCCACTAGTCTAAGCAAAGCCTTCGTGCTGTCATGACGTGTGTGTCACAACAACACGTAGAAGCTTCAGCAAGGTTCCATATGATACTCGTTGGGGCAATCTATTGTCTGTATGTCTGTTGTTACACACATCCATTAGTCTAAGCAAAGCCTTCGTGCTGTCATGACGTGTGTTATATCCTTTCAAACAACGTGTACAAGCTCTAACAATGGTATTCAATTGTTTGTCTGTCTGTCTGTCTGTCTGTTGTTACACAGCTCTGTCACTCTAACCAAAGACAACAAGTTGTTACGACAACGTTTGTTAAACAGCTGTTTCCTCAACACAGAAGACACTTGAACCAAAGAACATGGCTGTGTTACTTGCTCTAGTTGTTGTTGTTAAACTGCTGTCTGTCTGTTATTATTACAGCTCTGTTTGCCTAGGCAAAGACATCGAGATGTCATGACACGTTTGTTACACGGCTGTATAAGCTCAAACAAGATTATCTATGATACTTGTGGGGACAATCTATTGTCTGTATGTCTGTTGTTACACACATCCATTAGTCTAAGCCAAGCCTTCGTGCTGTCATGACGTGTGTTATATATCCTTTCAAACAACATGTACAAGCTCCAACAATGACCATTAGTTGTCTGTCTGTTTCCTCAACACAGGAGACACTTGGCTATTTTTGATACGTTTTAGCTGTGTTACACGCTCTAACTGTTGTTAAACAGCTGTTTGTCTGTCTGTCTTTTATTACACAGCTCTGTCAGTCTAAGTAAAGACTTCGAGCTGTCATGACGTGTGTGTGTGTGTTAACAATCAACAACAGCGTCTATATGTTTTGTTTGGTTCAAGTGGATGTCATTAAACAACTGTGTTATTTCTATAACGGGGCCCCATTCAAGACCTCAACAGACGTCAGTGTGTACTAAGTCGTGAAACATGTATGACGTCTCTTGCTGTATGTAAGTATACTATTATATTATTTATGTTTACATACAAACAATACTTATCAAACAATCCTCGTATATCAAAGTTTAATTTAGTTGTTTTAAATCGAGTTTTGTTACTTGTGTGTTTTTGATCACTCCCTATATAAATTTAGATTCATTCATTCAAAATACAAACACACTAACATAAACAAACACGCCGGCAATAAAACCAAGTCCCCGAGTTTTATTGCGCTATTAAAATAAACTCATTATCATATCTAGATGTAAATACGTTTTTCTTATTGATATAGTTTACTTCAAACGTTTTTGTTATTAAATGATATTAGATAGGTAAATTGGTACGTGTTTTAAATTTCTTTTTACTATAAATAAACAATTGTTTTTAACATTACAGTTCCTATTATTCAATTGGAATGTAATAGAGATACCACCCCCTGCCCACACACACATCAGCCTCATAAACACGTTTTAAATTAGCATATGCAACAGGTTTTTGTTTTATATATACAACTGCGAACAAACTTTTAACGTGTGTGTCTGTGGAATAGTTGGTTTAGCGACAGGTATCTCTGAGTAAGTTGTGTGGTTGGGGGTTCAAATCTAATTTCTGGCGAATGCTTTTCTTTCAAAAATCATATTTCAAATTAAAATCAAAATTTCAAATTACCCGCTCAATATATCTTCCTCATATATGTATGTGTGTGACTAAACCGAATGACTGTGTCCAACAGATGTCTCCCATCGAGCTAGAGAATATTCTCTACACTCTACAACTTTACAAATAGAATATTCTCTAGCTCGATGAGTCATATCTCTGGACACAACAGACAAATTTTCAAACAAATTCAAATTTCCCGCCAAAAACGAAATACCCTAACAAACTTCAATACACCTTAACAACAACACAATAAACAAACCAAACAGCTGTGTTTACGAACATAACCTTAATAAACAAAATACATAACCTTAATAAACAAACAGATGCATGGTAATCAACACACATGACATAACCTTAATAAACAAATACAAACATAACCTTAATAAACAAACAGATGACACGTGAGCGAACATAACCTTAATAAACAAATACATAACCTTAATAAACAATCAGACAAACACACATGGAGAGCTAACCCGACTTGTAGATATCTATGGACACACAGGTCAGACATCTTGGAACGCTTGTGACGTCATCTCAGGTTAGTTCCATAGAGAGAACCCCGGAGTTGCAGCTGTCTATGACAGGTCAGCCATCTTGGAATGCTTGTGACGTCATCTCAGGTTAGTTCCATAGAGAGAACCCGGGTTGCAACTGTCTATGACAGGTCAGCCATCTTGGAATGCTTGTGACGTCATCTGACAGGTCAGGTGACATTTGACGTTGACACATGTCAGGTCAGGTGACAGCTGACGTTGACAGCTGTCAGGTCAGGTGACAGCTGACGTTGACAGCTGTCAGGTCAGTGACATTTGACACCTGTCAAATCTGACAGGTCAGCTGTCAACTGTCACAGGTCTGCGCAGGTCAGCGCATGCGCATGATGACTCGCGCATGCGCAGTAAAAAGTGGAGGGGATGGACCCAGGTGCCGGACTATCTACTCACCTCTATAGCCAACAGGAATCCACGACGACGTAACGCTAAGAATATGGTTCACTCTTTGTATTGTCTGCACACATCGACGCATCACCATGATGAATTTCTTCAACCCCGAAGAAATCAAACACTTGGCTGCGACCACCATAGACCAATTATACGGGTGGTTTAGCGGAGTAGGAACCATTGTTAGTGGGTTCATAGGTTTCTACATGGTTTTTAAGGGAGTAAAATATGTGGTTAACCATCAACGCTCTCCAGCTATATAAAATCCTCGGATGTAGCATATCACTGGTCGCCAGCATATGAACTACTCTGACGTTTTGGGTATTGGATAGTCATCGGACGAGAGCAAACAATGACCAGGGCGAAGACCGCCTCAAGGGTGGAACAGGTGACGCAGCCAATGGGTCAACCCAAGGGGACAGCGAGGAAGGAACCAGTTCACCACAGCTATACCCACTGCTAGCAGGAGATCCGAACACGACCACGGTTCCGCACTGGGCTGTTAGGGATCCAGCTACGTCGGCAATACCCTGAGACGCCAACGTGGACCAGCCGTCATCGGCGCCAGGGTTTTAAAAGACACCTAGTGTCTATAATACAAAGTGCGTGGTAGGCTAAGTTAGGTTAGGATTAGCTAGTTAGGCATTTCACTAGGTACTCCAGTCGGCTACCATGTTTTGCTCTCATGTAATTACGGTTTTTTTAGACAAAAATTTCCTACGTCTAATTTTGGTCTTCTAGTGGGTTTTGGCTAGTGTCCAAGAAGACTATGATTATGGGCCAGGCTATATAGTACATAGATACCGATAAATAGGCTGGTCTTTTAAATGGGATTTGTAATTGCGGGACAGTCTATATAGTGCCTAGATACAATTAAATAATGTTGTTATTTGATTTGGAGTTTGTAATTACGGGACAGCCTATATACAGTACACAAATTTGCTAATTTAATATTTGGTTGCGTTGAAACAATAGTCCGAATGTTATGAAATAAAAATCAAGTATTGTTTAGTTAGAGGTTTAAAGAGGGAGTTTTTATTTGATATATTTGTATTAATAAATCGTTATCGCTCGAGAATTATTGAAACCTACAAGAGATAGGGTACTGGAGTGCCTTTGCAAGGTGGGTATTGTTTTCTTTCCTACTGGAATATTCTAACGAAAGGGGTAAGTGCTAGCTATAATTTTCTTTTCTTGTCATGATAAAAAGGCATATATGGTAGCTGTATTAGAGAATTACCACAACCATAATTAACACAAATCAGACTAGAAATCCTAAGATTTTCATTTGTTTTTTTATAATTGTAACTAATTTACGGGGGAGTGAATTTATGTTCAAGGGATATATAGAATATTTTAGTCAAGGACGTAAGTGTAATTTTTATAGTTGGGATTGAGACAGAGTATCGTAGATAAGACAATTAATCTCAGAAGGGGTAAAACCAAAAGGGGCGTGTTTAGAGATTTTAGTTTAAACGTAGGCTATCATTATATCAGTTTAGGTTTGCCCAATTTTGAGACAGAACCAGGAAGCTTTGTCATTACTGGAAGGGTAAATTAAGCCTGAGTAGATAGGGCGACACCTGGGCTCACCCCCTCCACTTTTTTCTGCGCATGCGCGATGACGTCATGCGCATGCTCTGACCTGTGACAGTTGTCAATGTCATCTGACCTGACAGCTGTCAACGTCAGGTGTCAGACCTGACAGCTGTCAACGTCAGGTGTCAGATGTCAAATCTGACCTGTCAAATGTCACATCTGTCAAACGCGCGTTCCAAGATGGCTGACCTGTGTCCATAGACAGCCGCAACCCCTGGTTAGGTCTCTATGGAACTGTCTTATGTCACATCTGACCTGATGACGTCAAATGCCCCAAGATGGCCGTTCCTGATTGACAGGGGTCTGTCATGATGTTCCATAGATAGCCACACACACAGCACACAGGTTAGGTTTCTATAGAACTGTCTCATGTCTGACCTGAGATGATGTTCCATAGATATCTACAAGTCGGGTTAGGTCTTCATGTGTGTTTGTTGAATACCAGCTGTCTGATTATTTATTAAGGTTATGTATGTGTTGTATGACATGCTTATTACCAATCAGCTGATTGTTTATTCAGGTTATGTTCACACATGTTGATTACCAACCATCCGATTGTTTGTTGAGGTTATGTTTGTATACAAGCTGATTCCCCCGCTATCTGATTGTTTATTAAGGTTATGTTTGTATTTGTTATGTCGTCAACGAGCTATCTGATTGTTTATTAAGGTTATGTTCGTATACATGTTGATTACCAGTCATCTGATTGTTTATTAAGGTTATGTTTGTATTTGTTTATTAAGGTTATGTTCGTATACATGTTGATTCCTCCGCTATCTGATTGTTTATTAAGGTTATGTTTGTATTTGTTATTTGAATGCAAACAGACATAATACAAGAGTGTACTTACATACAACAAGAGACGTTAGCCTTGTTGCACAGCTTAACACACACTACTGAACAGGTGTCTTCTATGTTCAGGAAACAGACAGACAGACAGACAACTGATTGCCATTGTTGGAGTTTGTACATGCTGTTTGAAAGGATATAACACACGTCATGACAGCTCGAAGTCTTTGCTTAAACTGACAGATGCATGTGTATTTGAAAGAAAAGCATTCGCCTGAAATTAGATTTGAACCCACGAACCTCGAATCGGCCATAGACAGCTTACTCAGATATACTATCGCTAAACCAATAGCTCCACAGACACACACGATAAAAGTTTGTTCGCAGTTGTATATATAAAACAAAGCCCAGTTGTTGTTTTCATATGAGGTTAGGTGTTCGTATACATGTTGTTCACCAATCATCTGATTGTTTAGTAAGGTTATGTTTGTATTTGTTATTTGAATGCAAACAGACATAATACAAGAGTGTACTTACATACAGCAAGAGACGTCATCCTTGTTTCACAGCTTAACACATACTGAACAAGTGTCTCTCTCTTGTATTGAGGAAACAAACTGATGTAAGAGAGAGAGGCCTTACAAAGGATAAACAACGTTTTACAGTTGTTAACCTTGATCCTGTTTGAGCTTGTCTGTGTATCTGTTTAATATACGCAAGAGAGAGGCCCTCTTAGAGGTAAACAACGTGTCAGTTGATGACCTTGGTGAATGTTATCTTGTGTTATATATGTTGGATGACATCACCCCTGCAGTCGTGTTTGAGCTTGTCTAGAATACAGACAAAACCGAAAGGATGACATCATCCATGTAAAAACAAATACAGTTTAAAACGGTTACTGTGGGCAACATGTATAAATTGGCTACACACAGACACTCTTAAACATATTCACAAGTCAGTTGTTGTTGAGAAAAGACGTGCTTCTGGTTGCTCTAACCCAAATTTGTTTCAAAATGGCTACATTAAGTGATGTGTGTTACCAGCAAATTAAAGACAATTTCTGGTATGGTTTATTTGGAGACTTTCAACTTATTGTCGATAAGAACACTGGTTATTTTAATGCAACTAAACTGTGTAAAACTAGTAATAAAAAAATGTCTCATTGGATGAAAAATAAGAAAACCAAAGAGTTGATTGCCTATTTCAACAATCGTCTGAGGGAACAGTTGGGGTTTCAGCATAACGACATGACAAGTCTTTCAACCGAGGGAGCCCACTTAGAGTTATCGCCAGGTAGTCCAAATACCCTAAAAACGGAAGCAACAACTCAAGTAATACCAACAACAGCTACTTACTTGGTGGAGTTTGATGGAACAGATGCTGAAAACAATTTGATATCTGGTACATATGTGTGTAAAGATTTGCTATTAAATTTGACTTGCTGGATATCCATTCAGTTCTATGATAAGTGTAATCGAATTATGTTTTGATTTTTTTTCCTAAACGAATTTGATCAGAAATCAAAAAGGACAAGCCAGAGGTTAGTAAAGTGAAAACACCTTGAAGATACAGCCCCAAAACCAAGTAAACGGAGAAAAATAAGTGTGTTTGGTTTACTTGCAAGAAACGAGACATGCGCCACCTATCCATATCATGCCGTACGAACACAAAAGAAAAGTTTCCCAAGAGCTGTGAGGAATTTTAAAAATAAACACCCAAATGCCAAAGTGATTCTAAAAAAGCTGTACGATCCAAATGCAGTAAATCTCTTTAACAGAATCAAGACTGAAGTGAAATACCTTACAACACATAGAAACAACCTACATATAGCCGATGTACCACAAGATAAGTTTATTCAGGATGTTGTTGCTTTAAGACATACTTTTTAATTGTATTACAAAATAAAAACACAGTAATTTTAACAAAATACTTTTATTTGATTCCAAGTATGTAAACACCTGCCGTTTGTTAGTCCCCCAGTAGACTTGTTCGGACTTGTCTAGAATACAGTCGTTAGAAGTATGACCTCATCTATCTGTTATTCCAAGTATGTAAACATCAGCCCCGTTTTGTTAGCCCCATTATTCGTGTTTGAGCTTGTCTAGAATACAGACATAACCGAAAGGATGACATCAGTACAGTATTTGTGCTTGTAGAAAAGGCCCCTGCTCACACCTTAAATCGTTTCTATTTCCCATAAGATTACATGTATTTTTGCCTAATATATAGCTTTTGACACGTTTTCCCATAAGAAACAACGTATTTGCAGACACACATGAAACAGACAGACAGACCAATGATTGATATATCGATATCAGTTGCTTATAACAAACACGTACACGCTATGTTTTTTATATGCTATAGTTGATGAAATAAGAGAACGACACATACCAAGTAAAACAAATGATTACAGCAAAGGATTCGAAACAAATTTTTGTTCATAACTGTCTAAACACTCCCTGTATATACAGAGCGCCCAGCATCGGGGCTCGCGAACTATTTGTAAATATAGAAACGTTAGTAAAACGGTTTCATCGATAAATACTATCCTATTTACTTACAGTTGCCTCTAGCGTCTCTCAATATGTTAATTTAATTTAAAACTAGAAAACACGTTCTCATTAATACACACACACACACACACACACACACACACACACACACACACACACACACACACACACAGTAATAATATGTATTGCATTAATACATACAGAGTGGTACACCGTAGTAGATAGTGCGCCACCTGGGCTCATCCCCTCCACTTTTTACTGCGCATGCGCGATGACGTCATGCGCATGCGCTGACCTGCGCAGACCTGTGACAGTTGACAGCTGACCTGTCAGATTTGACAGGTGTCAAATGTCACTGACCTGACAGCTGTCACCTGACCTGACATGTGTCAACGTCAAATGTCACCTGACCTGTCAGATGACGTCACAAGCATTCCAAGATGGCTGACCTGTCATAGACAGTCGCAACCCGGGTCTCTATGGAACTAACCTGAGATGACGTCACAAGCATTCCAAGATGGCTGACCTGTAATAGACAGCTGCAACCCCAGGGTTCTCTCTCTCTATGGAACTAACCTGAGATGACGTCACAAGCGTTCCAAGATGTCTGACATGTGTCCATAGATAGCCACAAGCCAGGTTAGGTATTAACTGTCTTGTGATGACGTAAGATGTTCCGTCTGACCTGTGTCCATAGATAGCCACAAGCCAGGTTAGGTATTAACTGTCTTGTGATGACGTAAGATGTTCCGTCTGACCTGTGTCCATAGATATCTACAAGTCAGGTCTCCATGTGTGTATTTGAAGAATACCATCTGTCTGATTGTTTATTTAGGTTAAGTGTTGTATGACATGCTTAGTACCCGCCATCTGATTGTTTATTGAGGTTATGTTTGTATTTGTTTATTAAGGTTATGTATGTATTTGTTTATTAAGGTTAGGTGTTCGTATACAGACTGATTACCAAGCCATTTTGATTGTTTATTAAGGTTATGTTTGTATTTGTTGATTAAGGTTATGTTCGTACACACACACACAGCTGTCTGTATTTGTTTATTAAGGTTATGTTCACACACGTGTTGATTACCAGTCATATGATTGTTTGTTAAGGTTATGTTTGTATTTGTTATTTGAATGCAAACAGAGATAATACAAGAGTGTACTTACATACAACAAGAGACGTCAGCCTTCTTTCACAGCTTAATACACACACTACTGAACAAGTGTCTCCTGTGTTTAGGATACAAACAGACAGACAACTGATTGCCATTGTTGAAGCTTGTACATGCTGTTTAACAAACACGTCATGACAGTTCGATGTCTTTGCTTAGACTGACAGATGCATGTGTATTTGAAAGAAAAGCATTCGCCTGAACTTAGATTTGAACCCACGAACCTCGAATCGGCCATAGACAGCTTTCTCAGATATACACTGTCCCTAAACCAATAGCTCCACAGACGCACACGATAAAAGTTTGTTCGCTGTTGTATATATAAAACAAAGCCAGTTGTTGTTGACATATGAGGTTAGGTGTTCGTATACATGTTGATTACCAATCATCTGATTGTTTATTAAGGTTATGTTTGTATTTGTTTATTAAGATTAGGTGTTCGTATACAGGCTGATTACCCTACCATCCTATTGTTAGTAAGGTTATGTTTGTATTTGTTATTTGAATACAAACAGAGATAATACAAGAGTGTACTTACATACAACAAGAGACGTCATCCTTGTTTCACGACTTAACACATACTGAACAAGTGTCTCTCTCTCTTGTATTAAGGAAACAAACTGATGTAAGAGAGAGAGAGAGAGGCCTTACAAAGGATAAACAACGTTTTACAGTTGCTAACCTTGATCCTGTTTGAGCTTGTCTGTGTATCTGTTTAATATACACAAGAAAGAGGTCCTCTTAAAGGTAAACAACGTGTCAGTTGATGACCTTGGCGAATGTTATCTTGTGTTATATCTGTTGAATCACCCCATGCAGTCGTGTTTGAGCTTGTCTAGAATACAGACATGAAAAGGATGACATCATTACAGTATTTGTGTTTGCAGAAAAGGCCCCCCGCTAACACCTTACATCGTTCCTATTTCCCATAAGATTCTATGTATTTTAGCCTAATATAGAGCTTTTGACACGGTTTCCCATAAGAAACAACGTATTTGTAGACACACACACATTTAGTAAGGTTTCTGTGAAAACAAATATAGTTTTAAAAACGGCTATTGTGGCAGCATATATAAATTGGCTACACACACTCTAAAGCTCATTCACAATTCAGTTGTCGTTGAGAAAAGACGTGCTTCAGTTTGCTCTACTCAAATCTGTTTCAAAATGGCTACATTAAGTGATGTGTTACCAGCAAATTAAAGACAACTTCTGGTATGGTCTATTTGGAGACTTTCAACTTATTATCGATAAAAACACTGGCTATTTTAATGCCACAAAATTGTGTAAGAGTGGTGAGAAAAGATTCAGACATTGGTTGGAAAATAAGAAAACTAAAGAGTTGATTGCCTATTACAACAGTCGGCTAAAGGAAGAGTTAGGGAATACTGATACCCTAAATATTTCAACCGAAGGAGCCCACTTAGAGTTATCGCCAGGGAGCCGGACTACTGGCCCCCTAAAAACGGAAGCAACAACTCAAGTAATACCAACAACAGCTACATATGTGGTGGACTTTGGTGGGAGACAGGCTGAAAACAACTTGATATCTGGTACATATGTGTGCAAAGATTTGATAGTAAATTTGGCTTGTTGGATATCCAATCAGTTCTATGACAAATGCAACCAAATTATTTTTGATTTTTTCCTAAACGAGTTTGATCAGAAATACAGGGACAACCTAGATGCGATTGAAGTAAAATTAATGGACATAAATGATGAGGTGCAGCGTATGCGAGAAACAAATGCTAAAGTCACAGAATATCTTGAAGATATATCCCCAAAGCCAAGTAACCTAGGAAAAATAAGTGTGTTTGGTTTACTTGCAAGAAACGATAAAGACGCCCCCTATCCATATCATGCCGTAAGAACACAAAAGAAAAGTTTCCCCAAGGGCTGTGAGGAACTTTAAAAATAAACACCCCGACGCCCAAGTGATCCTAAACAAGCTGTACGATCCAAATTCAGTAAATCTCTTTAACAGAATAAAGACTGAAGTGAAATACCTTACAGCACATAGAAACAACCTACATATAGCCGATGTACCACAAGATAAGTTTGTTCAGGATATTATTGCTTTAAGACATACTTTTTAATTGTATTACAAAATAAAAACACATTAATTTTAACAAAATACTTTTATTTGATTCCAAGTATGTAAACACCTGCCGTTTGTTAGTCCCCCAGTAGACTTGTTCGGACTTGTCTAGAATACAGCCGTTAGAAGTATGACATCATCTATCTGTTATTCCAAGTATGTAAACATCAACCCCGTTTGTTAGCTTTCCCCATTATTCGTGTTTGAGCTTGTCTAGAATACAGACATCAGTACAGTATTTGTGTTTGACACGTTTCCCCATAAGAAACAACGTATTTGCAGACACACATGAAACAGACAGACAGACCAAGGATTGATATATCGATATCAGTTGCTTATAACAAACACGTACACGCTATGTTTTTATATGTTATAGTTGCTGAAATAAGACACATACCAAGTAAAAACAGAAGGCTACAGCCAAGTATTCAAAACAAATTTTCTTCATAACTGTCTAAACGCTCCCTGTATATATATACGGAACGCCAAAGCAACTAGAAATATTTGTAAATATAAAAACGCTAGTAAAACGGTTTCATCGGTGACTAATATTCTATCTGTTTCCAGTTGCCTCAGGCATCCTAATGAGTTATTTTATATTATAATCGTAAAACATGTTCTCATTAATAATACCTACAACACTAGTATTGCATTAATACATACTACGTAGTATACCGTTCTAGATTAAAGGAATTTAGACATACGTATGTGTATACGTTTTTTTATGTTTGTTTTAAAGAGGTGTTTACCTTACACATTTATAGGTTTTATTTAAAAAACACAAAGTTAAACTATGGAAGAGGTTTATTTAAAAACTATACTTTGATATATCGTTACAGTTTCCACTATACTGTGGAGTTAATATTGGTTGTTACATTTTGTTTTTTTATACAAAAGTACAGTTTATACAAAAATACAATATAATTTAGTACAAACACTAGACTAAAATACAACAGCTTAATAAACACAACTAAAAAATAATACTCTAGATTTGGCGAGCTAACAAGCCCATACATAATGATTGCAAGGTTTGCGGTTTATAAGATCGCCAAAAATTGAAACCACTGAGTGGGTTTTCAACAAGAAGAAGTTTTTTAGTCTTTTCTGCTTTATAAAAAACAAAACTACTATTTAAATCATATTTATAGTATTGAAATATTTTGAGTATAAAAAGTTCTTTATGAATAAGCAGCTCAGACAAAAACCTACAACTGTACCACACTTTCTTCTCATCTGAAAAAATACGGTAAAACATAAAACCATTCGAAATTCTATGATAACCCTGCATATTAGGTAAATTACAAGAGTCATACTTATCTCCAGATATTATTAAACGAATTATAAGATAATGTTGTTCTGTACCGTATAGTGTTGAAGCATAACCTCCTAGCACACAACAAAATTTTTTCTCGGTTTCAAACCACTCCATATCAGCCAACACGCTGTCCAGGATTAGTTGATCAATTGGTGTTTGTAAGTTTGGTTTTAATTCCCTGCTGATAAAAGTGATATGCTTTAACTGCTCCATTATAAAAACACTTCACACAATGGTTCATACTTGTTACTGTTACTGCTGCTGTTGTTGTTTTTTCTAAAGTACATATGGTTGGTAGTTTACGATGAAAACCCCTCTCATAAGTTGATGTTGATAGTTTATCTTCTTAACTACTCTGTATACGTTTGATTATTCTGGTATATTACAAGTCAGTGCTGGTGTTGGTTCGTTTGTCTTGAAATTGGAATGTACTGGTATACATACCATTTTTTAATTTTTTTTCTCCTTTATATATAGCCTGAGCATTCCCAGACTCGAAAAAGACGACTCGAGCGTCAGTTGGCAGCATACGTCTCGGTAGAAACACCACCCCGTTTTCCAATTTCATCAACATTCGGTAACCATAGCGGGTTTTCACTTTTTCACCCCCTAATATGTTATATGGGGTGTTTAACAACAAGTCTGCAGCTTTAATTACAGGTGACGCCTCGCAAAGGCCCTCACGATTTAAATCAGCTAGTACTGATGCTGATGATGAAGCCATGGTTGTTGTTGTTTCTGATTTTATACTGTGGGGTAGAGCTTTGATAAGAACGTATATATATATATATATATATATATATATATATATATATATATATATATATATATATATATATATATATATATATATATATATATATATAAGGGTTCAACCAATCAGGTTTGAAAGCGTAGGTTGAAAGACCCCTGGTCTTAAAAAACCCGCTTTCCTGAGTTTTCATCTACCTACATACATTCTGTTATCAGAAAAACACCACTGATAACTCAAGATTGATTTTAGGTAATGAATCATAAAAAACCCGACACCTATAAAATCCAGATACAATTTTTAATTGGTGATAAAACAGCATCGTTGTCTTCAAATTCCTTAGCGTGTTTTTCAAACCAGGCAATAAACAATTATATATATAACATTTTTCTATCACCTATAAATCCAGATGCCCTTTATAATTTGGTAATAAAACAGACTCGTCTCCAAAGTCCTTAGCGTGTTTTTTTTTGTTTTAAACCAGGCAATAAACAATTATATATAACATTTTTCGAGGGTCAACTTGTGTTTCTAGTCAAAGACCGGGGCATTTTTATCGGTTTGCAGTTTTTTTTTTGATATACCATGAGTGAAGCTCTGCTTTAAAAGCTTGTCTGCAGGTTTCGACTTTCAGTTAGCAAACAACAAACATAATGGAAGGTATGTCCTGTCTCTCTGTGTTTAGAGTGAAATTATTAATAAAGTTTTTGTTTGTTCTAGCTGAAATATTTAATATAGTCAATGGGTTGTTTGTGGGAAACGCAGTAAGTAATTTTTAAAATGGTTCTTTTAGTTTATAAAAGATTTGTTTTTATTTTAGCCTATAATAGCGATTTATATTGCAGGTGAGGGGGAGCTGCCCTCTCCGCAACAGTACTCCACCCTGGTGTGGGTGGGGTATATAGCCCCTTGTGGTGTGGGGCTGATATTTCAAGCCCCACCCCAACCTGTAGGGGGTGCAATTCTCGAGATCTACGTCTTGTAGATCTCGAGAAAAGAAAGGTAATATCCATTGCCCCTCGTTTTGGATACAGGAATTTATGTTTCATTTCTTTTGTTTCAGTCTGTGACAACACCTAGGCCACCAATAAATAAAATATATATATATATATTTATAATAATAAACGTTTTAAAAATAATGTTGTTTGATTTTATTGTAATATTTTTCAGTGTAAACCAAAATATATAATCTGCTCAAACACACTTACAGATTAGTACAGTATTGAAGGGTAATGAAGGTATCTTCACTGTAAGGTAATATTCTGTATTTGTTTTACTGCTTGGTGGTTATATTATTTTTAGCATGTATTTAATTCTAGTGTATGTTTTTATTGTTTGTATTAATAGTAAAATAGATTTTTGTTGTGAAACCTTTTTGTTATATAATTTGTAAAGGGGTTTGTTTTTAACTGCATGTTTGTAACTTGTTTCAGCTCTACTTCAGTTTTAGATATAGAAATCTGTCTTTTGTATACTTGTTTTTCTTAGCATCAAATATTTTTGACAGGTCTCTTTTCTGTTACTGTTTTGCATTTTTTTCTGGCTTACAGCATGAAAGGTCATATGGCAACATAATATCAAGTAGTTTCATCTTTGTCTTTACACACAGTCAACAGAATTTTTTTTGGTCTCGTTTCAATGGTTATAGACTAAAACTTGTTTCATTTTTTCAGTCAGTGTAACAGCTTGTTGAACCCCCCACAACACAATCAAGGAGAACATTAAAGAAGTCCGTATTATTTTTAAATTTTCTATTGAACATGTATAGGAATGTTTCATGTAATAAAATGTTTTTAAATTACTTTCGATTTCGTTTAATTATTCATTTGTTTATATGTTTACAAACAACTACCATATACAAGGAGTTATATTTTAAATAAAGACAAAATTCAATATAAAAAGCATTTTTATTTGCTACTGATATTCTTGTGAAAAAGCTTAATCAAACATTTTTTTAAATAGTAAACTCTCTCTTTAAAATACAAAATTACAATACTTATTTCCAAGACAGTCTTAATCTGTTATACAAAAATATGTCTTCTTACACTGAAGTTAGGTTAAAAACAAACAACCTAAGTAAAGACCTAATAAGCTATTTGAGATAATAACAATAATACTATATTATAAAAATATATCTTGTAGACAGACAGCTACAAAAATACACACAGTCTGTTAAATATAGCCAGAAAAGCCGAAATTCAGATAAAAACACTAACCTAATAAAGACTTAATAAACTACTTTGAGAAATAGTAATACTTAGTTTTTACGATAGTTTTAATCTGTTATACAAACAAAAATATGTCTTTTGAACTGAAATACAGTTAACAAGAATAACCCTAATAAGCTATTTGAGATAATAACAATAATACTATATTATAAAAATATATCTTGTAGACAGACAGCTACAAAAATACACACAGTCTGTTAAATATAGCCAGAAAAGCCTAAATTCAGATAAAAACACTAACCTAATAAAGACTTAATAAACTACTTTGAGAAAAAGTACAATACTTATTTTCAAGACAGTTTAATCTTAACAAAGAAAAATACTCAAACATGTATCTTGTAGACAGAAAGCTACAAAATAAAAGTACACCCTCTTACTAAAATTAGCCAGGAAAAACTTAAAACTAACATATTTTTAGATACCCTATTCATTTTAACCTAAAACACAGTAACCTATGGAAATATTAAGAAACACTCTCAACGTGTATGTCTTGTATAAAACGGAGATAAAAGCTAAAAATAGACACACACACACACACACACACACACACACACACACACACACACACACACACACACACACACACACACACACACACACACACACACACACACACACACACACACACACACACACACACACACACACACACACACACACACACACACACACACACACACACACACACACACACACACACACACACACACACACACACACACACACACACACACACACACACACACACACACACACACACACACACACACACACACACACACACACACACACACACACACACACACACACACACACACACACACACACACACACACACACACACACACACACACACACACACACACACACACACACACACACACACACACACACACACACACACACACACACACACACACACACACACACACACACACACACACACACACACACACACACACACACACACACACACACACACACACACACACACACACACACACACACACACACACACACACACACACACACACACACACACACACACACACACACACACACACACACACACACACACACACACACACACACACACACACACACACACACACACACACACACACACACACACACACACACACACACACACACACACACACACACACACACACACACACACACACACACACACACACACACACACACACACACACACACACACACACACACACACACACACACACACACACACACACACACACACACACACACACACACACACACACACACACACACACACACACACACACACACACACACACACACACACACACACACACACACACACACACACACACACACACACACACACACACACACACACACACACACACACACACACACACACACACACACACACACACACACACACACACACACACACACACACACACACACACACACACACACACACACACACACACACACACACACACACAAATTCATTATCCTAAAGCTATAGATATACAAGAAAAATATATATACAAGATTTAACCTAAACTACACACACACTTAGTCACTCTGTTTGAGTCTTTTAAAGCCAAATGGAGTAGAGTCGAAACTGCCATCGTCGTTGAACTTACGCTTCGTCAAACACGGTTTGTACACTTTGGTTTCCGATCTGGTTACCAGTTTGTGTCCTCCGTATCTGATCAAAGTGAACAACGACCGGTTCCGCACTAGAGTTCTCAACCATCTGTTTCATAACCCCGGTATTAATGTGTTGTGATGCTTTATAGTTGAGAGCAAACCCTTTTACTTTACACACTTTCTGTGTCTCTCCGGTTGTTGGAGAGTACACGGTAAAACTATAATTTTTAGGCCCCGCCGACACAAATTCCATAATATAGCTACCAACTCCATAAGCAGCCAACTCATCAGTCATTTCACCCAAGCTGGAACCTGTTGGAATGTCCCATTCGCCCTCTCTGGACACGTAAATGACAGAGTCAGTGTCATAATACAGCACTCTGTCACCCAACTTTTCCAAATATGAATATAACTTCAGCCGGGCTTGGGCTGTGACGTAGGCAGCAATGGCTACATTAACGGTAGCTGTGCTGTCGGCGGCTTCATCCTTGTACTCCCAACTAACTAGCAACACATCTTCATTAATGATTGTTACGTGTTTTACGTTAATGGCCGGGTTGTTTTCTAATTTATAAAATTCAGATGGTTGTCTCACTATATCCATTCTGGTCTGATTCTCTCGCTGTCCGAATTTGCCCCTGAAACAATAGAGAGAAAAACAATAAAACACATGCACACATGAAATAAAACATATAAACGTACCAAAAACTGTTTAGAATCAGTTTAGCTAGTGACCTCAAACCAGGGTTGTTGGTGATGGCTGCAAAATCCAACTGGACACCTTCATTTTCAAGAAAAGCTTCGACGTAGGTCTCTTTGGTCTCGTTGGTGGAACAGTCTGAAGGCCAACCTGGTGCTTCCTGCTTTATTTTAATAAATTTATTCATCATTTCAGCAACAAGACCACCAGTGTTTAAAGACCTATCATATTGGGTAATGGTATACTCCCAAACTTCTTGTATTTCCATCAACTTGTAACCCTTGTCGAGAGCTTTTCGAACCTCGTCAACCACCCAAGTACCAGTGAAGGCCCGTTCTTCTTCTGAATGACAACACTCACCCTTGTTCATATCTTTGGCACACGTTCTGCACAAGGCAAACATTAATTTATTGTGCATTTTTACCGGCAACACAGGGTGATATAAGTCTTGCGGTGGTAAGATGGTGCATTTAATGAGTCCATTCACGTCATCTATATTATTAGAACAGGTTGTGTGTACTGTGGGGTGTCCCATGGGAAACTTCCCATATTTACAAACCCATGGGTAGAGACTGCAAACATCAACATAGCGTATTTTCTCTCCTGGTTTCACCTTGTAATAACTCTTTACACAACCTGTTCTACCACCGAAGAAGGCGTCCCGAGGATTAAGTGGCAGGTATGTTAACAGAGGATGGCTATTCAGTCTGTGTTCGAGCACTTGATCGTTTTCCAACAGCTGTCTAAACTCGTGTTCCCACATTTCATGGACTGTGTAACCTCGCTGGCGAAGCCGTTCTGTTTTCCTCACAGTACGTTCGTAGCGAGCGTTCAAGGTGTCTGTTGGATCTTCGTGTAGGGGGTCCTCTCTGTTGGTGGTGGTGAAACACTTGGGACAGCCGTGGAAATAGCAACCGTGAAACTCGAACACTTCTCCAGTTTGCTCGCAATAGCCATCAACTTTAACACCATCAATGACTGCTTCCCGTTGTTTGGCAGAGTGTCTGATGTCTACACCTCTTCTTTCTTCCTCGTGTATGAGCCATTGTGTGGCTATCTTTGATTGTCTGTCTCTGTTCCTATAGCCGTTCTTCGGAATAATGCCAATGGTTTGAGGTTTTAGGAAATTTCGACGGAACAGTTTGTTACAAGCCCCAGGTATGGTTATGGCTTCGGTAAACGGTGACACGTTACCCTGTTCCATAACCATCTTGTGAAATGTAAGGCAGGCCTGGGTTAATATTTCCACGTCACTAATACAATATTCAACCATTTCCTTCTGCATGTCGAACTCCTTATGTTTATTCTCCTCGTACCACTTGAGGAACGCTGTTCGGTCAGCTTCTTTCATAGCATCCGGATTGTAAAACCTCATGTGGGGCAACGGACCAACATAATTACGATTTGAAAGAGTGTTGAACAGATGTGGAAAATACCCTTTCTTCAACTCACTCAGACCGAAAGCTTTAGGAAGGGAGGCTAATTTCAGAGAAAAATAGCTTATGCTATCAACGAATTTCAACACCCCAAGGAGCAGCATCAGTATCTTGCTCCCTCGCATAATAACCTTAGGCTTAAGACCAGTCATTTGTTCCAGTGCATGACGTAGAATAAACTGGTGATCATAAGCCTGGCCGTTGTGAGCTAAGACAATGACACTTTTAAATTTCTTGCTGCTAATGAATAGTTGTTGCAGAAACGGTTGAATGACGTCATCAGCTGATATAACCTGCCTTCTCACTCCACACTTCTGGCATGTAGGCACCTCACTACCCAACTCAAAACAGTCACTGCATCGTTGCTGGTAAACACACAGAACAGGCTTGTGTACGTGTTCACCACGGGCATTCTCATCATCTTGCCTGGTCTCAAAATCGTAAAAGACAAACAAGGTGTTATCTAACTTTGGCTTACCAGTGTCCACTTGGATGTAGCATTGGTGTGTTGAAGGTTGGTGCTTTTTGCAGATATTACAAAAGATCTCCCCACATATGTGTGTTCTGTCTGCTTTAATTGTTTTTAAGCAATCACCGCATCTTCGGACACGCTCACACAAGGTCTTTCCCTGCGTCGAAGATGAGGCCTTGTGTTGGTCATGGCAGCTCTGACCCCTGAACTTACGATTGCAATCTGAGCACAAAATTTCATTAACAACCTTCTCACACGGCGGTTCTTGCCGGCAACATGGACACTGACCTAGACACCTATGATCGTCTTTATGATCGTATGGTATGTGGCAACGTTGACAAAAATAATGACAACAGAAAGCTGATGTAAGGCTGGTGATAACATTAAAATGATTCCTATGGTGCAGCAAATTCAACTTGTACTTAGCATCGGGTCCTTCATACAGTACATCTCTTCCTCTAGACCCGTACTCGTACACGGTAATTTTGCAGTCTTTGAGATGTTGTTGAAACTGCTGAATTTGCTCGACACCGGCACCATTAGCAGGAATATCAACACCAGCCTTCTGCATTAACTCCATCGCTTCCTGGTCCTGCCTTTTCCCTATATTTTGTCGTACTTGTTTTATATACGGGGCATTCATAACATATGCCAGGGCAACAACGAGAGCTCTAACAAGGCAGAGGTTGTCCTTGTTTTTGATTGTGATTACACCCCTTTTCTTTGCACACTCCTCTTGGAAGGTCATGTAAGGCGATTGTTGTCGACCAGACCCTCTGTACGGCCGGAAGCTTGTGGTAATAATTTTAAATGTATCACCAGCTACAGCTTCCTTTTTGCTCTGGTACAGAGAGTCCAACAGCTTCCACAGATCGTTAAATTTCAAACTTGGGACCGGTTTGAAGGGTATGTGGAAGTCTGTATCTAGCCCATCAGCCGTAAACGTTAACCCTACCTTGCTTTCGGCATCCAAACTCTCGACTATATGCTCGTAAATGCCCCGCAAGCCCTGTTTAAGCCACTGTTCAGGCTCTTGAACAGCAGCATCAAGGGGGTTTAGCCTGAATTCGATGCAGTGCTGTTGCATTCTATACTTTTGGTTAGATTTGCTAAAGTCCCGTACAATGGTGAAAGCCATTATTATTCTTCAAACACAAAGCCGGGAAATAGTTTTAAAAAGTTTTTGTTACACGTACACACCAGCACAAGCTCAAAAATGTTTACTAAACACACACACACGCACACACAAGTTTTAACTAAATAAAATATTAAACCGATAACTATATATATACGCACCAAAAATGTTTACTAAGTCGACACACACACACACACACACACACACACAAGTTTTAACTATATAAAATATTAAGCCCGCTAACTATATATAAGCACAAAAATATTTAAAAGCACAAACACACACACAAGTTTTAACTATACACTTAATTATACGAAAAATATTTAATAATGTAAATATGGTTTAATTTTTAACACAAAAACATAAATACCTGTATAAACAACTGCTTGACGTAAGTGGTGAAGATCGGTTTCGAGAGTTCTTTTATAGAGCTACAAGTATGTGTGTGTGAGTGTGTGTGTGTGTGTGGGCAGTACCTGTTGTATAACTGTGATCCTTTCTAATTTTCTATAAATATTCATGATAACACCCCTACGTTACTAAAAAGAGCGAAAAGCTGAACATGTTGACCTTGCTTTCTCCATAAACTTTAATCATCTCTAATCTGTAACGTCTATTTCTATTTATATTTACTAGATAACACATATATGTCTGTTTGTTTTACAAGAGCATGTGAAAACAGAAATAAAGTCGCTGAATAATAATCGCTAGTATCTCAACTTATCGTAATAGTATTTTTGAGCGGGGGACAAAGCAAAGTTTGTTGTTATGAATGAATGAACGAGGTTGGACAGTCTCGGGGCTTCAGTGAATCAGCCGTTGTTTGCTTTACATATATATATATATATATATATATATATATATATATATATATATATATATATATATATATATATATATATATATATATATATATAGGGAGTGTTTAGACAGTTTTTGAACAAAAATTTGTTTTGAATCCTTTGCTGTAGCTTCTGTTTTTCACTTGTTGTGTCTTTCTCTTATTTCATCAACTATAACATATAAAAACATATCGTTTACGTGTTATAAGCAACTGATATCGATATATTAATCCTTGGTCTGTTTCATGTGTGTCTGCAAATACGTTGTTTCTTATGGGGAAACGTGTTAAAAGCTCTATATTAGGCAAAAATACATGTAATCTTATGAGAAATAGAAACGATTTAAGGTGTGAGCAGGGGCCTTTTCTGCAAACACTAATAATGAGATGATGTCATCTTTTCGGTTATATTTGTATTCTAGACAAGCTCAAACACGAATAATGGGTTGATTGAACAGATATAACACAAGATAACATTCGGCAAGGTCATCAACTGACAGGTTGTTTACCCCTAAGCGAGCCTCTCTCTTGCGTATATTAAACAGATACACAGACAAGCTCAAACACGAATAATGGGGTGATTGAACAGATATAACACAAGATAACATTCGGCAAGGTCATCAACTGACAGGTTGTTTACCCCTAAGCGAGCCTCTCTCTTGCGTATATTAAACAGATACACAGACAAGCTCAAACAGAATCAAGGTTAACAAACTGTAAAACGTTGCTTATCCTTTTGTAGGTCCCACTCTCTTACGTCTGTTTGTTAAACACCGTGTACAGACTCAAACAAGATTATCTATGATACTTGTTGAGGGAATCAATTGTCTGTCTGTCTGTTTCCTTAACACAGGAGACACTTTGACCAAAGAACATGGCTATTTGCTACGTTTTACCTGTGTTACACGCTCTAACTGTTGTTAAACTGCTGTCTGTCTGTCTGTCTGTTGTTACACAGCTCTGTCACTCCAAGCAAAGACAACAACAGGTTGTCATGACACGTTTGTTACACGGCTGTATAAGCTCAAACAAGATTATCTATATTACTTGTTGGCAATCGATTGTCTGTCTGTCTGTTGTTACACACATCTGTCAGTCTAACCAAAGCCTTCGAGTTGTCATGACGTGTGTTATATCCTTTCAAACAACGTGTACAAGCTACAACAATGGTAATCAGTTGTCTGTCTGTTTCCTCAACACAGGAGACACTTAAACCAAAGAACATGACTGTTTTGCTACGTTTTAGCCGTGTTACACGCTCTAGTTGTTGTTAAACTGCTGTCTGTCTGTCTGTCTGTCTGTTTGTTATTACAGCTCTGTCAGTCTAAGTAAAGACATCAAGCTGTCATGACGTGTGTTATATCCTTTCAAACAACATGTACAAGCTTCAACAATGGCTATCAGTTATTTGTTTGTCTGTCTGTTTCCTCAACACAAGAGACACTTGGCTATTTTGATACGTTTTACACTGTGTTACTCGCTCTAACTGTTGTTAAACACCTGTTTGTCTGTCTGTATGTTATTACAAACGCATCTGTCAGTATAAGTAAAGACATCAAGCTGTCCTGTGTGTATAGCCTTTCAAACACCGTATACAAGCTTCAGCAAGGTTCTATATGATACTTGTTGGTAATCAATTGTCTGTTTGTCTGTCTGTTTTCCTTTAACACAGGAGACACTTGAACCAAAGAACATGGCTATTTGCTACGTTTTAGCAGTGTTACACGCTCTAACTGTTGTTTGTCTGTCTGTCTGTCTAAGTAAAGACATCAAGCTGTCCTGTGTGTGTGTTATATCCTTTCAAACAGCGTGTACAAGTTCTAACAATGGCAATCAGTTGTTTGTCTGTCTGTTTCCTCAACAAAGGAGACACTTGGCTATTTTTTGATACGTTTAGCAGTGTTACACGCTCTAACTGTTGTTAAACAGCTGTCTGTCTGTCTGTTTGTTATTACAAACACATCTGTCTGTCAGCCTAAGTAAAGACATCAAGCTGTCCTGCATGTATATCCTTTCAAACACCTTGTACAAGTTCTAACAATGGCAATCAGTTGTTTGTCTGTCTGTTTCCTCAACAAAGGAGACACTTGGCTATTTTTTGTTACGTTTTACCTATGTTACTAGCTCTAACTGTTGTTAAACAGCTGTCTGTCTGTCTGTTTGTTATTACACAGCTCTGTCACTCCAAGCAAAGACAACAAGTTGTTATGACGACGTTTGTTACACGACTGTACAAGCTCAAACAAGATTATCTAAGATACTTGTTAGCCAATAAATTGTCTGTCTGTCTGTCTGTTTCCTCAGTTTTACCTGTGTTACATGCTCTAACGGTTGTTAAACAGCTGTATGTCTGTCTGTCTGTTATTACATACCTCTGTCTATCAGTCTAAGCAAAGACTTCGAACTGTCATGACGTGTGTGTGTCACAACAACATGTACAAGCTTCAACAAGGTTTCATATGATACTCGTTGGGGCAATCTATTGTCTGTATGTCTGTTGTTACACACATCCACTAGTCTAAGCAAAGCCTTCGAGCTGTCATGACGTGTGTTATATGCTTTCAAACAACGTGTACAAGCTCTAACAATGGTATTCAATTGTCTGTCTGTCTGTCTGTCTGTTATTACACAGCTCTGTCACTCCAACCAAAGACAACAAGTTGTTATGACAACGTTTTGTTAAACAGCTGTGTCTGTATGTCCGTTGTTACACACATCCATTAGTCTAAGCCAAGCATTCGTGCTGTCATAACGTGTGTTATATCCTTTCAAACAACGTGTACAAGCTCTAACAATGGTATTCAATTGTTTGTCTGTCTGTCTGTCTGTTATTACACAGCTCTGTCACTCCAACCAAAGACAACGTTTTGTTAAACAGCTGTTTCCTTAACACAGAAGACACTTGAACCAAAGAACATGACTGTTTTTGCTACGTTTTACCTGTGTTACTTGCTCTAGTTGTTGTTGTTGTTAAACTGCTGTCTGTCTGTCTGTTATTATTACAGCTCTGTTTGCCTAGGCAAAGACATCGAGATGTCATGACACGTTTGTTACACGGCTGTATAAGCTCAAACAAGATTATCTATGATACTTGTGGGGACAATCTATTGTCTGTATGTCTGTTGTTACACACATCCATTAGTCTAAGCCAAGCCTTCGTGCTGTCATGACGTGTGTTATATATCCTTTCAAACAACATGTACAAGCTCCAACAATGACCATTAGTTGTCTGTCTGTTTCCTCAACACAGGAGACACTTGGCTATTTTTTGATACGTTTTAGCTGTGTTACACGCTCTAACTGTTGTTAAACAGCTGTTTGTCTCTCTGTTTGTTATTACAAACACATCTGTCTGTCAGTCTAAGTAAAGACATCAAGCTGTCATGACGTGTGTTATATCCTTTCAAACAACATGTACAAGCTCTAACAATGGTAATCAGTTGTTTGTCTGTCTGTTTCCTCAACACAGGAGACACTTGTTCAATAGTGTGTGTATTAAGCTGTGAAAGAAGGCTGACGTCTCTTGCTGTATGTAAGTATACTATTATATTATTTATGTTTACATACAAACATTACTTATCAAACAATCCTCGTATATCAAAGTTTAGTTTAGTTGTTTTAAATCGAGTTTTGTTACTTGTGTGTTTTTGATCACTCCCTATATAAGTTCAGATTCATTCAAAACACTAACATAAACAAACACACCTACATAAAAACCAGGTCCCCGAGTTTTATTACCCTATTAAAACAAATCATTAACATAGCTTCATGTAAATACGTTTTTGTTATTGATATAGTTTACTTCAAACGTTTTTGTTATTAAATGATATTAGATAGGTAAATTGGAACGTCTTATAAAATATCTTTTTTACTATAAAATATATACAATTGTTTTTTAAATTACAGTTCCTATTATTCAAATTGGAATGTAATAGAGATACCACCTCTGCCCATACACACAAACTCATCAGCCTGATAAACTCGTTTTATGTAACAGGTTTTTGTTTTATATATACCCACTGTTAACAAACTTTCACCGTATGTCTGAATAGCATGATCGGTTTAGGGGCGTTTGCATATCTTAGTAAGCTGTATGGTTGGGGTTCGAATCTAATTCAATCCAATTTCAGGCGAACGCTTTTCTTTCAAAATTCATATTTCAAATTAAAATCAAATTTCAAATTACCCGCTCAATATATCTTCCTAATATATGTATGTGTGTGCTAAACCGAATGACTGTGTCCAACAGATATCTCCCCTCGAGCTAGAGAATATTCTCTCACTCTACAACTTTACACATAGAATGTTCTCTAGCTCGAGGAGTAAGATCTCTGGACACAACAGACACAAATTTTCAAACAAATTCAAATTTCCCGCCAAAAACGAAATACCCTAACAAACTTCAATACACCTTAACAACAACAACAACACAATAAACAAACCAAACAGCTGTGTTTACGAACATAACCTTAATAAACAAAATACAAAACATAACCTTAATAAACAAACAGATGCATGGTAATCAACACATGACATAACCTTAATAAACAAATACATACATAACCTTAATAAACAAACAGATAACACGTTGAAGACATAACAAATACAAACATAACCTTAATAAACAATCAAATGACTGGTAATCAACACGTGAGCGAACATAACCTTAATAAACAAATACATACATAACGACAAACACACACATGGAGAGCTAACCTGACTTGTAGCTATCTATGGACACAGGTCAGACATCTTGGAACGCTTGTGACGACATCTCAGGTTAGTTCCATAGAGAGAGAGAACCCTGGGGTTGCAGCTGTCTATGACAGGTCAGCCATCTTGGAATGCTTGTGACGTCATCTCAGGTTAGTTCCATAGAGACCCGGGTTGCGGCTGTCTATGACAGGTCAGCCATCTTGGAATGCTTGTGACGTCATCTGACAGGTCAGGTGACATTTGACGTTGACACATGTCAGGTCAGGTGACAGCTGACAGCTGTCAGGTCAGTGACATTTGACACCTGTCAAATCTGACAGGTCAGCTGTCAACTGTCACAGGTCTGCGCATGCGCATGCGCAGAAAAAAGTGGAGGGGATGAGCCCAGGTGGCGCACTATCTACTCACCGTTCTAGGTTAACACAGTTTAAAGGAATTGAGACATACATATGTGTATATGTTTTTATGTTTTTTTTTTTTGTAAATAGGTGTTTACCTTACACATTTATAGGTTTTATTTTAAAAAAAACACAAGTTTGACTATGAAGGGGTTTATTTAACACTTTGATATATTGTTACAGTTTTCCACTATACTGTGGAGTTTATATTGTTTGTTACATTTTTTATTTTTTACACAAAAGTACAGTTTATACAAAATACAATATTACTTAGTACAAACAACAGTTTAAGAAACACTAGACTAAAAATACAACAGTTTTTACTATAAACACAACTGAAAAATAATACTCTAGATTTGCCGAGATAACGAGCCCATACATAATGATTGCAAGGTTTGCGGTTTATAAGGTTGCCAAAAATCGAAAACGCTGACTGGGTTTTGAACAAAAAGAAGTTTTTTAGTCTTTTCTGCTTTATAAAAAACAAAACGACTATCTAAATCATATTTATAGTATTGAAATATTTTCAGTATAAAAAGTTCTTTATGAATAAGCAGTTCAGGTAAAAAACTATAACTATACCACACTTTCTTCTCATCTGAAAAATTACGGTAAAACATAAAACCATTCGTAATCCTATGATAACCCAGCATATTAGGTAAATTACAAGAGTCATACTTATCTCCAGATATTATTAAACGAATTATAAGATAATGTTGTTCTGTACCGTATAGTGTTGAAGCATAACCACCTAACACACAACAAAATTTGTTCTCGGTTTCAAACCACCCCATATCAGCCAACACGCTGTCCAGTATTAGTTGATCAATTGGTGTTTTTAACTGTGGTTTTAATTCCTTGCTGATAAAAGTGATATGCCTTAACTGCTCCATTATAAAAAAACACTTCATACCATGGTTCATACTTGTTACTGTTACTGCTGCTGTTGTTGTTTTCTAAAGTACATATGGTTGGTAGTTTACGATGAAAAACCCCTCATATACTGATGTTGATAGTTTATCACCTTAACTACTCTGTATACGTTTGAGTAGTCTGGTATATTATTATTTGAATCTTACAAGTCGGCGATGGTGTTGGTTCGTTTGTCTTGAAATTGGAATGTACTAGTATACATACCATTTTTTAATTTTTTTTCTCCTTTATATATCGCTTGAGCATTCCCAGACTCAAAAAAGACGATTCGAGCGTCAGTTGGTAGCATACGTCTCGGTAGAAACACCACCCCGTTTTCCAATTTCATCAACATTCGATAACCATAGCGGGTTTTCACTTTTTCACCCCCTAATATGTTATATGGGGTGTTTAACAACAAGTCTGACGCTTTAATTACAGGTGACGCTTCACAAAGGCCCTCGCGGTTTAACTCAGCTAGCACTGATGCTGATGATAAAGCCATGGTTGTTGTTGTTTCTGATTTTATACTGTGGGGTAGAGCTTTGATAAGGACGTATATATATATATATATAAGGGTTCCACCAATCAGGTTTGAAAGCGTAGGTTGAAAGACCCCTGGTCTTAAAAACCGCTTTTCCTGAGTTTTCATCTACCTACATACATTCTGTTATCAAACAAACAGCTCTGATAACTCAAGGTTGATTTTAGGTAATGAATCACAAAAAACCCAGCACCTATAAAATGCAGATACACTTTTTAATTGGGTAATAAAAACAGCATCGTTGTCTTCAAATTCCTTAGCGTGTTTTTGTTTCAAACCAGGCAATAAACAATTATATATATATAACATTTTTCTATCACCTATAAATGCAGATACACTTTTTAATTTGGTAATAAAACAGCATCGTTGTCTTCAAATTCCTTAGCGTGTTTTTTTTTTGTTTCAAACCAGGCAATAAACAATTATATATATATATATATATATATATATATATATATATATATATATATATATATATATATATATATATATATCATTTTTCGAGGGTCAACTTGTGTTTCTAGTCGAAGACAAAGGCATTTTTATCGGTTTGCAGTTTTTTTTTGACATACATACCATGAGTGATGCTCTACTTTAAAAAGCATCTCTACGGGTTTCGACTTTCAGTTAGCAAAAAGCAACAGAATGGAAGGTATGTTCAGTCTCTGTGTTTAGAGTGAAATTATTAATAAAGTTTTTGTTTGTTCTAGCTGAAATTTTTTCCATAATAAATGGTTTGTTTGTGGGAAACGCAGTAAGTAATTTTAAAAAGGTTTTTTTTTTACTTTATAAAAGATTGTTTTTATTTTAGCCAATAATAGCGATATATATTGCGGGGGAGGGGGAGCTGCCCTCTCCACAACTGTATTCCACCCTTGTGTGGGTTAAAGAAGCCCGTATTATTTTTAAATTTCTATTGTCAAGTTTCTAGAAACGTTTCATGTAATAAATGTTTTTAAATTACTTTCGATTTCGTTTAATCATTCCAACGCCTGTGTGTATAGAAGTGTTGTCTATCAGATAACCATAACCTTGAAGTCGGTTAATACAGTGAGTGGATCAGTAAAGCATTTGTTTATGTGTTTGCAACCAACTACCATATACAAGGAGTTATATTTAAACCAAGACATAATTCAATATAAAACTCAGTTTATTTGATAATGATATTCTTGTGAAAAAGCTTAATCAAACATTTTTTTTAAAATAGTAAACTCTCTCTTTAAAATACAAAAGTAATAAAACACTTAATAAGCTACTTTGAGAAAATTACAATACTTATTTCCAAGACAGTCTTAATCTGTTATACAAAAATATGTCTTCTTACACTGAAATTAGGTTAAAAACAAACAACCTGAGTAAACACCTAATAAGCTATTTGAGATAATAACAATAATACTATATTATAAAAATATATCTTGTAGACAGACAGCTACAAAAATACACACTGTCTGCTAAACATAGCCCTATGGACACAGGTCAGCCATCTTGGAACGCGCGTTTGACAGATGTGACAGGTCAGATTTGACATCTGACAGGTCTGACAGCTGACGTTGACAGCTGTCAGGTCTGACACCTGACGTTGACAGCTGTCAGGTCAGATGACATTGACAGCTGTCAACTGTCACAGCATGCGCATGACGTCACGCGCATGCGCAGAAAAAAAGTGGAGGGGGTGAGCCCAGGTGGCGCCCTATCTACTAGCCTGGTTCTTTTGAGGCGCACTTTGCGCAAGCTCTAACGCTTCCTTCTTAGAAGCGCGATTAAGTAAAGTCATATTATAAACCTATTGTTACTTTATTATTTTATAGTAATTCTTAGGTGTTAAATTTATTTAAATTATATTAAATTAGCTTTAAAAGTAAAACTGAATTTCATTTCGAGATAGTAAATCTAACCAGCCTAAATTTTAGTTGTTATTATAAAATAGTACGACGGCGACATTAAGAGGTCGCAGGGTACATGGTACTGTAGTGGATATAGTACAATTGGGGTTGTAAATTAAATATTTCCATGCTCTACAGTATTTCATTCCAATAACAAATTGCATATGCCATTTAAGGCTAATTAAGAGATTTTTTTTTCTTCTTCACATAAAAACCACGGGCAGCTCTCACCTCCCAAAAACCCCAGCCGCTCGGTGTTTTAGAATTATTTATTTGCAACACTTGTTTACTCCATTTAAGTTCAGAGAAATTGTCACCCGCATGCCAACAGAGGAGCAATGTACGATTAAATTTGAAAATTATGAACGAAGTGTTCAAGTTCCATTCGTGATATACGCAGATTTTGAAACTATTTTAGAGCCCATTAAAACTTGTTTACCGAATCCTAATATTTCTTCGACAACAAATGTCCAACATCACGTTCCTTGTGCATTTTCATATCATATTAAATGTTCGTTTGATAACGGTTTATGTAGATTACGAGAGTATAAAGGTCCAGATTCTCCTATAAAATGTGGTGTAATGAAGCGGATAGTTTCGGGACAGCTGTGGATATAAAAAAGCGACCATTCGAAAATAAATTTAACACAAATCATACTGATAAAAATGTTTTCCGGAGTTAAAATATTTATTTGCCAATAATATTCTTAACAAACACGCATTTCGAATTATCGCTTCAGAATAAAAACATATCTGCACAAGATAAGGATAAGGTATCTCCACCGATTAGATTTTTCAGCCGGTGGCTGGAGATACAATAACGACTGAAGGCAGAAAGAGTTTTCGACTGGTAGAGTAAGGTCGAAGGTTTTATAGAACAAGTGCTGCGTTAGATAGATAGAGAATTCCACCGTTTAATCGTAATTAGTTTTCGTAGTTAGGTACCGTCCGTGTAGTACTATACACCGTAAGAATTGGCCCGTTAGTTTGTCTGAATAGGTGAGACCTTTGTCAATTTTATGCTATTTAGTGATGGCGAATTTTCATACTTTAAAGATAGCGAATTTTCATACTTTAAAGATAGCTAATTTTCATACATTTTATCGTAATATCGTATCCCTTCGGCGACGTCGAGATCGTGCGTCCGAGACAAGACCCCTCTCTTCCCGTATCCTAGTACTGTTAGTAAGTAAAACTGAATTTCATTTCGAGATAGTAAATCTAACCAGCCTAAATTTTAGTTGTTATTATAAAATAGTACGACGGCGACGTTAAGAGGTCGCAGGGTACATGGTACTGTAGTGGATATAGTACAATTGGGGTTGAAAATTAAATATTTCCATGCTCTACAGTATTTCATTCCAATAACAAATTGCATAGGCCATTTAAGGCTGATTAAGAGATTTTTTTTTCTTCTTCACATAAAAACCACGGGCAGCTCTCACCTCCCAAAAACCCCAGCCGCTCGGTGTTTTAGAATTATTTATTTGCAACACTTGTTTACTCCATTTAAGTTCAGAGAAATTGTTATCAACTCATAAGTCTGAATGTAATAAAATTGTCACCCGTATGCCAACAGAGGAGCAATGTACGATTAAATTTGAAAAATATGAACGAGGTGTTCAAGTTCCATTCGTGATATACGCAGATTTTGAAACTATTTTAGAGCCCATTAAAACTTGTTTACCGAATCCTAATATTTCTTTGACAACAAATGTCCAACATCACGTTCCTTGTGCATTTTCATATCATATTAAATGTTCGTTTGATAACAGTTTATGTAGATTACGAGAGTATTAAGGTCCAGATTCTCCTAAAAAATGTGTTATATCACTAGCAAATGATGTAAGGTATATTTATACGGAAATTATCACGAAACCTAAAACTATGGCTCCTATGAGTGAAAGTGAAAAAAAAAATCACATAGAATCTAAAGTGTTGGATATATAAGAAACAGTCAGGAGAAGATAGAGTAGCTAATCATTGTCATCTTCAGGGAACTTAGAGGTCCTGCTCACAACGATTGTCACTTACGATATCAAACATCAATTTTTTTTCCAATATTCTTCCACAATTTTTCAGGTTATGATTGTCATTTATTTGTAAAATCTCTCAGTGAACTAGAGGGAGATATAAATTTAATACCTTTAAATAAGGATGTATATGTTTCTTTGTCAAAAAGAATATTTATTAATTCTGTAGATACCGTTGAATTACGTTTTCTCGATTCCACTCGATTTATGCAGGCAAATTTGTCTAATTTAGCTCAAGATTTATTAAAGGACGATTTTCATAGTGTTAAATCTCATTTGAAAGAAAATGCTTGATTTGCTTATTAGAAAGGGCGTGTTACCTTAGAATTATATTGCCTCTTGGGAGAACAAATAATCTTTACCATCACAAGATTATTTGGCTGGTCAACTAACGAATAGTAAATGCTCTGATGGGGATTATGCTCAGGCTCAGAAAATATGGCAGAATTTATGGGACTATTTGAGAATATATTTAATTACTGATGTATTATTGTTAGCAGATATATTCGAGAAAATTTGCTATAAAATTTACTCTTTAGACCCTTGTCAATATTTTACGGCGCCGGGATTGTCCTGGGATGCGATGCTAAGGTATACAGGAATCGAGTTAGAACTTTTAACAGATTATACTATGTTTGCATTTCTGAAAAAATCTATTAGGGGAGGCATCTCTGTGTTCTCATAGACATGCCGTAGCAAATAATAATTATGATCAATCAAAGCCTTCTAAGTACCTATTTTACACAGACTATAATAATTTGTATGACGCTAGTAAGAGTTAGTGTCATCCTTATGGGGGTTTTAAATGGGTTGAAAACCCTGGAAAAATAGACATTATGAGTATTTCAGCAGATGCTGAAATTGGCTACTTTTTCGAAGTAGATCTTGAATATCCAAAAGAGCTACATGACTACCACAATGATTTACCTTTCTGTGCCGAGAATAAATGTCCTCGAGGTTCATCGCAAGTAAAGCTTGTAACTGACTTCACTGATAAAACTAATTATGTTATACACTATAAAAACCTTCCGCAATGTCTGCAGCATGGATTAAAATTAATTAAAATTCATAGAGCTCTACAATTTAAGCAGTGAAAGTGGTTAGCAAAATATATAAATTTAAATACACATTATCGAACTTTAGCCAAGAGTAAATTTGAAGAAAATTATTTAAAATCTGCAAATAACGTAATTTATGGTAAAACACGGAAAACGTCGATAAAAGTGATGTTAAAATGGTCACACAGTGGGAAAATTCAGGACGTAGATTAGGTGCCCGAGCTCTTATAGCAAAACCAATTTTTCATAGTATTGCTAATTTTACTTCTGACTTAGCGGCAATTCAATTAAAACGTGTTAAAACATTATATAACAAACATATATATCTAGGTTTTGCAATTTTAGAATTATCAAAGCGGTTTATGTACGATTTTCATTCTAATTATATGAAACCAAAGTATGGTGATAAAACAATAGTATGTTATATGGATACAGATTCATTTGTATATGCCATTGCTACTGAAGATTTGTATTCTGATATAGCTGATGACATCGCTGAAGGCTTTGATACATCCGGATATGATCCAGATAATCAATATAATATTTTTCCGTTGAATAAGAAAAAGATTGGTTTTATGAACAATGAAAATAATGGGAGAGTTCCTAGGGAATTCATTGGTCTAAGATGTAAAATGTATTCAATTGATGTTTCTAATTATAAGTTAACTAAAAAATCTAAAGGTGTGAAAAAGCGCTGTAGATAAGTTAAGCATAGATAATTACAGGGATTGTTTATATAAAAAGAAGCTATTTCAAACTAAGATGCTAATTTTCAGATCTAACCTGCATAATATTTATACGCAAAATATAAATAAAATATCTCTGAGTTACTTAGATGATAAAAGGTTCATTTGTGATGATGGTATTTACACCTATGCGTGGGGACATTATAAAATTAGTGAAAGCGAACACAAATGATTTTATAAATAAACTTTTTAGCAATTAACTTAATATATTATCTATTTTATTTAACTGTATTTTAATTTAGTAATATAATAATTATAATGTATTATTATAAAAAATAAAAATAAATAAAACTGCGAACAAATTTATAAAAATGTATTATATATATATATATATATATATATATATATATATATATATATATATTGTAATATCCGCAACGCTAAACGAATTTTTACACACAAAACAACAAAACAAAAGACAACGATGCAACTAAAATGGCAACATAGCATGTTATTGTGTAATACCTAATTTAAACATGTTTTATTTTAAAGAAAATGCATCTTAGTCTGTCTTGCATTGTTAACTAATATGTAATTGAATACCTGACTTCATTAAATTACTACAGGTGACCTGAAATATATTCACTTACCTTACTTTAAAGGCCTCTACATTTGCTTACTAAGGATGACTAATTTTATGGGCTACCAGGATAGATTAAGGCGTGAAAATCTAGGGTTAGGACCAGGTTGTGTTTTTCAGACTATGGGTTGGAACATTGTGAGAGAAACGCCATAATTCGCAAACACTTAATTTATTTAACAAAGTATTCCATTTGACCAATGCAGTGAAACGGACATGAAAGCACAGACATCTAGGCGCCCTATTGCTACGAGAAATCACACGGCTGGGCCTAATATTACACATATGGGGAATGCACTAGCATAAAAATTTGGATCGCTTGGAGGGGTGATGACCTGGTGTGGATCAAGGTCTCCGATGTCACTCTCAGTTCCCACAGTGGTGTAGAATTAAAGATTGCTATTTTTATTTCATTATTCATTATTTAGATTTTATTGGTTTCATCGTTCAAATTTCAGTTTTGGTTTGTCTTTGCTTTATTACCGTGGGACTGATTGAGTAACACCGCAGAACAGGACACCACACCCGGGCATATACTTGAGGCGAACCGACTCCTCCCTCTACGTCTCTCATGTGGCCATTGGTCACTAGGAAATGACGCATTGCGCATTTGGGTTGCCCTTTCAACTTCCATGGTGCCACAGTTAAGATTTTTCGCGAGCCCTTTCTTGGGCTATAGCCTCACTGGAGGTCTTAGATTTTCGGAGGTTTGGCAGGTCAAGAAGTAGAAAGTTCACCCAAATACCGCTTGAAAAGTATTTTGTTTTGGACCTGTAGGCTCTAGGAGGCGCAAGGGGAAGGTATTGTTGTAATTCAGGCCAGATCACTGTTGACTGACTAAGCGGAAACGGTAACAAACCTACTACTACCTCGCCCAATATTTTGACGTGTATCGCAAGCCTTTCAACTAATTACTGACCTTCAGGTTGCCCTCTCGTTTCAGTCATGCAAAATTGTGATAAATCGCGAAGTCCTTCATAGACTATGCCTCACTGGAGGTCTTAAATGTTCGGATAGTGGCACTTCGTGAAACAAGGCTTCACCTGAATGTCATTCTAGACACAAGGAGAATAATTACACAACTTTGTCAAAACATAGGGGAAAGTACTTCATCTATTCTATATCCCTTTGCTTTATTTTCCGAACCGTCCAGTGCACACCACATATTCTCAATTTCAAGTTTTAGTTTAATACAAAAGGGGGGCCAAGATGTATGTTTCAAGTACAAAACAATTTCATCAGGTGACATATAAAATAATGAGATTCCTAACTTCAGGTTTTAGTTTCAAAGTGCATTAAAAGTGTGCCACATATTTTTGACTTCAAGTTTCAGTTTCAATATCACACAGAGATGGAATTACATACCTTCAGTTGTAAGTTTCGGGTTTAAAATTACCTCATGTAGAGCTAGATATTGCTGGTTTCCCGATTCAGGTTCAAAATTGTATTATGTAAGACTAGGTACTGTTGATTTCAAATTTCAGATTCAAATTAACTTATATAGAGCTACGGACCTCTCGTTTTCAAGTTTCAGACTCAAAATTATATTCTAAAGAGCTGCATACTTTTCGTTTCCAGATTCAAACTTAATTCACATTATAATAAGATACATACTTCTGGTTTCATAATTCAGATTTAAACCACATCATAAAGAGCTACATGTTCCTGGTTTCATGATTCAGATTTAAATTATATTATAAAGAGCTACTTCATTCAGGTTTCACGATTCAGATTTAAATTATATTATAAAGAGCTACTTCATTCTGGTTTAACGATTCAGATTTAAATTATATTATCAAGAGCAACGTCATTCTGATTTCACGATTCAGATTTAAATTATATTATCAAGAGCAACGTACTTCTGGTTTCACAATTCTGATTTAAATTATATTATAAAGAGCTACATGTTTCTGGTGTCACAATTCCGATTTAAATATATTATAAAGAGCTACATAATTCTGGTTTCGCGATTCAGATTTTTATTATATTATAAAGAGCTACTTAATTCTGGTTTCACGATTCAGATTTAAATATATTATAAAGAGCTACTTAATTCTGGTTTCACGATTCAGATTTAAATTATATTATAAAGAGCTACATAATTCTGGTTTCATGATTCAGATTTAAATTATATTACAAAGAGCTACTTAATTCTGGTTTCATGATTCAGATTTAAATTATATTATAAAGAGCTACATACTTCTGGTTTCACGATTTAGATTTAAATTATATTATAAAGAGCTACATAATTCTGGTTTCACGATTCAGATTTAGACTATATTATAAAGAGTTACATGATTCTGGTTTTGCGATTCAGATTTAAATTATATTATAAAGAGCTACATAATTCTGGTTTCACGATTCAAATTTAAATTATATTATGAAGAGCTAGATAATTCTGGTTTCACGATTTAGATTTAAATTATATTATAAAGAGCTACATAATCCTGGTTTCATGATTCAGATTTAAATTATATTATAAAGAGCTACATAATTCTGGTTTCACGATTCAGATTTAAACTCCATTAGGTGTGAACAAGATATTTGTTTTCAAATGCAAAGTAACTTCATTAAATACGGCATGAGCTAGTAACGTTTCTGATTTCAAGTTTCAGTTTACCTATCAGGAAATTTGGCAACTCTTCAGATGCGGAAGTAATTTATCTGAATGACATGCAAACAAGGTAAATTGCAGGCTTCAAGTTTCAGTTTGAATATATCAGATTTTGTGACATTTACCGGCACAAATAATTTCTCGACATAATGTAAAGAAATAAGTTTCCAAATTTCAAGTTTAGTTTAAATATAATAAATTTGGCAACGTCTCAATGCTCGAGTAATTCCTCTATGCTATACGCAAACAAATCAAAATTCCAGACTTTAAGTTTTAGTCTGAATATGTTAAATTTGGCAACATCTGAACGCACAAATAATTTTTCTACATACTGTACAAGCAAATAACAGTCCATATTTCAAGGTTCAGTTGAATTTATACAATTTAAATGCACAAATAATTTCTACATATAATATACAACCAACAAAATACTAGGTTTCAAGTTTAGTTTAAATATATTAAATTTGGCAACATTTCAATGCTCGAGTATTTCTTCCACACTATATGCAAACAAAGTAAAATTCCAGACTTCAAGTTTTAGTCCGAATATATCAAACTTGGCAACATCTGAACCCACAAATAATTTTTCTACATAATTAGCAAACAAATAACCGTCCAGATTTCAGGTTTCAGTTTAATTTATACAATTTAAACGTACAAATAATTTCTACGTATAATATGCAACCAGCTAAAATACTAGGTTTCAAGTTTAGTTTAAATATATTAAATTTGGCAACGTTTTTAGATGTAGAGATAATTTCTTTACCTAACAAGCAGATAAAATTCCAGATTTCAAGTTATAGTTTAATCATATTAGATTTGGAAACATTCAAATGCACAACTAACCTTATTAAAACGTATAGCAAATAAAACTCCTGGTTTCATGTCTGGTGATATTTTTGAGTGCACAATTAGTTTCATGAACTAATATACCAACAAATAGAATTTCAGGCTTTAAGTTTCATTCAAATATATCAAATTTGGCAACTCTGAACACACAAATAATTTTACTCAAACTAATAAAATTCCCGATTTAGAGTTTAGTTTAAATCTACTAAATTGGGCAACATTCAAATGCACGAATAATTTCGCTTTGATAATATACAAATCAACAAAATCTCAGCTCTCAAGTTTTAGTTTAAATATATCGAACTTGGCAACTTTTAATGCACAAATAAAAATAACTAAAATATTAGGGGTCAAGTTTAGTCTAAATACGCCGATTTCGGTAACAAAAAAATAATATCTGTACATTATATGTTCACAATTAAAACGCTAGGTTTCAAGCTTAGTTTACATATGGCATATTTGGCAACATTTAGATGCAAAAAATACTTTCTATACATGATATGTAAGTGAATAAAATGCTGAGTTTCAAGTTTAGATTAAATATAACAAACTTGGCAACATTTAATGCACAAATAAATTTATTTAAATAATATGCAGGCAAATAAACTTAGAGGGTTCAAGTTTCCGTTTAAATATATTAAATTGGGCAAACAATTTAGGGACACCGATAGCATATGTCATTTTAAAGGTACACTCACCGTTTGCTGTTACTCGGACATTCTGTCCGTGGCTTCTCCGCTTACACTATGAAAAACTGAAACCCCAGATGAGTCGCTTGGAAGCCTACAGCTTTCAGTAACAGTATAAACCGACACGAATTGAGCTTGGCGATTGTATACTGCACCTACTACCTATAGAAATTCCGCACTATGGCCGGCTGACTTCAGACGAGGTTCTAGGAACCCCACAGTGTTCAACACAGCATCAATCTGCCAGAATCGATCATTGCGATATTATGCTGTGCCTAATAACCACAGGGAACTTTTTAGCAGACGGACGTTCAAAAGGCAGACACAATTCCAAGGAAAACCACAGTTTTCAACAGCAGCACCAATCAGCCAGAATCGATCATTGCGAGAGTATGCTGTTGCTTACTAGCCGTAGGGTTTTCCAACAGGATAGTCCACAAGTCTGCTTAAGAACCTTCAGTTCGAAGAAAGCTTTGCAGGTCAGACCACTCTGAGGGACAGATGAAGTCTGATCTCCGTTCCAATCGTATGTGCTTTTATATCAATCCCCCACGCATTCAGCGTGAGAATACATAATTCCAGGCCCAGTCACTACGGTTTAAAATATATCGCCTGTGTACATAATTATCGACCTAATTGTTGCGTCCGTGCTGGCTCGCATTTCTTTGAAACAGATGGCCCACATAAAAACTGTCTCACTACATTTGTAGTATACCTTCTTCTAATTAAAATATAATTTTAATAATTCACTGCTCCATTTATTTCACTTATTTTGCGAACGTCCCTGTATATTACTATTTCCGAGTTTCCCTGATTTGCCAAAGAACTTTGCATGTATAAACACACATTAAGTTTTCCAGCTAATTTTAAAATTGCGTAAAAGTAGTTGAATTGCCAGCTAAATAATTCATAAACATCATGGGATACTCGCTTGCATCAAAACATGTGACACTTGCGTCGTTATTTCGGACAGCGCTTCCCATTAAGATTGCATGCGTTAATCGCATGGCTCTTATTTAGAACGCATCCCCTATTTTTGCAATGGCAACACTGTAGTAATTGCTAAATATCCACGAGATTACTTTCGCTGGTTTGTGTATTGCATGGTATATCAGGCTTACGTGAAGCTTTACGAGAGGTTTTTATGTAAACAACGTGTACTGGCTATTTTGATTGCTCTAAAATGATAGAAATTAAACACATGCGGTTTTTTTCTTAGAGGTGAAACTGGGGAAATAAATGTCATTATTGATCATTATTATTTCTAGTTGAATTGCTTGGCAATTTGCCGTAAGTGAGACTCAAATGCTAATTGGCTTCTCGACTAATCAGGCCTCGATAAAAATCATCGTCACAATTGATTGTTTGCTTGGCAGAGCCTGGATATTAGCACAAACATTTCCTTTTCGTTTTAAATTACTAAACATTCATGTGCTCAGTGAAAACAGATTATGTCTGATTATCACAAATACACACCTATGGCTGCGACACAAGGGAACTTCACAGTACTTAAGCTAACTTATGGCCTAACATATTTGCTGAAAATTGCAGATTTACACACAAGCAGCAAGCATTGTCTTAAAAATATAATGTTTCTCCGTAAGAATGTCCGTGCCAGACATAGTTTTAATATTCCCATGGTACTCTAATCTTCATCTATGAAAGTTATTACGAAATGCTTTTTAAAACTCGAGACTGACAATTAGTTACCCTTAGTTATGTCTCACACTCAACTATTAAGTGGTGTTGATGACAGAGAACCACATTATGTCTAGAGATCTGACCTTTATATCCCCTGCAAGCGTGTGAAAATCTTTTAACGTGGTTCGTTTTTATCGTCTCAAATGACATATTGAAATCTCCCTTATGCAGAGTTTTCTTAATGTTATCTAATATTAATTCTATACAGGGCATAACAAACACAAAAATACAATCCCTATCTGGCATTTCACCTGTCGTATGAGAGCTATTTAATAGACATTAAAAGGCCAATAAAATGACTAATTGCTGACGGGTCCGAAAGAAAATAATATGCTAATATACCAGGATATTTCAATATATATATATATATATATATATATATATATATATATATATATATATATATATATATATATATATATATATATATATATATATATATATATATATATATATATATATATATATATATATATATAATATTAATAATACAAGACTCTTATTGTTCTAAACATAAGCCATATAAATTCACAAATTTGTTAATTAAAAGGCATTTTCCAAAGCGCAAGCACCTTTGCGTTGAAGGAAACTCTTTTTTTAATTCTTTTAAATTATCACACCCCCATTCTTCTATGTTGATAATCTCCAACTCTTCTTCCTGTTCTAGAATTATTTTCAGCCACCGTTTTTTTTTCTCCCCCCTCTGTTACTATCGTCGTTTTTTTCTTCACATTAATGGTTTCTGATAAAAACGTTTTTACGCAGCGCAAGCTGTACGAACCTGACTCCCATTTAATGCCATGATGATTGTTTTCCCACCACTTTACTTGCTTTTGCTCACTTGGTTTTAATAGATTAAAGTGGTAGGGAGGTTTAATTAAAAATCATATAAAATCTTCTTCACTAAATATCACTACAAAGCTTTCCCTCCAATGATATATGATTCTTTAGAGTCGTAGTAATGTCTACATTTCTACAACGATCAACTTTAATTTCTACTCTGATCGATATACAGGGTGCAATCAAGAAATAGAGCAAGGAGTTGTTTTATCTCCTGGAGATCTACCAATCTGTTAAGCTGTACAAAGACCTGTTTCAAAGCTGTTTAGATACCTGTTAAGCTATTTGCAGAGCTGTTCTAAAGCTGTTTAGATATCCGTTAAGCTATTCGCAGAGCTGTTCTAAAGCTGTTTAGATATCCGTTAAGCTATTCGCAGAGCTGTTCTAAATCTGTTTAGATACCTGTTGTAGCTGATCGTTAAGCTGTTCGATATCTGTTCTAAAGCTGTTCAGATAGTTTTAACGAAACTGGGATGCCTCTAGTCAAGAAAAGAAAAATAACCAGCAGTAGTCAAAATATTCTCAAATTTGACTCGAACAACTTGTTTGCTGTTAATTATAGCCATCAAAATAGAGCTTTATTTAACGGCTGATGTAACATTTTATTTCATTACAGAGTAGCTCATATTTCTAAAGATATCCTGTTTGCATAGTTAAAATATTATCAAAATTATATCTGAATAGGGCCTATACTATAGACTTATAATTAAAATGTATATCTTATAGGTCGGGTCGAGATCAGTGATCATTGTTCATATTAGTCTAAATACAGAGTTATTTTTACTACGCATACGCATCTACTAACGACTAAATAATTTACATATCCTATTACATTTTATTTTTAATGATGTAAGGTGAGAGTTCATTCGAATAGCTCAGTTAGATACAAGATTTCATCAATGTAAATATGTTTTCACTCACAGATACGTTTAACGAAAATTAGGTCATTAACAAAGCAATGATTTTATTTTAGGCGTTGCTCATCAAATAATAATACGAAACACAAGAGATAATAATTATTCTGAAATTAAAAGGTTATGAACGTTGCGATAACAACTTTATATAAAATAAACTCTAGTTCGTTTATGCTTTAGTATAGTAGATATATAAGTATATTATAGTTAAAGTATATAGTTAGAAAAACGTATAGGAAAATGAGTATATATTTTTTCGGTACTATTCTGTATTTCTGGTATTGTTTAACGATTAACATAACTTCTAGTGCTCCGGTCTATATAGAGTTAACAAAAGCTGATCAAGTAGCTCGAATGAAATTTACGTTTTAGTTCCTACTAATGAAACCGTGCAAATCAAGTTAGCCTTTAAATTATTAACAGAGAGTCCTGCTTTACCTGTCTATGATTAAAACCTTTTCTCAACAATACTTCACAATATGAAATATTAAAGTCATCTGAAGACTCGCTGGAAACTGAAGCAAATCGACCAACTGCTATACCTCAGATAAATGAAGAAGGTGCGTTTTTACAATATTTAGAACAGTCCCTTGTGACAATAAAGGAAGCTATCGAAATCTTCAGACAAGATTTGATTGCAAAAGAGTTGGAAATTGCTGGTATTATTGAAAGTGTTAACCCATTCTATCGTCATTTCAGACTCTAGTATGATGATGGTGTGATCTTACCTATAAGGTGTACGTATGATGCAAATTATGCTCAACGACAACTTCAATTTCAATTTCATGCTACGAGTATAGGGAAGTTGGCGATCAGAGAATTTTCAACAATGGAGAAGTTGAAAAAGTATCAGCCTTGTTATCGCTCCATGAATATATCAATTCCAGAAATGTCACTCAAATCTACACAATGATAATTTCATAAAAAATATGTATATTATCATAATATTTTAATATTTGTTTGATTCTGATTACCCTAAGTTTTTAATGTTTTTCATTAATTATCCAAATAATTTTTTTAAGTTAAAGATATACTATAGTATATTATAATAGAACAAAGTTATGAAAAACGTAATCGTGATCGAAGTTCAGGGATCTAAAGACTTTAGAAATATATTTATTTGTAAATTATTCGTGATAGTGTTCAGTGCAGAAGATTATGTGCGATTTCTAATTAAACCTCTTTACGATTTTAGCTTGCTCTATCAGAGCAGGCAAAAGCAAGTAAAGTGGTGGGAAAAATATTACCATGGTCTGACGTGGAAGATAGGTTCGTGTAGCTTGGAAAGCGTTAAAAACTTCGTATCTGCCAATATCATTGATAAGAAAAAAACGGCTGTATTAACAAAGGGTATGGCGAAGAAACGCTGGCTGGAGTTAGTGCTTCATGAAGACTTGCAAATAATAAACGCCGAAGATGTAGGGCGCAACAGTCTAATGTAATTGACAACAAGACTTTCCCTTAACCCAAAGGTGTGTAATACATATAGGATCTTGTGCTGTGGAAAATGCCTTTTTACTTAAACATTTTATTAATTTATATAACGTATCTTGCAACAGTGCGGGTCATGTGTTGTGTAAAATACCTTTTTAGTTAAGCATTTTTAATTAATTTATATGATGTATGTTGGTGTGTCGTAGAAATTGTTTTAATAAAACATTTAAAAAAATTTTATGCAGTTTTATTTTGTCATAACACATTCTATATATAATGAACAATTTACACGTTTTCTAACAGTGTGGTTTGAATATAGAATATACATATTTTAAGTTTATTTTCAGGTAGCTTTTTATCCATTTTGCAAACAATACGTTATGTTTAACAAAATATGATATATTGTTTCTACTATATACAGATTATACCGGTAAAATAAATTGATGTTTGATTACATTAAATAATTTGTAATGCTGATGAATTATAATCTCTCTGTCCGATAGAAAATAAAAGTAAATATTCTATTAGAGGCTCCGCATATCAACTAATTTATATAGCCTCAGGTAGAAAGCAAGCTTGAAGCCGACCTTTTTATATCTATGGTGAAGGCAGCATTAGAATATACAAGTAGAGAGATTGTCTGTTCTGGAACGACCTTGTGAGGTAAGGGGACATTTTCAAGGTCAAGGCCAGATGATTTTTTCCAAGGTAAAGGCCAGCGATATTTTTCAAAGGCCAAGGCCAGTCATATTTCCATGGTCATAGACACGTTCAAGGTTACAAATTTATCCTTGAATATATATATATATATATATATATATATATATATATATATATATATATATATATATATATATATATATATATATATATATATATATATATATATATATATATATATATATATATATATGTATGGGGGGTATAGTAATTCAGTGTGTAAAATTATTGGCAAGGGAGTTTGTTTATTTTGAAATATAAGAGAAGTGGTTTTTAACTAGAGTTGAAATAAAACAAAATGGATGATATTACCAGCACTTCTCCCACCTCAATTGAAGAGGCTTTATCCTGCATACAATATGAATTAAGAAGTGAAATTTTATTTCTTCGTATTATGAATAATTTAGATAATGATCAATGGATTAAAATATGTGTTAAATATAATCGATTGATCAAAGCAGTTAGCAAGCTTAAGAAGGGGGAGATTTGTGATTGTTCGTTTATCTATCAGCTAGAACAATCAACATTCCAGCATCTGTTCTTCAGCTATAAGGACAATTTTTCAAAGGTAATTAAGAACTATCTTAGTACATGTGAAGAGAGTGCTAAATTATAATAATTGTGATTGTATTCCAAGCGTGCTTTTTAATACAATGAGCATATTTTTCCAGCAAACTATGCATTTTTTATACCAAGTTATAAATTAGTAAGTATGAATGCTTTTTTGAAATAATAAGCGTGTTTTTTCTATGCATATTATCAAAAAATTATTATAGAAGTTTTGTTCCAACTTATATATAAATATGTAATATGATGCAACATTGTAAACATCTAGAATACACCGTTTTCATATATTTTAAAATAAATAGATTCTACTTCCACAATTCCTGTCTATTTTTTTATTGATCCATATATCCATATTAAAAATTCTAGATATCAATGTCTGTGTGTACATTTTTCTAACAGAATATACAGTGTGGAACAGCCAAATGGAATAAATTCGATAACGGATAAATGAGGGCGTGTTGGGAAAAACGCTTGGACACGTCGATTTGTATTTGTAACTGCGCATCTTTTTCAAGAAAAAAAAAATTATATAGGGTGCGTCATGTGACAGTGGCCAATACCAACTTTCTTATTTTAAATACAAGCCCCTGTATATTATTAATTTTTTGGATTCTTCAGAAAATTCTAGACATAATTCATGTACAATGTTCTATACCTATCTTCAACTGTTTCGGAAATATTAAGTATTTTCAGATTTATTACAAAAATTAACATTAAAAATAGAAAATGATTTTATTTCACAAATTCGCTACATTGCATTCAATACTTATTTCCCATTCAGCTCTTGATAATGAGAAAGTAAACAAAAACCATTCCTGCGTTTATTTTTACTGATATGAAATGAAACAAAAACAAAAACAGTTTTCTTTCTGTTCGTATAAAACTCGTAGCCTTAGCAACTTGTTGTCTGCCTGCATGACAGTAGTGATTAGTGTCAGTGCTATTGTCGTTTGAATTTCGTTAACTGTACGTAATAATATCAGAAAAATGGTTCATTTAACAGAAATGCACAAAATAACCATTCTACAAATGATTGGTTATGGAGATAACACACGGACACAGATGGAAGTGTCTCGCTTATTTCACGAAAAATTTTCAAATTTGCCGCCTGTATCCCAAGGAACAATTAGCAAAATAGAAAAGCAGTTTCGCGAGCTTGGTCATGTGAGACAGATAAAAAAAGTAGCTGCCAATGCAGTAAGTGATGATACGAAATTGGATATTACGCTTGAGTTTCAAGAAAACCCACATACTTCTGGTCGACAAGCAGCCCAACTATTCAACGTTAGCCACACAGCAATTTTTCGAACATTAAAGGAAAGTAAAATGCATCCCTATAAAATGATACCAACTCAGGAGCTCATGGAGGACGATTTCGATAGGAGAACGTATTTTTGTGAACAAATGATGGCAATGTTAGATAACAATGTGATCCAATTAGAAGATGTTTTGTTTTCTGATGAGAGCACATTTACACTTCACGGTCATGTTAATCGTCAAAATTGCCGCTATTGGTCTAATGAGAATCCTCATTGGATGAGAGAGGAACATACGCAATATCCTGAAAAAGTTAATGTTTGGGCAGGAATTGTTGGAAATCATATCGTAGGTCCCTTTTTCATTGATGGCAACTTGAATGGGGATAAATATTTAGAACTGCTCCAAAATAATGTCGTGCCAACTTTGACAAACTTATATCCAGATCCAGCAAACCCACAAGTTCCTGCCAATAAAATATGGTTTCAGCAAGATGGAGCACCGCCCCATTACCAAATCAATGTCCGGCAGTACCTGAACCAAATTTTTCCAAATCGGTGGATAGGGAGGCGCGGATCGATAGAATGGCCAGCACGATCTCCTGATCTGTCGCTATTAGACTACTTTTTGTGGGGATATGTCAAAAGTATTGTATACAAAACTAAGCCCCTCAACTTAGATGACTTAAAAAGACGAATCACGCTTGCGATTAGATCAGTCACGCCTGAGATGTTGAGTAATGTTAGAAGACATTTCTATACCAGATTAGCATGTTGCCAAGATGTTCGTGGCGAGCATTTTGAACATTTACTACATTGACATTAATTTTTTTTTGTTTTTTTAAATTATTAAGAAATAATCAGTATTTCTTATTAGAATTTGTGAAATAAAATAATTTTCTATTTTTAATGTTAATTTTTGTAATAAATCTGAAAATACTTAATATTTCCGAAACAGTTGAAGATAGGTATAGGACATTGTACATGAATTATGTCTAGAATTTTCTGAAGAATCCAAAAAATTAATAATATACAGGGGCTTGTATTTAAAATAAGAAAGTTGGTATTGGCCACTGTCACATGACGCACCCTATATAAATTTTTTTTCTTGAAAAAGATGCGCAGTTAAAAATACAAATCGACGTGTCCAAGCGTTTTTCCCAACACGTCCTCATTTATCCGTTATCGAATTTATTCCATTTGGCTGTTCCACACTGTATATATATATATATATATATATATATATATATATATATATATATATATATATATATATATATATATATATATATATATATATATATATATATATATATATATATATATATATATATATATATATACCGGGTGTCAACGAATTTATTAGACAAGCCATAATTTCTATAGTATTAGGTGTATCAAAATGAGATTCGGTACAGGCAAATGGTACGTGAAGAGGATAGTTTTAGCATATTTTTCACTTTCCGCTCACTTCCGGTTTTACCGGAAATGGTCCAGGTTTTGAATTTTTAAATAGAACACCCTGTATATTTTCACATTTTCGGATTTCTGAGACAATTATTAATCAGAATGTGATATTTTCAAAAGTTTTTACGCCTACTTGATTTTTTTATAGCCACTTAATATTGCATATATCTATATTTTGCCGTTGTTTTCATCGAGACTTCCTTGGTAACCAAAACACTGATTTTCACAATGACAGTGACATACGCTTTTTGAACAGACATAGAAGTTACTTAAGTTTAGTTAAATTTCAGTTTAATTTCTTGTCACAATTATGTATACTCAAAGTGAGAAAGTGGACATGTTATTAATATTTGGAGAGTGTCATAGAAATTCAAGGAATGCTGCCGAGTTGTATGCTCACAGATATCCCAATCGGCAACATCCATCCCATCAATATTTTCCGTATGTTGAGAATCGTTTCAGACAAGGAGGAAATCGAGATGCGGAACAGAGGTTTATCATAAATGAAGACACTGAGATTGACGTTCTTGCCATGGTTGAGGTTGATAAAACGGTTTCTTTAAGAGAAATTAGTCGAGAACTGCAGATAAGTCATGAATCGGCAAGAAAAATACTGAAAAACCACGGGTATCGAGCATTTAAGTATCAGATACATCAACATTTGTATGGTGACGATGGCGATAGACGGGTATTGTTTTGTGATTGGCTGCTTCAAAATCAAAGAGTTAACCCAAATTTTATCAACTTCATTCTATTTTCCGACGAATCCCGATTTACAAATAATGGTATGTTCAATAAGCAAAATACTCGGTACTGGGCCCAACAAAATCAACACCAAATGAGAGAGGGCAATTTTCAAGAAAGGTTTGGCGTCAATGTCTGGGCTGGTATCATTCGAAACAGAATAATTGGGCCAATATTGTTTCAAGGTCAGTTAACAGGGGTTAGGTACTTAGGTTTTCTTCAAAATGAAATCGAAGATCATCTTGATAATCTACCTTTAGCAGTTTTACGGCGAATTTACTTCCAACAAGATGGAGCACCGCCTCACAATGCCAGAGAAGTTCTTAATTACTTAACAGAACATTTTAATAATCAAGTCATTGCAACCAATGGTCCCGTACGGTGGCCTGCACGCTCACCGGATCTCACTGTGCTCGATTTCTTTATTTGGGGGTATGTTAAAGAAAGGGTATACTATGCAACTGCTCCAGCCACTCTTGAAATCTTAGAAGAAAGAATTCTACACGCATTTAGAAGTATAACGCCTCAAATGTTAGAAAACGTGTGTAGAGAAACAATTGAACGGGCTGAAATGTGTCGTGAACAAGAAGGAATGCAGTTTGAACAATTACTGCAGTGAAAATTTTAATAAAATCGGATATTGTAATTTCAAATAATTTAAGTTCGTCGTTGAAGTTATTAGTTAATGTTGCTATTTTTTGTTAACTTTGTTAGTTCTCTTGATTTTTCTTTTCTTAACTTGTTAGTTTGTTAAATTTGTTTATCCAATCGCAAATAAATTATCATCGTTATATTCGTCAAAAATCCTTTTTTCGGAAAATGCTTGTCAAAAAAGTGTCGCCATTTGATAAATAATAATAAAAACGAAAATGTAATTTTGCCAACTTGTCTTATTCATATCTATCATACTAGTCACTAAAACTTTGCGATTGTAGTTTTCTGAGATCACCTAAGGTACTTAGATTAGTTTTGGTCCGATCATGTCCACCTAGATGCAATATTAAAAGTGTCTCAAAATCAAGTAGGCGTAAAAACTTTTGAAAATATCACATTCTGATTAATAATTGTCTCAGAAATCCGAAAATGTGAAAATATACAGGGTGTTCTATTTAAAAATTAAAAACCTGGACAATTTCCGGTAAAACCGGAAGTGAGCGGAAAGTGAAAAATATGCTAAAACTATCCTCTTCACGTACCATTTGCCTGTACCGAATCTCATTTTGATACACCTAATACTATAGAAATTATGGCTTGTCTAATAAATTCGTTGACACCCGGTATATATATATATATATATATATATATATATATATATATATATATATATATATATATATATATATATATATATATATATATATATATATATAAAGGAGTGAATGTATAGCGGCCATATAGTTTTTAGTGTAGCAATATTTCAAGCTAGTGAAAAAAATGTCAAAACCGTGTTTCTGTGGGCACGTATTCAAGTGTCAGTAGATAGTGGGACACCTGGGACCATCCCCTCCACTTTTTTTCTGCGCATGCGCGAGTCGGGCGCATGCGCTGACATGTGACAGTTGACAGGTGTCAATGTCATCTGACCTGGGTGACAGCTGTCAACGTCAGGTGTCAGACCTGACAGCTGTCAGTTGTCAGCCCTGTCAGATGTCAGATCTGACCTGTCAGATGACGTCACAAGCGTTCCAAGATGGCTGACCTGTAATAGACAGCTGCAACCCCTGGTTCTCTATGGAACTGACCTGAGATGACGTCACAAGCGTTCCAAGATGTCTGACCTGTGTCCATAGATATCTACAAGTCAGGTTAGGTATTAACTGTCTTATGTCTGACCTGTGATGACGTCACAAGCGTTCCAAGATGTCTGACCTGTGTGTCCATAGATATCTACAAGTCAGATCTCCATGTGTGTTTGTCGAATACCAGCTGTCTGATTGTTTATTGAGGTTATGTTCACACACACGTGTTGATTACCAATCATCTGTTTGTTTATTAAGGTTATGTATTTGTTTATTAAGGTTATGTTTGTATTTGTTTATTAAGGTTATGTTCACACACGTGTTGATTACCAGTCATATGATTGTTTGTTGAGGTTATGTTTGTATTTGTTATTTGAATGCAAACAGACATAATACAAGAGTGTACTTACATACAACAAGAGACGTCATCCTTCTTTCACAGCTTAATACACACACTACTGAACAGGTGTCTTCTGTGTTGAGGAAACAGACAGACAGACAACTGATTGCCATTGTTGGAGCTTGTACATGCTGTTTGAAAGGATATAACACACGTCATGACAGTTCAAAGTCTTTGCTTAGACTGACAGATGCATGTGTATTTGAAAGAAAAGCATTCGCCTGAACTTAGATTTGAACCCACGAACCTCGAATCGGCCATAGACAGCTTTCTCAGATATACTATTGCTAAACCAATAGCTCCACAGACGCACACGTTAAAAGTTTGTTCACAGTTGTATATATAAAACAAAGCCAGTTGTTGTTTACATATGAGGTTAGGTGTTCGTATACATGTTGATTACCAATCATCTGATTGTTTAGTAAGGTTATGTTTGTATTTGTTATTTGAATGCAAACAGACATAATAATAAGAGTGTACTTACATACAGCAAGAGACGTCATCCTTGTTTCACAGCTAAACACATACTGAACAAGTGTCTCTCTCCCTTGTATTAAGGAAACAAACTGATGTAAGAGAGAGGCCTTACAAAGGATAAACAACGTTTTACAGTTGTTAACCTTGATCCTGTTTGAGCTTGTCTGTGTATCTGTTTAATATACACAAGAGAGGCCCTCTTAAAGGTAAACAACGTGTCAGTTGATGACCTTGTGTTATATCTGTTCAATCACCCCATTATTCGTGTTTGAGCTTGTCTAGAACATAGTCGTTAGAAGTTATCATAACAGAAAGGATGACATCATCCATGTAAAAACAAATACAGTTTAAAACGGTTACTGTGGGCAACATGTATAAATTGGCTACACACAGACACTCTTAAACATATTCACAAGTCAGTTGTTGTTGAGAAAAGACGTACTGCAGTTTGCTCTAACCCAAATCTGTTTCAAAATGGCTACATTAAGTGAAGTGTGTTACCAGCAAATTAAAGACAACTTCTGGTATGGTCTATTTGGAGACTTTCAACTTATTATCGATAAGAACACTGGCTATTTTAATGCAACTAAACTGTGTAAGATTGGAGAGAAAAGATTCAGACATTGGATGGAAAATAAGAAAACCAAAGAGTTAATTGCCTATTACAACAGTCGGCTGAACGAGCAGTTGGGGTATCAGCATAACAATATACCAATTGATTCAATCGAGGGAGCCCACTTAGAGTTATCGCCAAGGAGTCGAAATACCCTAAAAACGAACGCAACATCTCAAGTAACACCAACAACTGCTGCCTACTTGGTTGATTTTGGTGGAAGAAATACGGAACACAATTTGATATCAGGTACATATGTGTGTGAAGATTTGCTATTAAATTTGGCTTGCTGGATATCCATTCAGTTCTATGATAAGTGCAAGCGAATTATTTTTGATTTTTTCCTAAACGAATTTGATCAGAAATCAAAGGACAACCCCGAGGTTAGTAAAGCGAAATTAATGGACATAAATGATGAGGTACAGCTTGTGCGAGAAACAAATGCTAAAGTCACAGAACATCTTGAAGATACAGCCCCAAAGCCAAGTAAACGGAGAAAAATATGTGTGTTTGGTTTACTTGCAAGAAACGAGACAGGCGCCCCCTATCCATATCATGTGGTAAGAACACAAAAGAAAAGTTTCCCAAGAGCTGTGAGGAACTTTAAAAATAAACACCCCAATGCAAAAGTGATTCTAAACATACTGTACGATCCAAATGTAGTAAATCTCTTTAACAGAATAAAGACTGAAGTGAAATACCTTACAACACATAGAAACAACCTACATATAGCCGATGTAGCACAAGATAAGTTTGTTCAGGATGTTGTTGCTTTAAGACATACTTTTTAATTGTATTACAAAATAAAAACACATTAATTTTAACAAAATACTTTTTATTTGATTCCAAGTATGTAAACACCTGCCGTTTGTTAGTCCCCCAGTAGACTTGTTCGGACTTGTCTAGAATACAGTCGTTAGAAGTATGACCTCATCTATCTGTTATTCCAAGTATGTAAACATCAGCCTGTTTGTTAGCCCCCATTATTCGTGTTTGAGCTTGTCTAGAATACAGACATCAGTACAGTATTTGTGTTTGACACGTTTCCCCATAAGAAACAACGTATTTGCAGACACACATGAAACAGACAGACCAAGGATTGATATATCGTTATCAGTTGCTTATAACAAACACGTACACGCTATGTTTTTTATATGCTATAGTTGATGAAATAAGACACATACCAAGTAAAAACAGAAGCTACAGCAAAGGAATCGAAACAAATTTTGTTCATAACTGTCTAAACACTCCCTGTATACGGAACGCCAAAGCAACTAGAAATAGTTGTAAATATAAAACGCTAGTAAAAAACGGTTTCATCGGTGACTAATATTCTATCTGTTTCCAGTTGCCTCAGGCTTCTTAATGAGTTATTTTAATTTATAATCGTAAAACATGTTCTCATTAATAGTATACCGTTTTTTATGTTTGTTTTTGTAAAGATGTGTTTACCTTTCACATTTATAGGTTTTATTTTAAAAACACAAGTTCAACTATGAAGGGTTTATTTAATACTATACTTTGATATATTGTTACAGAGTTTTTCACTATACTGTGGAGTTTATATTGGTTGTTACAATTATTTTTTACACAAAAGTATAGTTTATACAAAAAATACAATATTACTTAGTATAAATATCAGTTTAATAAACACTAGACTAAAATACAACAGCTTAATAAACACAACTAAAAATAATACTCTAGATTTGGCGAGCTAACAAGCCCATACATAATGATTGCAAGGTTTGCGGTTTATAAGATCGCCAAAAATTGAAACCACTGAGTGGGTTTTGAACAAAAAGAAGTTTTTTAGTCTTTTCTGCTTTATAAAAAACAAAACTACTATCTAAATCATATTTATAGTATTGAAATATTTTGAGTATAAAAAGTTCTTTATGAATAAGCAGCTCAGACAAAAAACTATAACTATACCACACTTTCTTCTCATCTGAAAAAATACGGTAAAACATAAAACCATTCGTAATACTATGATAGCCCTGCATATTAGGTAAATTACAAGAGTCATACGTATCTCCAGATATTATTAAACGAATTATAAGATAATGTTGTTCTGTACCGTATAGTGTTGAATCATAACCTCCTAGCACACAACAAAATTTTTTCTCGGTTTCAAACCACTCCATATCAGCCAACACGCTGTCCAGGATTAGTTGATCAATTGGTGTTTGTAAGTTTGGTTTTAATTCCTTGCTGATAAAAGTGATATGCTTTAACTGCTCCATTATAAAAAAAACACTTCACACAATGGTTCATACTTGTTACTGTTACTGCTGCTGTTGTTGTTTTTTTCTAAAGTACATATGGTTGGTAGTTTACGATGAAAACCCCTCTCATAAGTTGATGTTGATAGTTTATCTCCTTAACTACTCTGTATACGTGTGATTATTCTGGTATATTACAAGTCGGCGATGGTGTTGGTTCGTTTGTCTTGAAATTGGAATGTACTGGTATACATACCATTTTTTAATTTTTTTTCTCCTTTATAGATCGCTTGAGCATTCCCAGACTCGAAAAAGACGACTCGAGCGTCAGTTGGCAGCATACGTCTCGGTAGAAACACCACCCCGTTTTCCAATTTCATCAACATTCGGTAACCATAGCGGGTTTTCACTTTTTCACCCCCTAATATGTTATATGGGGTGTTTAACAACAAGTCTGCAGCTTTAATTACAGGTGACGCTTCGCAAAGGCCCTCACGATTTAAGTCAGCTAACACTGATGATAAAGCCATGGTTGTTGTTGTTGTTTCTGATTTTATACTGTGGGGTAGAGCTTTGATAAGAAGGTATATATATAAGGGTTCAACCAATCAGGTTTGAAAGCGTAGGTTGAAAGACCCCTGGTCTTAAAAAACCCGCTTTTCCTGAGTTTTCATCTACCTACATACATTCTGTTATCAGACAAACACCACTGATAACTCAAGATTGATTTTAGGTAATGAATCATAAAAAAAACCCGACACCTATAAAATCCAGATACAATTTTTAATTGGTGATAAAACAGCATCGCTGTCTTCAAATTCCTTAGCGTGTTTTTCAAACCAGGTAATAAACAATTATATATATAACATTTTTCTATCACCTGTAATGCAGATACACTTTTTAATTTGGTAATAAAACAGAGTCGTTGTCTTCAAGTCCTTAGCGTGTTTTTTTTAAACCAGGCAATAAACAATTATATATATATATATATATATATATATATATATATATATATATATATATATATATATATATATATATATATATATATAACATTTTTCGAGGGTTAACTTGTGTTTCTAGTCGAAGACCAAGACATTTTTATCGGTTTGCAGTTTTTTTTGACATACCATGAGTGAGACTCTACTTTAAAAGCTTCTCTGCAGGTTTCGACTTTCAGTTGGCAAAAAGCAAACATAATGGAAGGTATGTCCAGTCTCTCTGTGTTTAGAGTGAAATTATTAATAAAGTTTTTGTTTGTTCTAGCTGAAATATTTAATATTGTGAACGGTTTGTTTGTGGGAAACGCAGTAAGTAATTTTAAAATGGTTCTTTTAGTTTATAAAAGATTTGTTTTTATTTTAGCCAATAATAGCAATATATATTGCGGGTGAGGGGGAGCTGCCCTCTCCGCAACAGTACTCCACCCTGGTGTGGGTGGGGTATATACCCCCCTGGGGTGTGGGGTTGATATTCCAAGCCCCACCCCAACCTGTAGGGGGTGCAATTCTCGAGATCTACGTCTTGCAGATCTCGAGAACGAAAGGTAATATCCATTGTCCCTCGTTTGGATACAGGAATTTATGTTTCATTTCTTTTGTTTCAGTCTGCGACATCACAACCCCTCCCAACCAATAACATAAATAAATAAATATATATATATATATATATATATATATATATATATATATATATATATATATATATATATATATATATATATATATATATATATTTAAATAAACGTTTTAAAAAATAATTGTGTTTGATTTTATTGTAATATTTTTCAGTGTAAACCCAAAACGTTTGATACAGACGTATAATCTGCTCAAAAAAATACTTACAGATTAGTACAGTATTGGAAGGGTAATGAAGGTATCTTCACTGTAAGGTAATATTTGTATTTGTTTTACTACTTGATGGTTATATTATTTTCAGCATGTATTTAATTCTGGTGTATTGTATTAATAGTAAAATAGATTTTTGTTGTGAAACCTTTTTGTTATATAATTTGTAAGGGGGTTTGTTTTTAACTGCATGTTTGTAACCTGTTTCAGCTCTACCTCAGTTTTAGATATAGAAATCTGCTTTTTGTATACTTGTTTTTCTTAGCATCAAATATTTTTGACAGGTCTCTTTTCTGTTACTGTTTTGCATTTTTTCTGGCTTACAGCATGAAAGGTCATATGGCAACATAATATCAAGTAGTTTCATCTTTGTCTTTACACAGTCAACAGAATTTTTTTTGTTCTCGTTTCAATGGTTATAGACTAAAACTTGTTTCATTTTTCAGTCAGTCAGTCTAACAGCTTGTTGAACCCACAACACAATCAAGGAGAACATTAAAGAAGCCCGTATTATTTTTAAATTTCTATCGACATATATAGGAACGTTTCATGTAATAAAATGTTTTTAAATTACTTTCGATTTTGTTTAATCATATGTGTTTACAAACAACTACCATATACAAGGAGTTATATTTAAATAAAGACAAAATTCAATATAAAAAGCATTTTTATTTGGTACTGATATTCTTGTGAAAAAGATTAATCAAACATTTTTAAATAGTAAACTCTCTCTTTAAAATACAAAATTACAATACTTATTTCCAAGACAGTCTTAATTTGTTATACAAAAATATGTCTTTTGAACTGAAAATTCAGTTAACAAGAATAACCCTAATAAGCTATTTGAGATAATAACAATAATACTATATTATAAAAATATATCTTGTAGACAGACAGCTACAAAAATACACACTGTCTGTTAAATATAGCCAGAAAAGCCGAAATTCAGATAAAAACACTAACCTAATAAAGACTTAATAAACTACTTTGAGAAATAGTAAACTCTCCCTTTAAAATACAAAATTACAATACTTATTTCCAAGACAGTTTTAATCTGTTATACAAACAAAAATATGTCTTTTGATGAACCGAATTACAGTTAACAAGAATAACCCTAATAAGCTATTTGAAAAAATTCAAATATTATTTTCAAGACAGTTTTAATCTAAACAAAAATATGTCTTTTGAACTGAAAATTCAGCTAATAAGAATAACCCTAATAAGCTATTTTGAGCAAATTACAATATTTATTTTCAAGACAGTTTTAATCTAAACAAAGAAAAATACTCAAACATATATCTTGTAGACAGAAAGCTACAAAACAAAAAAAAAGTACATCCCCTCTTACTAAAATTAGCTAGGAAAAACTTAAAAACTAACATATTTAGATACCCAAACCATTTTAACCTAAAATACAGTAACCTATGGAAATATTACGAAACACACTCAACGTGTATGTCTTGTATAAAACTGATATAAAAGCTAAAAACACACACACACACACACACACACACACACACACACACACACACACACACACACACACTCACGCACGCACGCACGCACGCACGCACGCACGCACGCACGCACGCACGCACCCACCCACACACACACACACACACACACACACACACACACACACACACACACACACACACACACACACACACACACACACACACACACACACACACACACACACACACACACACACACACACACACACACACACACACACACACACACACACACACACACACACACACACACACACACACACACACACACACACACACACACACACACACACACACACACACACACACACACACACACACACACACACACACACACACACACACACACACACACACACACACACACACACACACACACACACACACACACACACACACACACACACACACACACACACACACACACACACACACACACACACACACACACACACACACACACACACACACACACACACACACACACACACACACACACACACACACACACACACACACACACACACACACACACACACACACACACACACACACACACACACACACACACACACACACACACACACACACACACACACACACACACACACACACACACACACACACACACACACACACACACACACACACACACACACACACACACACACACACACACACACACACACACACACACACACACACACACACACACACACACACACACACACACACACACACACACACACACACACACACACACACACACACACACACACACACACACACACACACACACACACACACACACACACACACACACACACACACACACACAACAATTCATTAACCTAAAGCTATAGATATACAAGAAAAAACTATATACAAGATTTAACCTAAACTACACACACACTTAGTCACTATGTTTTGTGTCTTTTAAAGCCAAATGGAGTAGAGTCGAAACTGCCATCGTCGTTGAACTTACGCTTCGTCAAACACGGTTTGTACACTTTGGTTTCCGATCTGGTTACCAGTTCGTGTGTTTGTGTCCTCCGTATCTGATCAAAGTGAACAACGACCGGTTCCGCACTAGAGTTCTCAACCATCTGTTTCATAACTCCGGTATTAATGTGTTGTGATGCTTTATAGTTGAGAGCAAACCCTTTTACTTTACACACTTTCTGTGTCTCTCCGGTTGTGGGAGAGTACACGGTAAAACTATAATTTTTAGGCCCCGCCGACACAAATTCCATAATATAGCTACCAGCTCCATAAGCAGCCAACTCATCAGTCATTTCACCCAAGCTGGAACCTGTTGGAATGTCCCATTCGCCCTCTCTGGACACGTAAATGACAGAGTCAGTGTCATAATACAGCACTCTGTCACCCAACTTTTCCAAATATGAATATAACTTCAAACGGGCTTGGGCTGTGACGTAGGCAGCAATGGCTACATTAACGGTGGCTGTGCTGTCGGCGGCTTCATCCTTGTACTCCCAACTAACTAGCAACACATCTTCATTAATGATTGTTACGTGTTTTACGTTAATGGCCGGGTTGTTTTCTAGTTTATAAAATTCAGATGGTTGTCTCACTATATCCATTCTGGTCTGGTTCTCTCGCTGTCCGAATTTGCCCCTGAAACAATAGAGAGAAAAACAATAAAACACATGCACACACACACACATGAAATAAACATATAAACGTACCAAAAACTGTTCAGAATCAGTTTAGCTAGTGACCTCAAACCAGGGTTGTTGGTGATGGCTGCAAACTCCAACTGGACACCTTCATTCTCAAGAAAAGCCTCGACGTAGGTCTCTTTGGTCTCGTTGGTGGAACAGTCTGAAGGCCAACCTGATGCTTCCTGCTTTATTTTAATAAATTTATTCATCATTTCAGCAAAAAGACCACCAGTGTTTAAAGACCTATCATATTGGGTTATGGTGTACTCCCAAACTTCTTGTATTTCCATCAACTTGTAACCCTTGTCGAGAGCTTTTCGAACCTCGTCAACCACCCAAGTACCAGTGAAGGCCCGTTCTTCTTCTGAATGACAACACTCACCCTTGTTCATATCTTTGGCACACGTTCTGCACAAGGCAAACATTAATTTATTGTGCATTTTTACCGGCAACACAGGGTGATATAAGTCTTGCGGTGGTAAGATGGTGCATTTAATGAGTCCATTCACGTTATCTATATTAGAACAGGTTGTGTGTACTGTGGGGTGTCCCATGGGAAACTTCCCATATTTGCAAACCCATGGGTAGAGACTGCAAACATCAACATAGCGTATTTTCTCTCCTGGTTTCACCTTGTAATAACTCTTTACACAACCTGTTCTACCACCGAAGAAGGCGTCCCGAGGATTAAGTGGCAGGTATGTTAACAGAGGATGGCTATTCAGTCTGTGTTCGAGCACTTGATCGTTTTCCAACAGCTGTCTAAACTCGTGTTCCCACATTTCATGGACTGTGTAACCTCGCTGTCGAAGCCGTTCTGTTTTCCTCACAGTACGTTCGTAGCGAGCGTTCAAGGTGTCTGTTGGATCTTCATGTAGGGGGTCCTCTCTGTTGGTGGTGGTGAAACACTTGGGACAGCCGTGGAAATAGCAACCGTGAAACTCGAACACTTCTCCAGTTTGCTCGCAATAGCCATCAACTTTAACACCATCAATGACTGCTTCCCGTTGTTTGGCAGAGTGTCTGATGTCTACACCTCTTCTTTCTTCCTCGTGTATGAGCCATTGTGTGGCTATCTTTGATTGTCTGTCTCTGTTCCTATAGCCGTTCTTCGGAATAATGCCAATGGTTTGAGGTTTTAGGAAATTTCGACGGAACAGTTTGTTACAAGCCCCAGGTATGGTTATGGCTTCGGTAAACGGTGACACGTTACCCTGTTCCATAACCATCTTGTGAAATGTAAGGCAGGCCTGGGTTAATATTTCCACGTCACTAATACAATATTCAACCATTTCCTTCTGCATGTCGAACTCCTTATGTTTATTCTCCTCGTACCACTTGAGGAACGCTGTTCGGTCGGCTTCTTTCATAGCATCCGGATTGTAAAACCTCATGTGTGGCAACGGACCAACATAATTACGATTTGCAAGAGTGTTGAACAGATGCGGAAAATACCCTTTCTTCAACTCACTCAGACCGAAAGCTTTAGGAAGGGAGGCTAATTTCAGAGAAAAATAGCTTAAGCTATCAATGAATTTCAACCCACCAAGGAGCAGCATCAGTATCTTGCTCCCTCGCATAATAACCTCAGGCTTAAGACCGGTCATTTGTTCCAGTGCATGACGTAGAATAAACTGGTGATCATAAGCCTGGCCGTTGTGAGCTAAGACAATGACACTTTTAAATTTCTTGCTGCTGATGAATAGTTGTTGCAGAAACGGTTGAATAACGTCATCGGCTGTTATAACCTGTCTTCTCACTCCACACTTCTGGCATGTAGGCACCTCACTGCCCAGCTCAAAACAGTCACTGCATCGTTGCTGGTAAACACACAGAACAGGCTTGTGTACGTGTTCACCACGGGCATTCTCTTCATCTTGCCTGGTCTCAAAATCGTAAAAGACAAACAAGGTGTTATCTATCTTTGGCTTAGCAGTGTCCACCTGGATGTAGCATTGGTGTGTTGAAGGTTGGTGCTTTTTGCAGATATTACAAAAGATCTCCCCACATATGTGTGTTCTGTCTGCTTTAATTGTTTTTAAGCAATCATTGCATCTTCGGACACGCTCACACAAGGTCTTTCCCTGCGTCGAAGATGAGGCCTTGTGTTGGTCAAAGCAGCTCTGACCCCTGAACTTACGATTGCAATCTGAGCACAAAATTTCATTAACAACCTTCTCACACGGTGGTTCTTGCCGGCAACATGGACACTGACCTAGACACCTATGATCGTCTTTATTGTTGTATGGTACATGGCAACGTTGACAAAAATATCCGGAAGAGAAAGCTGATGTAAGGCTGGTGATGACATTAAAATGATTCCTATGGTGCAGCAAATTCAACTTGTACTTAGCATCGGGTCCTTCATACAGTACATCTCTTCCTCTAGACCCGTACTCATACACGGTAATTTTGCAGTCTTTGAGATGCTGTTGAAACTGCTGAATTTGCTCGACACCGGCACCATTAGCAGGAATATCAACACCAGCCTTTTTCATTAACTCCATAGCTTCCTGATCCTGCCTTTTCCCTATATTTCTCCTGACTTGAACCAAATACGGGGCATTCATAACATATGCCAGGGCAACAACGAGAGCTCTAACAAGGCAGAGGTTGTCCTTGTTTTTGATTGCAATAACCCCCCTTTTCTTTGCACACTCCTCTTGGAAGGTCATGTAGGGCGAGTGTTGTCGACCAGACCCTCTGTACGGCCGGAAGCTTGTGGTAATAATTTTAAATGTATCCCCAGCTACAGCTTCCTTTTTGCTCTGGTACAGAGAGTCCAACAGCTTCCACAAGTCGTCAAATTTCAAACTTGGCACCGGTTTGAAGGGTATGTGGAAGTCTGTGTCTAGTTCATCCGCCGTAAACGTTAACCCTACCTTGCTTTCGGCATCCAAACTCTCGACTATATGCTCGTAAATGCCCCGTAAGCCCTGTTTAAGCCACTGTTCAGGCTCTTGAACAGCAGCATCAAGGGGGTTTAGCCTGAATTCGATGCAGTGCTGTTGCATTCTATACTTTTGGTTAGATTTGCTAAAGTCCCGTACAATGGTGAAAGCCATTATTATTCTTCAAACACAAAGCCGGGAAAAAGTTTTAAAAAGTTTTGTTACACGTACACACACCAGCACAAGCACAAAAATGTTTACTAAGTACACACACACACACACACACACTGTTTACTAAGTACACACACACACACACACACACACACACACACACACACACACACACAAGTTTTAACTATATAAAATATTAAGCCGAAAAACTATATATATATATATATATATATATATATATACGCACAAAAATTTTTTTTACTAAGTAGACACACACACACACAAGTTTTAACTATATAAAATATTAAGTCCGCTAACTATATATAAGCACAAAAATATTTAAAAGCACACATACACAAGTTTAACTATACACTCAATTATACGAAAAATGTTTAATAATCTAAATATGGTTTAATTTTTAACACAAAAACATAAATACCTGTATAAACAACTGCTTGACGTAAGTGGTGAAGATCGGTTTCGAGAGTTCTTTTATAGAGCTACAAGTATGTGTGTATGTGTGTGTATGTGTATGTGTGTGTGTGTGTGTGTGTGTGTGTGTGTGTGTGTGTGTGTGTGTGTGTGTGTGTGTGTGTGTGTGTGTGTGTGTGTGTGTGTGTGTGTGTGTGTGTGTGTGTGTGTGTGTGTGTGTGTGTGTGTGTGTGTGTGTGTGTGTGTGTGTGTGTGTGTGTGTGTGTGTGTGTGTGTGTGTGTGTGTGTGTGTGTGTGTGTGTGTGTGTGTGTGTGTGTGTGTGTGTGTGTGTGTGTGTGTGTGTGTGTGTGTGTGTGTGTGTGTGTGTGTGTGTGTGTGTGTGTGTGTGTGTGTGTGTGTGTGTGTGTGTGTGTGTGTGTGTGTGTGTGTGTGTGTGTGTGTGTGTGTGTGTGTGTGTGTGTGTGTGTGTGTGTGTGTGTGTGTGTGTGTGTGTGTGTGTGTGTGTGTGTGTGTGTGTGTGTGTGTGTGTGTGTGTGTGTGTGTGTGTGTGTGTGTGTGTGTGTGTGTGTGTGTGTGTGTGTGTGTGTGTGTGTGTGTGTGTGTGTGTGTGTGTGTGTGTGTGTGTGTGTGTGTGTGTGTGTGTGTGTGTGTGTGTGTGTGTGTGTGTGTGTGTGTGTGTGTGTGTGTGTGTGTGTGTGTGTGTGTGTGTGTGTGTGTGTGTGTGTGTGTGTGTGTGTGTGTGTGTGTGTGTGTGTGTGTGTGTGTGTGTGTGTGTGTGTGTGTGTGTGTGTGTGTGTGTGTGTGTGTGTGTGTGTGTGTGTGTGTGTGTGTGTGTGTGTGTGTGTGTGTGTGTGTGTGTGTGTGTGTGTGTGTGTGTGTGTGTGTGTGTGTGTGTGTGTGTGTGTGTGTGTGTGTGTGTGTGTGTGTGTGTGTGTGTGTGTGTGTGTGTGTGTGTGTGTGTGTGTGTGTGTGTGTGTGTGTGTGTGTGTGTGTGTGTGTGTGTGTGTGTGTGTGTGTGTGTGTGTGTGTGTGTGTGTGTGTGTGTGTGTGTGTGTGTGTGTGTGTGTGTGTGTGTGTGTGTGTGTGTGTGTGTGTGTGTGTGTGTGTGTGTGTGTGTGTGTGTGTGTGTGTGTGTGTGTGTGTGTGTGTGTGTGTGTGTGTGTGTGTGTGTGTGTGTGTGTGTGTGTGTGTGTGTGTGTGTGTGTGTGTGTGTGTGTGTGTGTGTGTGTGTGTGTGTGTGTGTGTGTGTGTGTGTGTGTGTGTGTGTGTGTGTGTGTGTGTGTGTGTGTGTGTGTGTGTGTGTGTGTGTGTGTGTGTGTGTGTGTGTGTGTGGGTGGGCAGTACCTGTTGTATAACTGTGATCCTTTCTAATATTTACCGTTAATTTTTCTATAAATATTCATGATAACACCTACGTTACTAAAAAGAGCGAAAAGCTGAACATGTTGACCTTGCTTTCTCCATAAACTTTAATCATCTCTAAGCTGTAACGTCTATTTCTATTTATATTTACTAGATAACACATATATGTCTGTTTGTTTTACAAGAGCACGTGAAAAAAAATAAAGTTGCTGAATAATAATCACTCGTATCTCAGCTTATTGTAATAGTATTTTTGAGCTGGGGGCAAAGCAAAGTTTGTTGTTATGAATCAACGAGGTTGGACCGCCTCGGGCTTAAGTGAATTTGCCGTCGTTTGTTTACTTTATCATAGATACAGAGTGTTTAGACAGTTATGAACAAAATTTGTTTCGATTCCTTTGCTGTAGCTTCTGTTTTTCACTTGTTGCGTGTCTTTCTCTTATTTCATCAACTATAGCATATAAAACATAGCGTGTACGTATTTGTTATAAGCAACTGATATCGATATATTAATCCTTGGTCTGTTTCATGTGTGTCTGCAAATACGTTGTTTCTTATGGAAAAAACGTATCAAAAGCTCTATATTAGACAAAAAATACATGTAATCTTATGCAAAATAGGAACGATTTAAGGTGTGAGCGAGGCCTTTTCTGCAAACACAAATAATGAGATGATGTCATCTTTTCGGTTATATTTGTATTCTAGACAAGCTCAAACACGAATAATGGGGTGATTGAACAGATATAACACAAGATAACATTCACCAAGGTCATCAACTGACAGGTTGTTTACCCCTAAGCGAGCCTCTCTCTTGCGTATATTAAACAGAGTGTACAAGCTCAAACAGGATCAAGGTTAACAAACTGTAAAACGTTGTTTTATCCTTTTGTAGGCCCCACTCTCTTACGTCTGTTTGTTAAACACCATGTACAGACTCAAACAAGATTATCTATGATACTTGTTGAGGGGAATCAATTGTCTGTCTGTCTGTTTCCTTAACACAGGAGACACTTGGACCAAAGAACATGGCTATTTGCTACGTTTTACCTGTGTTGCACACTCTAACTGTTGTTAAACTGCTGTCTGTCTGTCTGTCTGTCTGTTATTACACAGCTCTGTCAGTCTAAGCAAAGACAACAACAAGTTGTCATGACACGCTTGTTACACGGCTGTATAAGCTCAAACAAGGTTCTATATTATACTTGTTGGGCAATCATTGGTCTGTCTCTCTGTGTGTGTGTGTTATTACATACCTCTGTCTTGTCACTTCAAGCAAAGACTTTGAGCTGTCATGACGTGTGTGTGTGTTATATGCTTTCAAACAACATGTACAAGCTCTAACAAGACATCAAGATGCCATGACACGTTTGTTACACGGGTGTATAAGCTCAAACAAGGTTCTATATGATACTTGTTGGGCAATCGTTGGTCTGTCTGTGTGTGTGTGTGTGTTATTACATACCTCTGTCTTGTCACTCCAAGCAAAGACTTCGAGCTGACATGACGTGTGTGTGTTATATGCTTTCAAACAACATGTACAAGCTCCAACAATAGCAAGCAGTTGTCTGTCTGTCTGTCTGTTTCCTTAACACAGGAGACACTTGAACCAAAGAACATGACTGTTTTGCAGTGTTTTACCTGTGTTACACGCTCTAACTGTTGTTAAACTGTTGTTTGTCTGTCTGTCGGTCTAAGTAAAGACATCAAGCTGTCCTGTGTGTTATATCCTTTCAAACAGCGTGTACAAGTTCTAACAAATGGCAATCAGTTGTTTCTCTGTCTGTTTCCTCAACACAGGAAACACTTGGCTATTTTTGATACGTTTTAGCAGTGTTACACGCTCTAACTGCTGTTAAACAGCTGTCTGTCTGTCTGTTTGTTATTACAAACACATCTGTCTGTCAGTCTAAGTAAAGACATCAAGCTGTCCTGTGTGTATATCCTTTCAAACACCTTGTACAAGCTCTAACAATGGTAATCCATTGTCTGTCTGTCTGTCTGTTTCCTCAACACATGAGACACTTCAACCAAAGAATATGACTATTTTTGTTACGTTTTACCTATGTTACTAGCTCTAACTGTCGTTAAACGTCTGTTTGTCTGTCTGTCTGTTTGTTATTACACAGCTCTGTCACTCCAAGCAAAGACAACAAGTTGTCATGACGACGTTTGTTACACGACTGTACAAGCTCAAACAAGATTATCTATGATACTTGTGGGGGCAATCTATTGTCTGTATGTCTGTTGTTACACACATCCATTAGTCTAAGCAAAGCCTTCATGCTGTCATGACGTGTGTTATATTCTTTCAAACAACGTGTACAAGCTCTAACAATGGTATTCAATTGTTTGTCTGTCTGTCTGTTATTACACAGCTCTGTCACTCCAACCAAAGACAACAAGTTGTTATGACAACGTTTTGTTAAACAGCTGTGTCTGTCTGTATGTTGTTACACACATCCATTAGTCTAAGCAAAGCCTTCGTGCTGTCATGACGTGTGTTATATCCTTTCAAACAACGTGTACAAGCTCTAACAATGGTATTCAATTGTTTGTCTGTCTGTCTGTTATTACACAGCTCTGTCACTCCAACCAAAGACAACGTTTTTGTTAAACAGCTGTTTCCTCAACACAGAAGACACTTGAACCAAAGAACATGACTGTTTTGCTACGTTTTACCTGTGTTACTTGCTCTAATTGTTGTTGTTAGACTGCTGTCTGTCTGTCTGTCTGTTATTATTATTACAGCTCTGTTTGCCTAGGCAAAGACATCGAGATGTCATGACACGTTTGTTACACGGCTGTATAAGCTCAAACAAGATTATCTAACATACTTGTTGGCATTCGATTGTCTGTCTGTCTGTTGTTACACACATCTGTCAGTCTAACCAAAGTAGTGTTGGGCACTGACTGACTGATTCGACTCACTGAATCGACTCCCACCAGTGAATCAAGTGAATCGATTCAGTTGCTGAAACGACTCCCGAGTCCGAGTCCCGAGTCCGAGTCACCGACTCACTCTCACTTTCAGGACTCTTGGTCCCTGAATCCGAATCCGATTCACTGATTCACCACTCACCGACTCATCTCATGATTGAATCGGAATCGGACTCGGAGATTTGAGTCTGAGACTGAGAATGGGAGTCGCCACCTCGCAACAAGAATGGATCGATTCCGATTAGGGTCTCGTACGTGACTTTTACAAAGTAGGAGAGATGATATGGTCAAGGTCAATGCCATAAAGCTATAAGCCATCTTGGCGCCTAAAAAAGATTACCTGCCACCTGCATCTGCATGCTCTTTGCTTGAGAAATGCCAAAGCTTTAATTATAATTATAAATTATTGAGTATAAATTCTTATTCATACTAAGTATTAAAGTCATTTAATAATATTAAAAATTATAATATTCATAAAATACACATAGGTATCTTAAACACATTGTGTAAAATAAAAGGAGAAACCTGTGCATTCTGATTATAGTTAATTTTCAATGTTAGTTGATTACCTAAATTAATAGCAGTATTCTTTTATAATGTTTTGTTTCATTATAACTTACACTTGCCTTTATTTAAGATATCTATAGAATATTAACAATTTACAATAGACGTACACCTACTCCCTTTTCTCTTCTAGTGAATTTTCTTAGAAAAAAATCACTAATGGGAAGATCTTAACTTTTGAATTTTGAATATTTTTTTTTCAAATGAGCGCGAATTAGGACCCCTAGAACAAGGTCCAAGGTCAGTTAAAAAAAAAATATATATATATATATATATATATATATATATATATATATATATATATATATATATATATATATATATATATATATATATATATAACATATAGTGGCCCAAATTTGCGCTCATTTGATAAAGTTCGGGACGCAACAAGTGCGTTATGATAGTGAATTTTTATTAAATGCTTCAAATTTGAATAACTCAATTTTCTATAAACTTAGAAAGTTTAATTTTGGTATGTAGTAAGGTCTCTCCTAAGACAAGATATCAACCAAATTTTATTAAAGTAATTTTGTAATTTTCGGAGAAAAAATTTTTTTTGAAAGAAAATTCAAAATTTGAATAATTCAGTTTTCTATAAACTTAGAAAGTTTAATTTTGTTACGTTGTAAGGTCTCTCCTAAGGATATATATATATATATATATATATATATATATATATATATATATATATATATATATATATATATATATATATATATATATTATTATTATTATTATTATTGTTTATTAGCAAAAATTATACCTTATGTTAGTACAATAAGTCTTAGACTTGTGCTGTATTATAACACAATTTGGAAGGTTATATCCTAAATAGTTTGACAGTTCTACACCAAATTCAGTAAACTTCAAATTTTGACGTTCCGAATGTAATTTCTTTTGCCCTTCTATTTCTCACCTTCTGATACTTCAACCATCACCTTCATTTACCATAAATCTCTGCTATTCCATTATGTCTTTCTGACTGCTATTCTTTCCAAGCAATCCATATTTTTGCCAAAATGTTTAAATTTGTAGGAGACAAAAATTACTTTAGTTTGACAAACAATAACTCACTAATTACTATATATATATATATATATATATATATATATATATATATATATATATATATATATATATATATATATATATATATATATATATATATATATATATATATATATATATATATATATATATATATATATATATATATATATATATATATATATATATATATATATATATATATATATATATATATATATATATAAACATATAAAAATTGAAACTGACCCCGGATATGGGTCTAGGGGTCCTAAATCGCGCTCATTTGAAAAAAAATTTGCAAAGTCTCACCATCGATACCTCTCTATTGGTGCATTTAAAAAAATAAAAATTCATTAAAAACGTTTGGAAAGTCTCACCATTAATACCTTTCTGTTAGCAAATTTTTTAAAATAAAAACTCGCTAATATGGCGTGTTTGTTTAGATTTAGAACAAATAACATATTAAGCTGATGTACCTAATGAAATGTTTTAAGACATATATTTCTCATTTATTCCGCATACTTATTTAATAAACGAAAAAGTTATACAATTTATTTGTTTTATTACTATTACTATTATTTCATTGCTTTTGTAACTAACAAAATCAAGCATATATTCCTTTTGCAGTTTAAATATTAAGTATTGAAAATACAACTGAAAGCGGCTAGACATGAGGCAAGTATAAGTAGCAATTAGCAATGTTAAATGTTGGGGATAAGCTTTTTATAGCTGTGCGTTATTATTTTTAGGTCTGATATTTTCACTGTCTCTACATCTACAATATATAGGCATGTTAGGGTTTTGGGTTTTAGGAGTCATAAATCATAAGGCCCATGTAAAACTAGAGTGGTTAAGAATTACGAGTGAGAAATACCCTGGTGACTGGCGACTTATTTTACGTTACGCCACGTTATAGATTAGATTCACGGTCAGGGAGCGGTTCAAGATTTGAGAGTTACAAATCACAATGCATCAATATGATTCTTGCGACTCCGATTCAGTTATGGACGACTCAAGAGTCATGAGTCTTGAACGAGGTGAATCGAGTCCGATTCCGATTCAGTCATGGACGACTCCGAGTCTTAAACAAATCATTAAATCATGAGTCGAGGTGAGTTGGGATTGGGAGTCGGATTCGGAGCCGACTCAGTGAATCGATTCATTTCAGTGAGTTGAATCTTGGGACTCGACTCACTTAAATGACTGATTCTGCCCATCACTAAACCAAAGACATCGAGTTGTCCTGTGTGTTATATCATTTCAAACAGCGTGTACAAGTTCTAACAATGGCAATCAGTTGTTTGTCTGTCTGTTTCCTCAACACAGGAGACACTTGGCTATTTTTTGATACGTTTTAGCAGTCGGTTGTTAAACAGCTGTATGTCTGTCTGTTTGTTATTACAAACACATCTGTCTGTCAGTCTAAGTAAAGACATCAAGCTGTTCTGTGTGTATATCCTTTCAAACACCTTGTACAAGCTCTAACAATGGTATTCAATTGTTTGTCTGTCTGTCTGTTATTACACAGCTCTGTCACTCCAACCAAAGACAACGTTTTTGTTAAACAGCTGTTTCCTCAACACAGAAGACACTTGAACCAAAAGAACATGACTGTTTTGCTACGTTTTACCTGTGTTACACGCTCTAGTTGTTGTTAAACTGCTGTCTGTCTGTCTGTCTGTTATTATTATTACAGCTCTGTTTGCCTAGGCAAAGACATCGAGATGTCATGACACGTTTGTTACACGGCTGTATAAGCTCAAACAAGATTATCTATGATACTTGTGGGGGCAATCTAGTGTCTGTATGTCTGTTGTTACACACATCCATTAGTCTAAGCCAAGCCTTCGTGCTGTCATGACGTGTGTTATATATCCTTTCAAACAACATGTACAAGCTCCAACAATGGTATTCAATTGTCTGTCTGTCTGTCTGTTTCCTCAACACAGAAGACACTTGAACCAAAGAATATGACTATTTTTGTTACGTTTTACCTATGTTACAAGCTCTAACTGTCGTTAAACGGCTGTTTGTCTGTCTGTCTGTTTGTTATTACAAACGCATCAGTCTAAGTAAAGACATCAAGCTGTCATGTCGTGTTTGTTAAACAGGTGTACAAGCTCAAACAAGGTTCTATATGATACTTGTTGGGCAATCAATTGTCTGTCTGTCTGTCTGTTTCCTCAGTTTACCTGTGTTACACACTCTAACTGTTGTTAAACAGCTGTGTGTCTGTCTGTCTTTTATTACACAGCTCTGTCAGTCTAAGCAAAGACTTCGAGCTGTCAACGTCTATATGTTTTGTTTGGTTCAAGTGGATGTCATTAAACAACTGTGTTATTTCTATAAGGGGCCCCCATTCAAGACCTCAACATACGTTAGTGTGTGTTAAGCCGTGAAACATGTATGACGTCTCTTGCTATATGTAAGTATACTATTATATTATTTATGTTTGCATACAAACAATACTTATCAAACAATCCTCGTATATCAAAGTTTAGTTTTCTTGTTTTAAATTGAGTTTTGTTACTTGTGTGTTTTTGATCACTCCCTATATAAATTCATTCAAAATAGAAAACACTAACATAAACAAACCTCCATAAAACCCGGTCTCCAGTTTTATTACCCCATTAAACAAACTCATTAACATATCTAGATGTAAATACATTTTGTTATTGATAGTTTGCTTCAAACGTTTTTGTTTTTAAATGATATTAGATAGGTAAATTGGAACGTCTTTAAATATCTTTTTTACTATAAAATATCTTTTACTATAAAATATACCCATTGTTTTTAAAAAATTACCGTACCTATTATATATTCAATTGGAATGTAATAGATACCCCCCCTGCCCACACACACACAAACTCATCAGCCTGATAAACTCGTTTTATGTAACAGGTTTTATTTTATATATACCACTGCGAACAAACTTTCATCGTATGTCTGAATAGCATGATCGGTTTAGGGACGTTTGCATATCTTAGTAAGCTGTATGGTTGGGGGTTCAAATCTAATTTCAGGCGAATGCTTTTCTTTCAAAAATCATATTTCAAATTAAAATTAAATTTCAAATTACCCGCTCAATATATCTTCCTAATATATGTAAGTGTGTGACTAAACCGAATGACTGTGTCCAACAGATGTCTCCCCTCGAGCTAGGGAATATTCTCCCACTCTACAACTTTACAAATAGAATGTTCTCTAGCTCGATGAGTCAGATCTCTGGACACAACAGACAGTAATTTTAAAACAAATTCAAATTTCCCGCCAAAAACGAAATACCCTAACAAACTTCAATACACCTTACCACACACAATAAACAACAAACAGCTGTCATTAATAAACAAATACATAACCTTAATAAACAAACAGATGCATGGTAATCAACACGTGTGTGTGTGTGTGTGTGTGAACATAACCTTAATAAACAAATACATAAAATTAATAAACAAACAGATGCTTGGTAATCAGTCTGTATACGAACATAACCTTAATAAACAAACAGATGACTGGTAATCAACACGTGTGCGAACATAACCTTAATAAACAAATCCATACATAACCTTAATAAACAATCAGACAAATGGTATTCGACAAACACACACATGGAGACCTGACTTGTAGATATCTATGGACACACAGGTCAGACATCTTGGAACCGCTTGTGACGTCATCACAGGTCAGACATATAAGACAGTTAATACCTAACCCGGGTTGCGGCTGTCTATGGACAGGGGTTGCCATCTTGGAACAATTGTGACGTCATCACAGGCCAGTTCCATAGAGAACCAGGGGGATTGCGGCTGTCTATCACAGGGCAGCCATCTTGGAACGCTTGTGACGTCATCTGACAGGTCAGATCTGACATCTGACAGGGCTGACAACTGACAGCTGTCAGGTCTGACACCTGACGTTGACAGCTGTCACCCAGGTCAGATGACATTGACACCTGTCAACTGTCACAGGTCAGCGCATGCGCCCGACTCGCGCATGCGCAGAAAAAAGTGGAGGGGATGGTCCCAGGTGTCCCACTATCTACTAGTGTCCTACTGTTTATCTCCAAGCAAGAGATCAATTTTAGAAAATATTTTAGAAAAACCAAAAAAGATTAAATTACCTTTCGATTGTGAAGATTGTTTAAATTGTCATCCAAAGGTAAGAGTGTTGCAAAACATTGTTTTTCGACCACCTTTGGAAGCGATCGGCATTCTTGAAAATGCACCAGGTCTAAGTTCTGCGCCTGATTTATTTATCGATGCTGCTAATCAATTTATTGATCAGAGTGATCCTCGACAAATGAATAACATGCCATTACTGGATGATGCCTATGCCTGCTGAAAATGACATAAATTTAGCCAGAACACCTCCTCCGCAGGCAGTGACATTTTCAGCAAGTGTAAGAGCAGACATGTCACCTGCGGAAAACATAGAGGTTCCCACTCCCGCTGAAGATGGCCAATCATCTTCAGCGGGAGTGAGAGTCGACAGAGACTTGGGGGCTTTTATGTCGGTTGATGATGATGATGCTATGTTATCTAACATGGGTGATTCTGTGGAAGCTTACATTGCTGGTGACTATGATGTTTATTTGGCTAGCATGGCTATAGCCGTGCAGGCTTACATTTTTGTTGCATCATCACCGCAACCTACATATATTACGGAGCCAATGCAGCGGCTCCTAAATTTGGCGAATACGTTAAGGTCTCCACGGTAAATAAAAGGTGGCGACGGTGCAGTCGGGTCTACATCAACCAGTGAAATTTTGTATTTATACATCAGCTGGAGCAGTCTACATTCCAACATCTATTTTTTTTTAATTACAAGGAGCATTTTTCAAAGATGATTAGGAATTATCTTGCTACATGTGAAAAAAAAGTGAAAATTAATTAATATACGTGTCAGTTTTTTTAGTAAGGTGTATGCTTTCCATATATTTCTAAATAAACGAATTCCAAGTGTATAGTGTGTATATATTATTTCATAAATACCCATATCATTATAAATTATGACCCTACACATGATTGCCGTGAGAATACTGAAGCTACATTTATACTAAGGTGTACATGCTTTTTAATCAAATAAGTATATATATTTATTTTTTGGCGCACTATACATATCAAAAAAATAATGTCCAAGTTATAGAAACTAAGTCTAATATTGTATGCTATCTATCTATTTTCAAGTAAGCTAATTCTCATTTATGTCATTTAAAAAACAATATACATGTTTTCTCAGTTATAAAAAACACTATGTTTAATATAAACGAAGTCAAAATAGACCAATTCTACTTGCATAATTTATCTAGAGAAGTTATAAATAAAATTCATACATATCTATCCTTAGGATACTGACTGTTTAAATTAAAAAGCTTCAGGCTATCTCTGCAGAATCTTGATATTACATGCAAGTGCCTCAATTAATACCATATAAGAGAGTCCCATAATCACTTCCATAAATGGGATACATTTTAATGAAAAAAACCTTTATTTGCTATAGAGACCCGTCGACTACTCATATAAGATTTCAATGACTAATTAATCACATGGCGATCGTGCACACTTTACAACCCTAATATGGTGGGTTTTAAGTGGCAGATTATACCTATATAAAGCGAGTTTTTAAAGTGTTATATAGGAATCCTATAAACTGGATCATTATAGTTGCAGGTAAGTTTTTTTAAATTACCATCATTTATGTATAACTCCAGACTTGTATATAATAAATGCTAATTAGCCATAAAGCCATATATAGAAAGCCGCGTTGGCTCGTTGAACATCCATTACCGGTCAGACAACCTTGGAAATATTTATCGTATGTCTGTCCACGACTCCTTCAGAAAACCTTGAAAATATAAACGTATATATAAAGGAGTGAATGTATAGCGGCCATATAGTTTTTAGTGTAGCAATATTTCAAGCTAGTGAAATAAATGTCAAAACCGTGTTTCTGTGGGCACGTATTCAAGTGTCGCTACTGTTTTTTTTAATCTCCAAGCAAGATATCAATTTTAGAAAAACCAAAAAAGATTAAATTAGCTTTCGATTGTGAAGAAGATTGTTTAAATTCTCATCCAAAGGTAAGAGTGTTGCAAAACATTGTTTTACGACCACCTTTGGAATTGATCGGCATTATTGAAAATGCACCAGGTCTAAGTTCTGCGCCTGATTTATTTATCGATGCTGCTAATCAATTTATTGATTAGAGTGAACATCGACAAATGAATAACATGCTATTACTGGATGATATGGAAGCTCCTATGCCTGCTGAAAATGACATAAATTTAGCCAGAACACCTTCTCCGCAGGCAGTGACATTTTCAGCAAGTGTAAGAGCAGACATGTCACCTGCGGACAACATAGAGGTTCCCACTTCCGCTGAAGATGGCCAATCATCTTCAGCGGGAGTGAGAGTCGACAGAGACTTGGGGGCTTTTATGTCGGTTGATGATGATGATGCTATGTTATCTAACATGGGTGATTCTGTGGAAGCTTACATTGCTGGTGACTATGATGCTTATTTGGCTAGCATGGCTATAGCTGTGGAGGATTAAATTTTTTATGCATCATCACCGCAACCTACATATATTAAGGAGACAATGCAGCGGCTCCTAAATTTGGCGAATACGTTAAGGTCTCCACGGTAAATAAAAGGTGGCGACGGTGCAGTCAGGTCTACATCAACCAGGGAAATTTTGTATTTATACATCAGCTGGAGCAGTCTACATTCCAACATCTATTTTTTTTAATTATAAGGAGCATTTATAGAAGATGATTAGGAATTATCTTTCTACATGTGAAAAAAGGTGAAAATTCATTTATATCTAAGGTGTACATGCTTCTTAATCAAATAAGTATATATTTATTTTTTGGCGCACTATACATATCAAAAAAATAATGTCCAAGTTATAGAAACTATGTCTAATATTGTATGCTATCTATCTATTTTCAAGTAAGCTAATTCTCAGATATGTCATTTAAAAAACAATATACATGTTTTCTCAGTTATAAAAAACACTATGTTTAATGTAAACGAAGTCAAAATAGACCAATTCTACTTGCATTATTTATCTAGAGAAGTTATAAATAAAACTCATACCTATCTATCCTTAGGATACTGGCTGCTTAAATTAAAAAACTTCAGGCTATCTCTGTAGAATCTTGATATTACATGCAAGTGCCTCAATTAATACCATATAAGAGAGTCCCATAATCACTTCCATAAATGGGATACATTTTAATGAAAAAAACCTTCATTTGCTATAGAGACCCGTCGACTACCCATATAAGAATTCAATGACTAATGAATCACATTGCGATCGTGTACATTTTACAAGCCTAATATGGTGGATTTTAAGTGGCAGATTATACCTATATAAAGCGAGTTTTTAAAGTGTTATATAGGAATCCTATAACCTGCATCATTATAGTTGCAGGTAAGTTTTTTTAAATTACCATCATTTATGTATAACTCCAGACTTGTATATAATAAATGCTAATTAGCCATAAAGCCATATATAGAAAGCCGCGTTGGCTCGTTGGACATCTATTACCGGTCAGACAACCTTGGAAATATTTATCGTATGTCTGTCCACGACTGCTTCAGAAAACCTTGAAAATATAAACGTATATATAAAGGAGTGAATGTATAGCGGCAATATAGTTTTTAGTGTAGCAATATTTCAAGCTAGTGAAAAAAATGTCAAAACCGTGTTTCTGTGGGCACGTATTTAAGTGTCGCTACTGTCTTTTATCTCCAAGCAAGAGATCAATTTTAGAAAAACCAAAAAAGATTAAATTATCTTTCGATTGTGAAGAAGATTGTTTAAATTCTCATCCAAAGGTAAGAGTGTTGCAAAACATTGTTTTACGACCACCTTTGGAAGCGATCGGCATTATTGAAAATGCACCAGGTCTAAGTTCTGCGCCTGATTTATTTATCGATGCTATTAATCAATTTATTGATTAGAGTGAACATCGACAAATGAATAACATGCCATTACTGGATGATATGGAAGCTCATATGCCTGCTGAAAATGACATAAATTTAGCCAGAACACCTTCTTCGCAGGCAGTGACATTTTCAGCAACTGTAAGAGCAGACATGATACCTGCGGAAAACATAGAGGTTCCCACTCCCGCTGAAGATGGCCAATCATCTTCAGCGAGAGTGAGAGTCGACAGAGACTTGGGGGATTTTATGTCGGTTGATGATGATGATGCTATGTTATCTAACATGGGTGATTCTGTGGAAGCTTACATTGCTGGTAGTAGGTAAAACCATGATTGAGACCCGCTACCCCCAGCAATCCGGCTCTCTGATTGGTCCACGTGACCCACCACCCAGAATCCCTGCTCTCTGATTGGTCGAAACCCGACCACGTGACCCATTTTAGGGGGAATCCCCCAAATTTTTGTGCTCACGGCCGTCACACAGCCTGGTCTCCAGATGTGAATTTCACAATAATATCTGCGCTCGGCGCGAACGTCTGTGCGGTCTACATCCTCAGTGGATTTATCATTATTTTTGTCGTCTCCAAGATCCTATTTGCTAAAGGGCATTGCGATATCTATTTCGAAAAACATCCTCAGTGGTTAGATTATCGAAAGTGCACAATTGCTTGCGGTTTAAATTTTCGAAAAACAGCCTGTCAAAGTTTATTCTCAGTGGTCAGACTATCATTTATTATTTTTGTCGTCTCCAAGATCTTATTTTTCAGTGGTTATCTTGCTCGAGGCATTTAATATCCTCAGGGTTATCATTTTGAAAATGCACAATATTTTGCTTGCGGTCTACATTCGAATCTCCATTTTGAAACCGCATTTTGAAACCTCATAAATATCAGCGCTCGGGCTGGCACGTCTGTAGTCATGTCTAAAATAATCGTCGTGAACGATCATCTCAAGCGAAACAATCGATTCAGTTATACTAAACGACGTTTGAGTTTTAAAATTGTTCAGCCACCAGAAGATCAAGACCCCAGCCTGTGGGTGAGACAAGCCGTGGACGAAGTGGTCCTCCGAGTGGGTGCCGATATAGAGCCGGACGACAAGGTTGGTTTCTCTTTTGAGGGTAGCAATTTGGATTATCCGATATGGATGCATTTCCGCGAGGCCAGCACCCTGACGACCGAAGACCTGTGGGACCTGATGACCGCCGTCTTCCAGAGCAACTCGACGGGGTTGCACACGGACACGTTTCTGCTGACCGCAACGATCGTGAGTATGCCTAAAGGTACAGGTCGAAGAATCAGAAAATATAATACGTTTGAGGAAGAGTGCCGTAGAAGACGGGGTATTATCAACATTAGCAACAAAGATAATATGTGTTTGCCAAGGGCTTTAGTCGTGGGCAGAGCGTATGCTGTAAATTCTCCTCTCAAGTCGAGGCGCAGAATGAATAAAGGTAAATGTCTGGACCACAAATTTACAAAACTGTTGAATGATTCGAAAATAATTATACCTAATGAAGGTGCAGGAATTCCTGAACTTCTTGAATTTCAAAAATACATGAAAGGCTTTCAAATTGTGGTTTATGACTACGATAGCAAAGGGAGAAACGTAATTTTTGAGGGGGCCCCAGATGAAAAGAAAATAAATCTCGTGCTACACGAAAATCATTTTGGTGTGATAACATCTTTAACAGCTGCTTTTGCTTGTAACTATTATTGTGAAGTTTGCCATAAGTCATACGAGAAAAAAGATACTCACCGCTGTTCTGCAACTTGTCCTTGCTGCCAGCAGAAGCCGCCTTATGAGAAGGTGAGAAAAGAAGTTCTATGCTCTGATTGTAACCGAAAATTCAGGGGTGAGGAATGTTATGAGAAACACATCACAAACGGTATATGCTGTAAAGTGTCGAGATGCCCTGAATGTCTCAGAACTGTCAGACGTGATAGAGAACATGTATGTGATGAAATATTATGCAAGATTTGTTTTAAACATCAAACATCACCACATTTTTGTCACATGCAAGTAGATAAGAATAACCCGAGATTGAAAGACATTCTCTTCATTTTTTACGATCTTGAATGCAGACAAGACGAAATATTAGCTAATGGAGACAGACTGCATATTCCTAATTTATGTGTCTTTCAACGAAGATGTACAGATTGTTTGTACGCAGAGACCTGTAATCGATGCGGTCATCGCGAACACGTACTCAAAGGAGAGACTTGTATTGAAACTTTCATGAAATACGTTATGAATGAACGTCTAAGATTCAAGAAAATAACATGTATTGCACACAATGCAAGAGCATATGATAATATCCATCTGTTGCGTTATATCTTGGATAAAACTGAGCTTACACCCAAGCCTATCATGAGAGGAAGATCTATTATTCTGATGACCGTAGAGAACGTAAGTTTTTTAGACTCTTTAAATTATTTCCCGATGAAACTGTCAGCACTGCCCGAAGCTTTTGAGCTGGGTCCGCAACTTTGCAAAGGATACTTTCCACATTTGTTCAATTCGAAAGAAAATGAAAACTATGTGGGTGTTCTGCCTGACATATCTTATTATGACGTTGATTTTATGAAAGATGAAGACCGTGATAAATTTATCGAATGGTACAAAGAACATCAGAACGATACTTTCGACATGCAAAAAGATCTCGTGAAATATTGCTCTAGCGACGTAAGCATCTTAACCAAAGCATGTTTGAAATTTCATGAACTTTTCATGACCAAATTGAATGTTAGCCCTTTCACAGAAGCCTGTACAATTGCTTCTGCTTGTAATTTAGTGTTTCGTCGCAATTTTCTACAGCCAGACACAATATCTATGATTCCTCAGAAAGGTTATAGGAATGTAGACAAACAGTCAAAGATTGCAACAATGTGGTTAATCCACGAAGAACTTGAACGTGGAATCGACATAAAACACTCTGCAAAACAAAGGGAGATTATAGTAAAGGGTGTGAAAGTTGATGGTTATTGTGAAGAGACAAGGCAAATCTTTGAATTTAATGGCTGCTTTTATCACGGGCACGAATGTATTCTCTTTCGAAGAGACGACCCCATAGCTGGAGATCCTATGGACACACTCAATCAAAGGCTTGAAAGAACGCTGGCAAGAAACGAGAGGCTCAGAAATTTAGGCTACGAAGTAATTGAGAAAAACGAGTGTGTCTTTCGCAATGAATTGAAAAGTAATAAAGAGCTTGCGAAAATCTTAGAGAAACATCCCCTAATGGCGAGCGCTCCATTAAATCCACGAGATGCTTTTTTCGGAGGTCGTACAGGGAATACAAGAACATTTTACAATTGCAAGGCAAACGAAAAGATGAAATATGTCGACATATGCAGCCTCTACCCATGGGTTTGCAAATACGGGAAATTTCCAGTAGGACATCCTGAAATTTATGTCGGGGAAGAATGCAAGGAACTTGACCTGAAATCAACTGAAGGACTCATCAAATGTAAGATACTACCGCCGCGAAATCTGTATTTTCCAGTGCTTCCTTGCAAAATGAACGGGAAGCTCATGTTTGTGTTATGCAAAAAGTGTGGAGACGAAATGAATCAGAAAGAATGCAAGCACACACCCGAGGAACGAACACTGAGTGGAACTTGGGTGATCGATGAAGTGAAGAAAGCCTTGGAGAAAGGTTACAAGATGATACAAATACATGAGATATGGAAATACCAAGTTCAGCAATATGACAAGGAAAATAAAACCGGTGGTCTTTTCACAGAAATGATGAATCATTTTATTAAAATGAAGGAACAAGCAAGCGGATGGCCAGTCGACTGTGTGAACGACTCAGAGAAAAATGCATACATCGAGGACTTTTTCCAAAAAGAAGGTATACAAATGGAGATTAATGAAATTATGAAGAATCCTGGACTCAGAGCGCTAGCCAAGTTGATGCTCAATAGCTTCTGGTGAGTTTTCACGTTATTTTTCATTATAGCTATTGATTATTTTTCTTTTAGGGGAAAATTTGGTCAGAGGAATGATCTCCCAAAAACAAGTATAGTCAGAAATGCAGGCGAAATGTTCTCTATGCTTACGACTCGCAGGCATATTAGTGGACCATGTGGAAGAAGTGAATGAAACGGTTGTTTTAGTCACTTATCACAAAGAAGAAGAAAACCTTGACCCTTTGCATACAGGGAACGTCGTTATCGCCGCATATACAACGACGCAGGCAAGGCTGAAACTTTACGAGTACTTGGAAAAACTGGAAGATCGAGCAGTCTACAACGATACAGATGCGGTTGTTTACATCTCCCGACCTGGTGAATGGGACATACCAACGGGGCATTCCTTAGGGGAAATGACCGATGAGTTGGAGAAATATGGACCAGGCAGTTACATTACTTGTTTTGTATCAGGCGGTCCTAAAAATTATGGAAAGTTAATTTTTTCACCAAAATTTCATACCTATTTCACCAACTGTGTTAGAAAGGGTTTCAACATAAATTTTGCCACAGGTAAAACCCTTAATTTCAATACAGTGTGCAATATGATGCAAAGAAAATGGGAACTAGCAGCAATACCCATTGCCACAAAAAGCATCAGAATAACATCATCGCATCAGCTCGTAACACGAGTCAGCAAGAAAATCTACAAGCCCTGCCTAACAAAGAGAAGGTTCTTCAAAAATCATGAATCGTTACCATATGGTTACAAGAAGAAGAGATCAAGAAGAAAATGAAAATATGATTATAGAGTTTCCTTTCACTTGTAAATTTCATTGTTATAAAAATGGCTAGCATTAAAAATATCAAATCAAAATTGAATCTTTTTTAATACCGAAATGTAAAAACATTACGTTATCAACATTTTACAATTGCATTATATAAACTGATTAAGGATGAACTAGAAATTTTTGTAAAAGAATCAGCTTTTATTTTTATCGTGGAAAATCGTAGATTTTTTTTTTGATTTAAATATGTCGTGATATAAAAATCAATTTTCAACTATTTGTATGTTCCAGAAAACTGATTAAAATGATGAATTTGCACAGAATCATAGTATGTTTCTATATAGGAATCACAGATTTTTTTTTTTTTGTTCTAAATATGTCGCTCTTGCTGAAATATATTTTCAATCATCTATAATGTTTATTGTTGACATTCTAGGATATTTTGATATTTGTATAAGTCATATAAATAGTATCCTAATCAAAGGTAATACAACAGCCTCTAGAAATCAAAAAACAACTGTAATAACAAGTGATAGGTAATCAACAGAGACAGCGATTTCCAGGTTTGGCATGAAATTTTACAAACATGTTGATGTACGTATGGTTTCCGAAAACAAAATATCCAGAATTTCCGAACTCGGATAACAGTTTAAGCTGTGGTTACAGGTTGTTTATTTAAAATTATGTTTTTATGGAATTCGGAACAAATGTTCTATATATAAGAAATTGTTTTAGACTTTTCATTCAGTTTCAAATTATTTTGTACGTGTATCAAGTCTACCAAGAAAATGTTGAAAAAGATAACCATTATAGAAGAGACAACCACAAATAATGAGGTGTTAGAACAGAAGACGCTTGTCTTCAAAATCAATAGCCCTCCAGCCTCCAACCTGTCGGATCAAAAACTTGCAGAGTGGTTCGAGGATTCAGTCATTGCAGCTGTCGATCATTTGGCCAGGCCAGTCAAAAGGGGAAGTTTGTTCGGCATGTTTTTCGCATTGCTGAGCCGAGGCAAATTCGGATGCGTCCCAATCAGTTGCATCAGGCAGATAAAATATGCAGATGTATGGGACGGCATTGACTGCTTATTACCTAGAGGACTACTCATGCAAGAGGTATTTTCGGAGGAGAAACCATCGCCGATGTTCAGATTCATCTCAATGGAAATGTTCAGTGATTAGTATATTGTAATTTATTTTAGGATTATTTATATTTTATTTGTTAGGCTCAGTAATAAAATTTTATTTTAAACCATTGTTTTTATTCTACCAAATTATTCCAATGAATAGAAAATAGCTTTTTGACAAAGTGTTCGTTTCGAATTTCATATTTTCCTTAGATTAGTAATTCACTTTTCAACAGCTCTGACTTGAAAAAATAAAGAATTGACCCTTGCATGAAAATGCGCACTGTAATAATTTATAACTCAATAAAAAGGTTAGAAAGCAATTTCCAGGAAGAGATTAAAATATCGTTTGAAAATTGTAGCATTTGTTCTAACTATAATTCATTTCCATACACAATAAAAAATTTAGAAAAAATTAAAGTCTTTGGAATACAGATGGAATGAAACATACAGATACGAAATCAATTATTAGCTGAATGATAACTAGAAAAATCAATCAAATATTAATTGAAGAAACTGTGAATGTAATATAAGGTGTTTGCCTTCGTATGCTTTTTGATAGGCCTTTAGTGTTTGCCTGAGCCGAGCGAATGCTTTATGTTTGTAATATTCTATATGATCGGTTGTTAAGCTTTTTATTTCATCAGAAGAAAATCAAACATACAGGTTTGCTTCATGAATTAACAGAACCAGATGTACTTTTCTAGCGAAATCACTAAAACTAGAAAAAATCAATCAAAATATTAATTGAAGGAAATGTAATAAAAAACAATTTTGAAGCAGAAACTTTAATTCAAAATGAATAGCAAAATGAAATTCTACCCCTTGGAAAATCTAGCAAAAAAATCATTCAAAGCTGTAATGAAATTTGTTACTAAGTTGATATCAATTAAAGACTGTGAATGTAACAAAAAAACTTTATTTACTGAAGCAGAAGCAGAAACATACGGTAAGCTTCATAAATTAACAAACCCTTATGTACTTTTTTCTAGCGAAATCATGAATGATAACTAGAAAATCATTCAAATATTAATTGAAGGAAAATGTGACAAAAAACAATTTGAAACAGAAACCTTATTTCAAAATTAATAGCAAAATTAAATTCTACAACTGGAAAATTTAGCAAAAAAAATTCAACACTGTAATGAAATTTGTTACTAGGTTCGGTTATAGGTTTCATCCTTATTACCCTTAATTACATAAAAGTGACCTCTGGTTTTCCAGGGATCACTTTTTGATTCGTAAAAATCAACCAGTTCTCTTGAATTCTTATTCGCCAACCAGTTATCAAATCTTCGACCACCATCCTGGCACAGCTTGATTAAAAAGAAAACACTCAATGAAATATGATTTGTGAGTATTATTTATTACGAAGAATACTGTATCCAACTGGAGGTTTTGTTAAAAACTCTGTAACTTCTTAAAATATTTAACGTTTCAACTATCTTAAAAATCAAAGAGTTTCTACAATTATGAATTTATTTCTATTTATTTTGGTAACAAGTTCAAAAGCCAATTATACAATGCGATACAATTATTGATACTGCACATAGATTTTTTGTTTTTGTGACTCGGACAACTGGGGAATCCTCTTCCAAATTTTGGGCACTCCGATGATTGTTCTACATTTATTATGGCAACGGCCTTACCAATTACTCTGAGCTGATCTTCAACGAACTTCTGTTTATTGGCACCTTTGACGTAAATTCTGTCGATTCCTTCGTCAAGAATGTATTTTTTGAAAATGAACGGTAATTCACTTAATCTGCTGTTTCCGATGTTGTAGTCCAGACCATGGTGAAATTTTTGAACAAATTCCACGTGTCTTAAAGTGTGTGAAGCCAAATTGTATAAAGGGATTGATGGCCTGAACAGAAAATGACGTGTCTTGTTCCCATCATATATAGCCAATTCCTTAGGGACAAACTCTGGGATGCAGAACCCTTGGATGTCGATTACTACGAACTTCATTGTGGTTTGGAAATTTATTGAAAAATCAAACTTCTCAGTGTTGTTACCTTTTTGATATAATATAAATTTATTCCGCACTCGCTGCAGCGTCTATGATAAAATGTAAATCTCTTCGAAAATTCTTGGGCCTTAATAATTACCATCATTTCGTCCATGAAACACGTTGAACAAGGGAATTTTTGAACACACTCAAAACACAGAAACCGCGTGTAATAATGACGTTTACGTTCACCCGTAACAAAGTCGTAATGACCAATTTGATTACAAAACACCCGTTCACAGTATTCTTTGTAACCTGAATAATTATATCGGTAGCAAATCATATTTTTCACTGAATATTATAGCTCTGTGTACCCTTTTTATAAGCTCACAGAAAATATTGAATCAAAGAAAATAAGGTGCCCTCTTTCCTGAAAATATTTTTGCTTGACAAATCAAAGGAAAATAAAACTACCACAATATCCTGAATAATATTTTCTTGAGAGATATTTGCAAAATCAAAAATAACCGCTAGCGTGTTTAGAAAAATAAAATACGAGAAAAATAAGTAAGGCACTAACCACAATATCCTGAATGATATTTTCTTTGAGAGATATGCTGATTTGTAAATCAAATTAACCACTGTTCATAAAAATAAATACTAGAAAAAATGAGTAAGACAATAATAACCACATCCTATGTTCAAATTTACAAAACTATTAAGCAAACAGAAAAATAGGTTAATCTCTTACTATTGTTCGACAAATAGATAAGCTATTCAAAGAAAATAAAACAAGTCCATAACATCCTGACAATAAATTAAAGAAAAATAAAGCCTCAATAATATTTTGCTTTTAGAAATAGACTGAGTTGTGTGTATCAAACCACAGCATAAACTGATAATAAACTGGTGTAACTTACGAAAACATATTTTTATTTTATTTTTTTTGATATTACATCATAGAAAATAATACGGTAAATTCTAGCTATTAATTCGAAAAGTGAAATTCTCGTTTACAAAAAATATTTAGTCTGTTGGAAAAAGTTGTCATCAGATAAAATTATTGAAGTTCGGAGATCACGATTCAACATAAGGCTCTTGCAACATGGGTAAGCTCTTGATTCTTAGTTTTTTACACTCGGAATTTGCAATAAATATTTCTACAGAATTCCAACAACAAATTATATCAATTTGTAGGCAAAGACTCACCGGGTTTATGTCTGATGAGGTATGTAGATGCTGGATACATAAAAACGCTGTTTCACTAAGTTAACATTTCCAGGATAATCTCAGGGTAATCGAAATGCCTCCAGATTTTACGCCACCATTCAAATATAGATTATTCTTCACGGGCTTGGTGAACAACACTTTCATATCGCTTTGGGTCTGCACAGAACAAGTCGATGGCACAACATCCGTCATTATATTTTAATGTTCACTAATTATATTTTCACATCTTCTAGCTTTGTTTGATTTTTTACCTCTCAAACAAATTCACTCATCAAAAACCGTATCCCGCACAGTCGCAGCAATAATGCAAAAAAAAAAAAGAAAAAAAGAAAAGCCCTCTTCAAATGACTCTATGTAATCGGAGACATCGATGCGATCTCACCCAATTGTCCCCTGGAAGACTGTTCCTTCCGGGAGCTAAGAAACGAGACCTCCTGGGTGGTTTCAGAGGAAGGACTCGCCAACAGAAAGGGCATCTCAGTCGGACTGTGGGGGCTTGAATCAGGGGTTTGTGAGGGAAATCAAGGCAGCGATGATGGTTTAGTCTGCGGAGGGGGCGACGAGCTCGGCAGTCACAATCATTTGGGGTAGGAAAGCAATAGGTGCATAGATACCGAGGCACTCGAGGTGGTTGGGCTTGAAGAATCGGTTGAGGGATCGGTTGAGGACTTGGCTCAGGGGTTGGCTGAAGAATCGGTTGAGGACTGGGTTCAGGGGTTGTCTGAAGAATTGGTAGAGTCACAGGGCTTGGCTGAGGGCTTGGCTGAATAATAGGCTGGGGCTCGACCTCGGAACACTCGTACGCCAGACGCAAGGAAACACGCAAATCATGTGACCCGGAACTATTTGCACTTCGCGATCTGGGCGTAAAGTAATTCGGAAATCACAGTAGGCCCCTGGATATGTATCACGAGAAAGTATCCACGACATTATGCAACGACAGTAAAATACGTAATAAATGAATTTAATAATAAATTGTATATATTAATCATGTTTTACGGTGGTTTTTAACTTCCTTTCTCGATAGAGAGGTGAATCTATTGTTAAATGCTTAAATGAATTCTATAAAATTTGAGACACGATTACATTTACGATGAATGTTGCAAAAATAAACAGCAGTTTATATTATAAAAATACGTGAAAAGGTTTAATTTATTGCGGTACCCATTGCTGAGGTTGAGAATATTTTTCTTCATAAATTTATGCTCTCATTCGCAGAATGAACCGTTGATAAACATCTCTACAGTCACGTACATATAATTTATCAATGGATCAGTTTACATAATGCTCGTAGTACTTTAAAGCTTCAAAAAAAAAAAAAAATAGAATAGGCTTATATTTTCATCGGCCCGTTTTAGGTCCTATGAAAATTTGATCATATTTACATGAATGCTAAGATATATTGAAGTTCATATGTGAAAGTTTTGTGTTTTTCAGATTAAGAGTTGGTTGAATATTTTATTGAGGCGTTCTGCCATATGTTTTTGTAAGTTTATGTCTCGGTCTTTTATTTTTATAAGCTTTTAAAAATAGGACTCAGTCTTGTAGCCTCTGAAATTACATAAAATCAATCATTTATATACCTGCAAGTAGCTGAGATTTGAAAATCATCTTGATATCCCGTATATCTAAATGACTTGTGAGCTTCAGTTGGTGTTCTTTACTTATGTTTTTCTTCTCTTCTTTTTTCTTAAACGGTTGGCTCACCAACACATCAACGTCGGCGTAACGTATAGAAATATTTAAAATGTTGCGACTTTCTCTCAGAAAAATACTCACAGGCATAAAATAGTTCTGCAATATATGTGAAATTTCCATCAGATAATCTGTAATTAAAAATCATACGCACACTGGAAAATTCTTAATTAAACAAATCTCACCGTACTCTTCCATTTTCACTGTGAAAAAAGGCAGTAACATTGACGTTTACTATTTGTCGTGAAACCCTCCCCTGAGTGTCATATCCTTATCTTGTTTGTGTCGTAAAAATAATAACAACTTCTACTATAAATACGCTAGGGTTTTCTTCTTTTGTATCAGTAGTTATTTACCATGTCTAAAAAAAAATCATACTGTTGTCACATACAGAGTATCAAGAGCATTGTAGACTCTCACAAATGTCTGAGTTTGAGAGAGCTCAAGACTACATGAACAAACCGATGTTGCCTACTAAACAAAATGTTTTTATCAGAAGAATTGGTTGTCAATTTGGCTTAAAACTCAAACATTTCAAACAAATAAAGCCCGAAGAATTTCCCGTGAGTCTGGACGACGAGCTATCTGTGAATCCACCGATAGTGATTGCTACTGATGGGCAGATTTTCAGAATTCCTTTCAATTTATGGCTCAAAATTGAAACTTTCGTGGATGATGTCTGCTGCAGAAAATTAATCAATATGTTTCCAGTCAAACTCTTTATTGATGACTTTGGTATTTGGGTGCATACCTTAAATTGGCTTGGTAAGAAGTGATGAATTATGTAATTTTTCAAGAAACATACTAATGTCTGTTCGATTTTCTTCTAGTAATAAAATAATAATTTACATGTTTAATTTAATTTTAATCTGTTAGAATCTAGTTATATAAATAAGTGCTGTATTTATGTTAATTATTTTGATGGAAACATACTAATCTGTTCAATTTGCTTTCTAGTTATATAGTTTATTAACATTTTTACGGTTAATGGAAATAGAAAATTGTAGGGTATCTTATATACCCCCGTTATATATGTATCTGTCTGTTTTTTCAGTTGATTCAAACGGCTCTATGTATCTGATCTGTTTTTTTGCTGAAAAACTGCTCTATGTATCTGATCTGTTTTTCCATCTGCTCTATGTATCTGATCTGTTTTTTGCTGAAAAAATGCTCTATGTATCTGATCTGTTTTTTCTGTTCAAACGGCTCTATGTATCTGATCTGTTTTTCAGCTGAAAAACTGCTCTATGACTGGTTTTTTCAGCTGTTCAAACGGCTCTATGTATCTGATCTGTTTTTCCATCTGCTCTATGTATCTGATCTGTTTTTTGCTGAAAAACTGCTCTATGTATCTGATCTGTTTTTCCATCTGCTCTATGTATCTGATCTGTTTTTTGCTGAAAAAATGCTCTATGTATCTGATCTGTTTTTTCTGTTCAAACGGCACTATGTATCTGATCTGTTTTTCAGCTGAAAAACTGCTCTATGTATCTGATCTGTTTTTCAGCTGAAAAAACTGCTCTATGACTGGTTTTTTTCAGCTGTTCAAACGGCTCTATGTATCTGACCTGTTTTCAGTTGTTCATCCTTTAACTGATTGTATGATGTATTATTTTGTAACAATATAATAAGCTGATTGTATGATGTATTATTTGTAACAATTTAATAAAACTCTATTTCGATGATTTTTTGTTTTTTCTTACTATTCATAAAAACATTTATTTTAAAGTATATTTAAAAAGAAATAATTAATTTTTTATTTTAAAAACTTTTGTAAAAATCATAAATGCATATAAGGTGAAAGTATAGAGCAATCCCATAAAAAGATTCAGCTAACCATAGTTACACAACATTGAGATAAGAATACAACGAGGTTTGTAAATGTTTCATCATTTTAGTGCTCTTTGTGCTTATCAATCTGTGTGCGTGTGTGTGTGTGTGCGCGTGTGTGTGCGTGTGTGTGCGTGTGCGTGTGCGTGTGTGTGCGTGTGCGTGTGCGTGTGCGTGTGCGTGTGCGTGTGCGTGTGCGTGTGCGTGTGTGTGTGTGTGTGTGCGTGCGTGCGCGCGCGCGCGCGCGCGCGCGTGTGTGTGTGTGTGTGTGTGTGTGTGTGTGTGTGTGTGTGTGTGTGTGTGTGTGTGTGTGTGTGTGTGTGTGTGTGTGTGTGTGTGTGTGTGTGTGTGTGTGTGTGTGTGTGTGTGTGTGTGTGTGTGTGTGTGTGTGTGTGTGTGTGTGTGTGTGTGTGTGTGTGTGTGTGTGTGTGTGTGTGTGTGTGTGTGTGTGTGTGTGTGTGTGTGTGTGTGTGGTTAGGAAAAGCTAATGAGTAATGTTATTCACTTTAATAATTAATAAAAATAGACCAAACCTAATTCCTTTTTATCACATTTGTCTTGATTCATTCCAAATTGTAATGAATATCCTATTTGTTTTTTATAGAACACTTATCGCAGAATCCACAATATTCTCTCTTATATATCTTAAAGATGAATTGCTTTCAAGAAACATACCTTCAATAATTAGTCATTACACCAATCCTAGTCTGGGATTTATTTTTGTTGGTCGCTCGGTTCACATGTAGGCGCAGCAAACCTTTATATGTATCTGGGAATCAGTTTGACGTTATTACAGGAACCAGCATTCAAAAAAATATTAATAGATACATTCTCATCGGAAGAGAAGTTGTTGGATATCTCCAGAGTTTTACATGAAATGTCGCAGTATAATTGAACCATATCTCTTCAATGAATACTATTTATAATATTTCTTGCACGATTTTCAATTAAAATATTTCCTTTTATCTCTATAATCATCACTTGTCTTGATTCAATCGAATTGTAATGAATATCCTATCCTATTTGTTTTCATAGAACACTTAACGCAGAATCCAAAATATTCTCTCTTATATCTCTTAACATAAATTGCTTTTCAGAAACGTACGATACCTTCAATAATTAGTCATTACGCCAATCCTAGTAAATTCAAATGTCTGTGATTTTTATTGTAATTTTATTTTTGTTGGATATTTCTAGATTTTGGTGAGATTATTTTTGTAGAAATACTATTAAAAAAATGCAACCTCTGTTAGAATTGTCTGTTTTTATTCCTTTGATTCAGAAACCAACATATAATTGTATTTCTCTATGGCCTAATCTTTGAAGACCCTAATGACTCAAAAATTTTGGGAATATATCTGCAGCAGGTAAATTGTATGGTAAAACACAGAAATTTAAATAATGTCTTTTATTTTGCAAACAAAATGCTTATAATATTTCAAATTACATTTTCAAAATACAATTACAACTTTTCAAACGTGAAATCTGGTGTTGCTTTGAGTCCAGTTATCTCTTTCATACCGTGGAAAATGACTGCATATCCATCACTCAATTCCTTCATCGTATTTTCCGTGATGGCAGCAGACACCCTTTTTGGCAAGAAAACTCGTCCATGTTCCAGATGCACCAATACTGCCTGTCCAAATTTTGTATCCATTCGTGAAATGTTGAAAATTTTATATTTCTTATTCACTTCTAATTCACTTAACTTGATCGTTTCAGGAAGAGAAGCTAAATTATTTAAAAAGTTAACTTGAGCCATTTTGTTACTACAAGGCTTAACTACGATGTTGATATAAATCTCTTTTCTACAATACTGCCTTTATATACTTACCCCTTCACAGCTAATCAGTTGTTTTGTATAATTTTGTAAACATATTTTCGAAAAACATGTTAGTGGTCATTAGAGAAGGTCATCTACTTGTTGGTACAATCTTTGACCATTTTTCCTAAGATAATATATTTTCGAAAATATAATTGTGGTTACTAGGAATTCCGCTTATCGTTTGGCTTAATCTTTTTTGACCGTTTCCTAAGGATAACAAAAACATATTTGGGGCCATTTCCCTAGATAATTAATTTTTGAAAAACACATTCGCGATTAGTTATTTTTCTTGGGGCATTTCCTGAGAATAACATATTTTCGAAGGTTGAACATCTTTTTTTTTTTTTTACTTGGTTATAAATTCTATCTGTCTGTGTTTTTCTGTTAGTTTGTTTCAATCATGTACAAGCCTAGACGTCAACGTTTTCTGACAGTGCGAACGAACAAATTCATTGAGTACTTCAAGAAAAAGCAAAGTGTTGATATAAACGAAGCTTGTCACTTACTAAATATACCAAAGAGAAGAGTAAATGAAATTGTTACAGTCCTCCATCAGTGTGGTTTGGTCAAGAAAAAATCAAGAAATCTAATAGAATGGGCGAGCAGTTTGGAAATTCTAAATAATAAATGAAAAATTTAACCAAGAAATGCGATTTCTTGAAAATAATACAGAAGAGTTTGCTCAAGATAATGGGGTTTTTCTGATGGTGAAAGGTGTCAAAGACATATACAATGTTGGTGATAACATTTTTATGTTGAAAGCTACCTCTGAAAACAGTGTCGTTTGTAAATTTGATAATAATGCACTCAGCATATCCAGTGATGAAGAAATTATGAAAGCTATTGTTGTTTCGAATAAAGTGAAAGGAAACCCCCAACGAGATGTCGAACCAGTCGGAGAGATTCTCCGAACATTAGATGTTGATGATTCCCCGTGGACCACTGATGAGTTCGATAATAAGGCCCTAGCTAGTGAAAATATGAATATTGATGGGTTTTTAGAAGACGACTGTAAAACCCAACGAGATGACGACCCAGTCGGAGAGATTCTCCGAACATTAGATGTTGATGATTCCCTGTGGACCGGTGATGAGCTATTAACAGAAATAAATTCTTTGAACAGTTTCCCACAACTTTCAGAATTAGAAACTTATGATTCTGTGCAAAAACTACTTGATTTGTTAGAAAAATAAGCTTAAATTCAATTATCATTGTGTTCTATTAATTGAAGAATTCTGAATTGTTTAAAAATAACTGTTTCATAGGAAAATGTAATATTGTTGAAAAACTAAATAACAACATATTTAACATTGTGTAATTTTACTCAGTTGATAATTTATGAAATAAATAATGAGAAATTGCGACATTATGTTTCTATTCACAAACCACCTAATTGATAGCAACAATGCATGACTAATAATTTTACTCAGATAACACAATCCACTGAAATATTTTGATAGCTGTAATGAAATTAATAACTCGTTCCATTAACAAAAAAATAGTTGGTAATTCTTTACATATTTTATTTATTTCATACACATATAATCAATTCGAAATTCTATGTATTTTTACAAATAATTCGAAAACATTAGTGAATTTTACAAATATTTATCTCAAACTCCATGACATAATATCCTTCATCTGTTTCTACTTTTTCAATGAGTGCACAAACCATTTCATCAAAAACATCGAATCCATTTTGTTTTTCAGTCATATTCCTAGGATGCACAGAAAATTCATTTTCATAATCTCTAGCGTAGATGCTTTCCATTTTGACTTGTAGACTAACTTTAATTTTACCTAAACGTTTCACCTCATTCATGAGTGCATCTACCATTTGATTTCTCACCAGCAGAGAAGTTTGTTCTAGGTTGTCCTGAGTTGATGGGTAAAATATTAAGGAGACTATTCTTTCTTTGAATGCACTTGTTCTCGTTATTTTGATGGCATCTTTATTATCGTTGCGGTCAGCAGGGTGCTGGCCTCGCGGAAATGCATCCATATCGGATAATCCAAATTGCTACCCTCAAAAGAGAAACCAACCTTGTCGTCCGGCTCTATATCGGCACCCACTCGGAGGACCGCTTCGTCCACGGCTTGTCTCACCCACAGGCTGGGGTCTTGATCTTCTGGTGGCTGAACAATTTTAAAACTCAAACGTCGTTTAGTATAACTGAATCGATTGTTTCGCTTGAGATGATCGTTCACGACGATTATTTTAGACATGACTACAGACGTGCCAGCCCGAGCGCTGATATTTATGAGGTTTCAAAATGCGGTTTCAAAATGGAGATTCGAATGTAGACCGCAAGCAAAATATTGTGCATTTTCAAAATGATAACCCTGAGGATATTAAATGCCTCGAGCAAGATAACCACTGAAAAATAAGATCTTGGAGACGACAAAAATAATAAATGATAGTCTGACCACTGAGAATAAACTTTGACAGGCTGTTTTTCGAAAATTTAAACCGCAAGCAATTGTGCACTTTCGATAATCTAACCACTGAGGATGTTTTTCGAAATAGATATCGCAATGCCCTTTAGCAAATAGGATCTTGGAGACGACAAAAATAATGATAAATCCACTGAGGATGTAGACCGCACAGACGTTCGCGCCGAGCGCAGATATTATTGTGAAATTCACATCTGGAGACCAGGCTGTGTGACGGCCGTGAGCACAAAAATTTGGGGGATTCCCCCTAAAATGGGTCACGTGGTCGGGTTTCGACCAATCAGAGAGCAGGGATTCTGGGTGGTGGGTCACGTGGACCAATCAGAGAGCCGGATTGCTGGGGGTAGCGGGTCTCAATCATGGTTTTACCTACTGCTGGTGACTATGATGCTTATTTGGCTAGCATGGCTATAGCTGTGGAGGCTTACATTTTTGATGCATCATCACCGCAACCTACATATATTACGGAGACAATGCAGCGGCTCCTAAATTTAACCTTGGAAATATTTATCGTATGTCTGTCCACGACTCCTTCAGAAAACCTTGAAAATATAAACGTATATATAAAGGAGTGAATGTATAGCGGCCATATAGTTTTCAGTGTAGCAATATTTCAAGCTAGTGAAAAAAATGTCAAAACCGTGTTTCTGTGGGAACGTATTCAAGTGTCGCTACTGTTTATCTCCAAGCAAGAGATCAATTTTAGAAAAGATTTTAGAAAAAACAAAAAAGATTAAATTAGCTTTCGATTGTGAAGAAGATTGTTTAAATTCTCATCCAAACGTAAGAGTGTTGCAAAACATTGTTTTACGACCACCTTTGGAAGCGATCGGCATTATTGAAAATGCACCAGGTCTAAGTTCTGCGCCTGATTTATTTATCGATGCTGCTAATCAATTTATTGATTAGAGTGAACATCGACAAATAAATAACATGCTATTACTGGATGATATGGAAGCTCCTATGCCTGCTGAAAATGACATAAATTTAGCCAGAACACCTTCTCCGCAGGCAGTGACATTTTCAGCAAGTGTAAGAGCAGACATGTCACCTGCGGACAACATAGAGGTTCCCACTTCCGCTGAAGATGGCCAATCATTTTCAGCGGGAGTGAGAGTCGACAGAGACTTGGGGGCTTTTATGTCGGTTGATGATGATGATGCTATGTTATCTAACATGGGTGATTCTGTGGAAGCTTACATTGCTGGTGACTATGATGCTTATTTGGCTAGCATGGCTATAGCTGTGGAGGCTTACATTTTTTATGCATCATCACCGCAACCTACATATATTACGGAGACAATGCAGCGGCTCCTAAATTTGGCGAATACGTTAAGGTCTCCACGGTAAATAAAAGGTGGCGACGGTGCAGTCAGTTCTACATCAACCAGGGAAATTTTGTATTTATACATCAGCTGGAGCAGTCTACATTCCAACATCTATATTTTTTTTAATTATAAGGAGCATTTATAGAAGATGATTAGGAATTATCTTTCTACATGTGAAAAAAAGTGAAAAATCATTTATATCTAAGGTGTACATGCTTCTTAATCAAATAAGTATATATTTATTTTTTGGCGCACTATACATATCAAAAAAATAATGTCCAAGTTATAGAAACTATGTCTAACATTGTATGCTATCTATCTATTTTCAAGTAAGCTAATTCTCAGATATGTCATTTAAAAAACAATATACATGTTTTCTCAGTTATAAAAAACACTATGTTTAATGTAAACGAAGTCAAAATAGACCAATTCTACTTGCATTATTTATCTAGAGAAGTTATAAATAAAATTCATACCTATCTATCCTTAGCATACTGGCTGCTTAAATTAAAAACTCGGGACGCAGCAAGTGCGTTATGGTAGTGAATTTTCATAAAAATGTTTTTATTGCAAATATGTGTTTTTCTTTTAATTTAAGAAAACAGGCATCAATTTCGGTTACCAGTATAACCTATATAGTAAAAACAATGTGCCATGTTTCAAAAAAAATAACTTTATTGTGTGAAAATGTACAAACATTTCCTAAAGTAAACTTAAAGTGTTCCCGGAAAAACTCGTTTCTTGGTCAACCTTATAGGTTAATAGCAAATTGGGCTATACAAATATGAAGCATTTAATCAAAATTCGCTACCATAACGCACTTGCTGCATCCGGAATTTCTTTTTTACAAACATGCATTATATTTCGATGGAAAATGCAAAAATGCAATAACATAAGGCGTGTTTGATTAAAAAAAAAAGAAAATTTGTATCACCGACGACTTTTGGGCCACCCTGTGATTGTAGAAATATTTTTTTGAAGATGTAGCTCAAGACACCCTATAATTAATGTATAAAGATATTTTTCATATCTTGTATAATAACGGATATATTGAGCTTTATTGATTTTTTACGAAAATTCGACAAAAATTATATACCATTAAACGATAAATTCTATAGCTAAGGCTACTGCCAAGCATCAGAGAAAGGGTCTATTTGAAATGAATTTTCTGGAAACATTTTAGTAAAATGAAGGACAATGACGGTTGAAACTAAGACTTCAGGGTTTGTAAAACATCCTTCTTGAGACATTTGATTCCCATAGCCCGTATTAGATTCACGTTATTTGCCTAAATGTTGCCGATTTTGACGTTTTATATCGCAACTTTGACGTTTTGAAGAAAACCCCAATTTATTTTTCTTTAAATGCCTATAACTTTTTTGTCTTTTGACCTACATAGCTAAATTTTGGTAGGTAACTTACCTATAAGGATGTAAACCCGCGTACCAAATTTGGTTGCCCTTACTTTGTTAATTTCGGAGATATAATTTTTTTTCGAAAGAAAACACAAAATTTTCCGGGAAAACCTGGGCAGATTTTCCTGGCTAACGAACTTATCCAAGCCATTTGCAAAAGGAATTTATTCACCAAATTTAATCAAAATCGGCCCATTATTTTTTGAGTTATCGGTGTGATACATATATATATATATATATATATATATATATATATATATATATATATATATATATATATATATATATATATATATATATATATATATATATATATATATATATATAAATATATATATATAAACATATAAAAATTGAAACTGACCCCGGATATGTGTTCTGGGGGGCCTAATTAGCGCTCATTTGAAGAAATTTTTTCAAAATTCAAAAGTCGGGATCTCCTCATTAGTGAATTTTTTTTAAGAAAATTCACTAAAAGCTTCAGGCTATCTCTGTAGAATCTTGATATTACATGCAAGTGCCTCAATTAATACCATATAAGAGAGTCCCATAATCACTTCCATAAATGGGATACATTTTAATGAAAAAAACCTTCATTTGCTATAGAGACCCGCCGACTACCCATATAAGAATTCAATGACTAATGAATCACATTGCGATCGTGTACATTTTACAAGCCTAATATGGTGAATTTTAAGTGGCAGATTATACCTATATAAAGCGAGTTTTTAAAGTGTTATATAGGAATCCTATAACCTGCATCATTATAGTTGCAGGTAAGTTTTTTTAAATTACCATCATTTATGTATAACTCCAGACTTGTATATAATAAATGCTAATTAGCCATAAAGCCATATATAGAAAGCCGCGTTGGCTCGTTGGACATCTATTACCGGTCAGACAACCTTGGAAATATTTATCGTATGTCTGTCCACGACTCCTTCAGAAAACCTTGAAAATATAAACGTATATATAAAGGAGTGAATGTATAGCGGCAATATAGTTTTTAGTGTAGCAATATTTCAAGCTAGTGAAAAAAATGTCAAAACCGTGTTTCTGTGGGCACGTATTTAAGTGTCGCTACTGTCTTTTATCTCCAAGCAAGAGATCAATTTTAGAAAAACCAAAAAAGATTAAATTATCTTTCGATTGTGAAGAAGATTGTTTAAATTCTCATCCAAAGGTAAAAGTGTTGCAAAACATTGTTTTCCGACCACCTTTGGAAGCGATCGGCATTATTGAAAATGCACCAGGTCTAAGTTCTGCGCCTGATTTATTTATCGATGCTATTAATCAATTTATTGATTAGAGTGAACATCGACAAATGAATAACATGCCATTACTGGATGATATGGTAGCTCATATGCCTGCTGAAAATGACATAAATTTAGCCAGAACACCTTCTTCGCAGGCAGTGACATTTTCAGCAAGTGTAAGAGCAGACATGTTACCTGCGGAAAACATAGAGGTTCCCACTCCCGCTGAAGATGGCCAATCATCTTCAGCGAGAGTGAGAGTCGACAGAGACTTGGGGGATTTTATGTCGGTTGATGATGATGATGCTATGTTATCTAACATGGGTGATTCTGTGGAAGCTTACATTGCTGGTGACTATGATGCTTATTTGGCTAGCATGGCTATAGCTGTGGAGGCTTACATTTTTGATGCATCATCACCGCAACCTACATATATTACGGAGACAATGCAGCGGCTCCTAAATTTAACCTTGGAAATATTTATCGTATGTCTGTCCACGACTCCTTCAGAAAACCTTGAAAATATAAACGTATATATAAAGGAGTGAATGTATAGCGGCAATCTAGTTTTTAGTGTAGCAATATTTCAAGCTAGTGAAAAAAATGTCAAAACCGTGTTTCTGTGGGCACGTATTCAAGTGTCGCTACTGTTTTTTTATCTCCAAGCAAGAGATCAATTTTAGAAAAGATTTTAGAAAAACCAAAAAAAAAACATCAAATTACCTTTCGATTGTGAAGAAGATTGTTTAAATTGTCATCCAAAGGTAAGAGTGTTGCAAAACATTGTTTTACGACCACCTTTGGAAGCGATCGGCATTATTGAAAATGCACCAGGTCTAAGTTCTGCGCCTGATTTATTTATCGATGCTGCTAATCAATTTATTGATTAGAGTGAACATCGACAAATGAATAACATGCTATTACTGGATGATATGGAAGCTCCTATGCCTGCTGAAAATGACATAAATTTAGCCAGAACACCTTCTCCGCAGGCAGTGACATTTTCAGCAAGTGTAAGAGCAGACATGTCACCTGCGGACAACATAGAGGTTCCCACTTCCGCTGAAGATGGCCAATCATCTTCAGCGGGAGTGAGAGTCGACAGAGACTTGGGGGCTTTTATGTGGGTTGATGATGATGATGCTATGTTATCTAACATGGGTGATTCTGTGGAAGCTTACATTGCTGGTGACTATGATGTTTATTTGGCTAGCATTGCTATAGCTGTGGAGGCTTACATTTTTGATGCATCATCACCGCAACCTACATATATTACGGAGACAATGCAGCGGCTCCTAAATTTAACCTTGGAAATATTTATCGTATGTCTGTCCACGACTCCTTCAAAAACATTAAATTACCTTTCGATTGTGAAGATTGTTTAAATTGTCATCCAAAGGTAAGAGTGTTGCAAAACATTGTTTTACGACCACCTTTGGAAGCGATCGGCATTATTGAAAATGCACCAGGTCTAAGTTCTGCGCCTGATTTATTTATCGATGCTGCTAATCAATTTATTGATTAGAGTGAACATCGACTAATGAATAACATGCCATTACTGGATGATATGGAAGCTCATATGCCTGCTGAAAATGACATAAATTTAGCCAGAACACCTTCTTCGCAGGCAGTAACATTTTCAGCAAGTGTAAGAGCAGACATTTTACCTGCGGAAAACATAGAGGTTCCCACTCCCGCTGAAGATGGCCAATCATCTTCAGAGGGAGTGAGAGTCGACAGAGACTTGGGGGCTTTTATGTCGGTTGATGATGATGATGCTATGTTATCTAACATGGGTGATTCTGTGGAAGCTTACATTGCTGGTGACTATGATGCTTATTTGGCTAGCATGGCTATATCTGTGGAGGCTAACATTTTTGATGCATCATCACCGCAACCTACATATATTACGGAGACAATGCAGCGGCTCCTAAATTTGGCGGATATGTTAAGGTCTCCACGGTAAATAAAAGGTGGCGACGGTGCAGTCGGGTCTACATCAACCAGTAAAATTTTGTATTTATACATCAGCTGGAGCAGTCTACATTCCAACATCTATTTTTTTTAATTATAAGTATCATTTTTCAAAGATGATTAGGAATTATCTTGCTACATGTGAAAAAAAATGAAAATTAATTAATATACGTGTCAGTTTTTTACGTGAGGTGTATGCTTTCCCTATATCTCCAAATAAACGAAATTTAAGTGTATAGTGTGTGTATATATTATTTCATAAATACCCATATCATTATAAATTATGACCCTACACATGATTGCCGTGAGAATACTGAAGCTACATTTATATCTAAGGTGTACATGCTTTTTTAATCAAATAAGTATATATTTATTTTTTGGCGCACAATACATATCAAAAAAATAATGTCCAAGGTATAGAAACTTTGTCTAATATTGTATGCTATCGATCTATTTTCAAGTAAGCTAATTCTCATATATGTCATTTAAAAAACAATATACATGTTTTCTCAGTTATAAAAAACACTATGTTTAATGTAAACGAAGTCAAAATAGACCAATTCTACTTGCACAATTTATCTAGAGAAGTTATAAATAAAATTCATACCTATACAGTGCACGGCGTATCGAGCGTCCATTAGAAGTATCTACAAAACTATACCGATTTTTAATCTGAAAATTTGGTCACTTGGGTTTTCTGGATAGCTGAATTTAACAAAAATATACACGTCATCATACCACTTCCGGTTATACCGGAAGTGGTTACTAACTTTGTTTTTTCAAATGAAACATGACATTTTTGAGTAGAGTTTTGGATTTATCGTAAAATTTTAGGTTGACTTTTGATAACATACCATATGTAAAAAATCAGCCGTTTTGGAGTTATATCGATTTTTTTAAAACTTAAAAAAAAATTATGTATGTATATTGAGTGGTATATCTCCGGCAAATATGATGTCAGCGATTTGCAATTTCGTCTGTGGTTTTTCAAGATACAAGAGTATCGTGAAAATAGGCAAATGCGTTGATAGCATATACAGGGTGGAAGAAATTCACATACCAACTTGGACAATTTCGGACCCCTATAACTTGCTTACTTCAAATGGAACACCCTGTATATTTTTATCTTATTGCTTAGAGATTTGCATTATCTTTCGATTTATATCAGCATGTCCTATACCTAAATGCAACAGTTATCCAGATATTGGAACATTTGCATAATGATAATGTTATAAGGTGCACAATATTTCAGTAGAGTGCCTTGACGGAAATGTTATTCTTAGCAACGCCATTACTTCATGACAGTTGTTTATAACAATCAACAAATATGTCGCGTTTGGGGTTTTCTAATGAAGATTTTCTAAATTTATTAGTTACATACGGCGAATGCAATCGCATTATGAGTAGAACCTGCCGAGTTTTCGCTGAAAGGTATCAAGATCGCCCCAGACCGAATAAACATACCATCAAACGTCTGCTTAATAATTGTATAAAGTTTGGTTCCTTTCAACCAATTGTTAGCAGGCAAAACCGTTATACCGAAGACGATGAAGCCATGGTACTAGGATACTTCCATTCGTATCCTGAAAATTCCCTACAAGAGGCTGAAAGGGATCTTAGAATATCAACCAGGTCTATCCACAGAATCTTAAGAAAGTATAATTGGCGACCTTTTAAGCTCCATTTGGTTCAGAATTTGAAAACTGAAGATTTATTGTGTCGTGTGAATTACTGTGAGTGGTTGCTGACAAGAATTCAAGAAGACGATAACTTTGTCAAAAGTATAATATGGACTGATGAAACAAAGTTTACAAAAAACGGCGTGTTTAACCGCCATAACAGTCATTACTGGGCTGCAGAAAATCCGCATATCTGCAGAGAAAGAAATTACCAAAACCGGTGGAGCTTTAATGTGTTCTGTGCCGTCAAAGACTCTCGTATTTTGTGTGTGTATTTTTATAACGAAAACTTAACAGGGGATCGATATGTGTGGTTGTTAAAAAACGTAGTGAGAGATGCTTTAGAAACTTTAGAAATTAGGGAAAGATCAAACGCTTTTTATCAAATGGACGGTGCTCCACCACATACTACTCATCAAGTCAGTGCGACATTAGAAGAAATGTTCAGTGGGAAGTGGATTGCGAACAATGGGCCCTACAAATTTCCACCACGCTCCCCTGACTTAACTCCATTAGATTTTTTCATATGGGGCTTTATTAAAAATAAAGTTTATAAAGACCCTATAACCACAAAGGAGAATATGCAAGAAAGAGTACGTGCCGCCTTCAATGAAATAAGCAGAGAAAGTATAAAACGTGCTACGAGCAATGAAATTTTAAGGCGAATTAATTGCTGTTTGCTAAAAAATGGAGCTACTTTTGAACATCTTTCTTGAACACCCATTGTTTATATACATGTTACTTATTAGATTGTTCCTTATCATTCCAGTTGCCACATTTTTTCTCACTTTCATTGGTTTAGTTGTGTAGTACTTAATAAATTGTTTATCTAGTTGCCTAAACAGATTATTATTATGGTATTCTCATTTATAATTTTGTTCTATGGGGTGTCCAACAATTAATAATTATTGAAGTTCATGAAGAATAACATTTCCGTCAAGGCACTCTACTGAAATATTGTGCACCCTTAGCCTTATAACATTATCATTATACAAATGTTCCAGTATCTGGATAACTGTTGCATTTAGGTATAGGACATGCTGATATAAATCGAAAGATAATGCAAATATCTAAGCAATAAGATAAAAATATACAGGGTGTTCCATTTGAAGTAAGCCAGTTATAGGGGTCCGAAATTGTCCAAGTTGGTATGTGAATTTCTTCCACCCTGTATATGCTATCAACGCATTTGCCTATTTTCACGATACTCTTGTATCTTGAAAAACCACAGACGAAATTGCAAATCGCTGACATCATATTTGCCGGAGATATACCACTCAATATACATACATAATTTTTTTTTAAGTTTTAAAAAAATCGATATAACTCCAAAACGGCTGATTTTTTACATATGGTATGTTATCAAAAGTCAACCTAAAATTTTACGATAAATCCAAAACTCTACTCAAAAATGTCATGTTTCATTTGAAAAAACAAAGTTAGTAACCACTTCCGGTATAACCGGAAGTGGTATGATGACGTGTATATTTTTGTTAAATTCAGCTATCCAGAAAACCCAAGTGACCAAATTTTCAGATTAAAAATCGGTATAGTTTTGTAGATACTTCTAATGGACGCTCGATACGCCGTGCACTGTATATCCTTAGGATAGTGACTGCTTAAATTAAAAAGCTTCAGGCTATCTCTGCAGAATCTTGATATTACATGCAAGTGCCTCAATTAATACCATATAAGAGAGTCCCATAATCACTTCCATAAATGGGATACATGTTAATGAAAAAAACCTTCATTTGCTATAGAGACCCGTCGACTACTCATATAAGAATTCAATGACTAATTAATCACATGGCGATCGTGCACACTTTACAACCCTAATATGGTGGGTTTTAAGTGGCAGATTATACCTATATAAAGCGAGCTTTTAAAGTGTTATATAGGAATCCTATAAACTGGATCATTATAGTTGCAGGTAAGTTTTTTTAAATTACCATCATTTATGTATAACTCCAGACTTGTATATAATAAATGCTAATTAGCCATAAAGCCATATATAGAAAGCCGCGTTGGCTCGTTGAACATCCATTACCGGTCAGACAACCTTGGAAATATTTATCGTATGTCTGTCCACGACTCTAAAGGAGTGAATGTATAGCGGCCATATAGTTTTTAGTGTAGCAATATTTCAAGCTAGTGAAATAAATGTCAAAACCGTGTTTCTGTGGGCACGTATTCAAGTGTCGCTACTGTTTTTTTTTAATCTCCAAGCAAGATATCAATTTTAGAAAAACCAAAAAAGATTAAATTAGCTTTCGATTGTGAAGAAGATTGTTTAAATTCTCATCCAAAGGTAAGAGTGTTGCAAAACATTGTTTTACGACCACCTTTGGAAGCGATCGGCATTATTGAAAATGCACCAGGTCTAAGTTCTGCGCCTGATTTATTTATCGATGCTATTAATCAATTTATTGATTAGAGTGAACATCGACAAATGAATAACATGCCATTACTGGATGATATGGAAGCTCATATGCCTGCTGAAAATGACATAAATTTAGCCAGAACACCTTCTTCGCAGGCAGTGACATTTTCAGCAAGTGTAAGAGCAGACATGTTACCTGCGGAAAACATAGAGGTTCCCACTCCCGCTGAAGATGGCCAATCATCTTCAGCGAGAGTGAGAGTCGACAGAGACTTGGGGGATTTTATGTCGGTTGATGATGATGATGCTATGTTATCTAACATGGGTGATTCTGTGGAAGCTTACATTGCTGGTGACTATGATGCTTATTTGGCTAGCATGGCTATAGCTGTGGAGGCTTACATTTTTGATGCATCATCACCGCAACCTACATATATTACGGAGACCATGCAGCGGCTCCTAAATTTAACCTTGGAAATATTTATCGTATGTCTGTCCACGACTCCTTCAGAAAACCTTGAAAATATAAACGTATATATAAAGGAGTGAATGTATAGCGGCAATCTAGTTTTTAGTGTAGCAATATTTCAAGCTAGTGAAAAAAATGCCAAAACCGTGTTTCTGTGGGCACGTATTCAAGTGTCGCTACTGTTTTTTATCTCCAAGCAAGAGATCAATTTTAGAAAAGATTTTAGAAAAAACAAAAAAAAAAACATTAAATTACCTTTCGATTGTGAAGAAGATTGTTTAAATTGTCATCCAAAGGTAAGAGTGTTGCAAAACATTGTTTTACGACCACCTTTGGAAGCGATCGGCATTATTGAAAATGCACCAGGTCTAAGTTCTGCGCCTGATTTATTTATCGATGCTGCTAATCAATTTATTGGTCAGAGTCAACATCGACTAATGAATAACATGCCATTACTGGATGATATGGAAGCTCATATGCCTGCTGAAAATGACATAAATTTAGCCAGAACACCTTTTCCGCAGGCAGTGACATTTTCAGCAAGTGTAAGAGCAGACATGTCACCTGCGGAAAACATAGAGGTTCCCACTCCCGCTGAAGATGGCCAATCATCTTCAGCGGGAGTTAGAGTCGACAGAGACTTGGGGGGCTTTTATGTCGGTTGATGATGATGATGCTATGTGATCTAACATGGGTGATTCTGTGGAGGCTTACATTTTTGATGCATCATCACCGCAACCTACGTATATTATGGAGATAATGCAGCGGCTCCTAAATTTGGCAAAAATTTCACAGTTAAATACAAGGATTGGTAAGTTAGGTCATGCGGTTTTAGATAACGTTTTAAAATTTGAAAATTCAGAATCAAAGCTCATTCTATACAGAAACAAAGATGCTACTGAGGTGTTTATTTCCAAACTCGAGGAACACTTAAAACTATTATATAACTATTTGAAAAGAATTATTGCAATAAGAATGTCGAAGCAAGATAGTTTAAATTTTCAAACTGCGACATCATGCCACATCTGCGAAAAATCGTTCGCTCCTGACGACACTAAAGTGAAGGATCATTGTCATTTGACGGGTGCTGCACATAACAACTGCAATCTTCTTTATAAAACACAATTGAAAATTCCAATTTTTGTCCACAATTTGAAAAATTATGATGCTCATCTCTTTATTCGCACTTTACCTAAAAATTGTGAAGAATTCACAGTAATTCCGCAAACATGAAAAAATATGTATCTTTTTCAACATTTCTACCTGTTGACAAGTGCAAAAACCAACAAGGCGACATTAAAACTATAAATCTGCAAATGACATTCCTGGACTCGTACAACTTTCTGACGTCTTCTCTTGACGAGCTTTCAACACTTTTAGATGATAGTCAGTGTCGCGAGGTACGAACCATTTTTCTAGACAATGACAAATTTTTATGTATGAGACGAAAAGGTATTTATCCTTATACCTATGTTACGGATTTTTGTAAATATAATGAACAAGTTCTGCCCGATAAAAATGTTTCTATGATAAAATACGGGATGAATCTGTTTCAGATGAAGAGTATTCCAGAGCTGCTAATGTTTGGAGTTTATTCCAATGTAAAACGTTTGGAGACTACTCAGATTTGTATTTAACTGCTGGTGTTTTATTATTGACAGATGTTTTTGAAAATTATAGAGACTTGTGTCTGAAGACCTACAAGCTTGATCCGGCGCATTATTATACGGCTTCCGGCTTAAGTTGGGTTGCCATGTTGCGATATACAAAGATCAAATTGGAAACGCTCACCGACATCGATATGATCCATTTTTTAAGCACATGTGTGAGTAGAAGAGCCATAGCGAACAATAAGCTCCTTCCCAACTATGACTCGTCAAAAGAATCATCATATTTTGTATACTATGATGCCACTAACTTTATGGCTATAGTATGCAACAGTATCTTCCAATTGCAAATTTTGAATGGTTAGAAAGTCAAGAAACTAAACGCTTGCAAAAGTCTGTTTTTGATTTATCTGATACATCATCGACAGGATATGTTTTTGAAGTGGACTTGATTATTTCCAAACACCTTCACGATCACTTCAACGATTTACCCTTCTGCCCAGAAAATTATACACCTCCTGGCAGTAAAAGTGAGAAATTAATACCAAATTTGGAGAGTAAAAAACGGTACATAATTCATTATCAAGCTCTGGAACAATGCCTGCGAAAAGGTTTAAAACTCACTCGAATTCACAAAGCGCTCAAATTTTCATACCTTACATAGAACTCAACACTAATCTGAGAAATTCTGCCAGAAATATTTTCGAGAAGGATAGCTTTAAGAAAATGATAAATTATATATATATGGTAAAACATTAGAAAATGTGAAAAAAAGAGTTGACATAAAACTTGCTACACAATTTAGTAAAAACCGTCAAAAAAGAGGCGCTGAAAATTACATTAGCAAACCAAATTATAAAGAGTTTAAAATTTTCAGCGAAAATTTAGTGGCTATTGAGATGAAAAGAAGTGTCATACATTATAATAAGCCAATATATGTCGGATTCTCAATACTGGACATCTCAAAAACAGTCATTTACAACTTTTTTTACAATTTTCTTAAACCTCTATATTAGCGAGTTTGGCACTTCAAATTATCCTCATATAAATATGCATGATATGCCAGTAACGGATTCGATTATTGGCAAAATGAAAGATGAATATAAAGGAAAACCGTTGATGGTATATTATTGTACTGGCTCAAAGGCTTATTGCATAAAATCCATTCACGATGGTTGTAAGAAAGCTAAAGGAGTTAGTAAATATAGCATTGCAAAACAATTAGATTTGGTGCATTATAAGGAAATAATAGAGGAGGAGCGGCGCCAGGTCTACTGCAACATGTACGTTTTCATATACGAATGTCACAGAATATTTACAAACTATTTATGTAAAATTGCATTGTCCAATACCGATGATAAGAGATCTTCCTCCCTTCTTCGTTTCACAGTTTAGCCTGGGGTCACAAAGACATACCTTCGATTTCAAATACCTCTGATGAAGAGTCTCTAGATATGCTAATACGTTTATTGAATTTATGCCAGAACCAGGGTTCCTAAGGAGGAGGGGGGAGAGAATCTACATTTTTATAAAAAAGACTTACTTTCAAAGATGTCTTAGTTTAATCTCAAATATGAGTGAAAACGCATACTTTATTTTTGCGTTTGTGTAGTGCTACACGTAAAGTTCTTAATTTTTTTTTAGAATTGTGTAAGTGAAAATAATATTAGATTCTTAAGAACCATTTTAGATACACTTGTACCTGATGAAACTCTTCTGTGGGTTGCACACTCTGACAAATGCGCCGCGGAGACTGTATCATTGATAATCGAGAAGAAGCTGTTACTTGACAAACTGATTGCACACACTTGGAAAGCGCTTACAGATAATAATTTGGCATCTGTAAGTCCGGACGAGCTTATTGACCTTTCTAAGGAATCTGATATTGACACCACAGTGCATGAAAAGCATTATTCGATAACACTGCTCAGCCAAAGTCGATGTGAAGACATCAACAAGAAATATCCTGTTGAAAATCTTTCCAATTTTTATAATACTCAAGAACTGCTCATTGAGCGCATTTGTGAGACTACATATTTTGCGGACATTAACCTATTAAATTCCATCTTAAAATCTCCAAGTCATCACGGCGTAAGTTTTATTTTCGATCCGGAACGCAATCAGCGACATAACGAAGTTTTAAAATGGCTTCAGAAAAATATAGATAAAGCCTCTCTCAATGAGAACGTTGGGTGGAAGTATGGGCCATGCTGCGGTAAATGGTCATATACAAAATCTGAAGATTATGTTCAATCATTGAAATGTCTGTACAATTTTTTGTCAAAGTAATTTATAAATTTAGTATAACATCGTGACTGCAAATAAGTGAGGACTTTTATTGTTAGCAACTTAGCCGTAGTGGCACATTATTGAGAATTCCTTTAAGTTTGTATGTTGGGGGGAGGGGATGTAAAATAACATCTGCAATGTAGTTAGGGGAGGTGAAACGCAGTATAAAGCTCTGCGTTTAAAATTGCCGTCATCGGTGCACATTTAACTGTTGACAATGAATACCTGCAGTGTTTCAAATACAATTAAAAATGCCGCTCCTGGTACTTCCAAAAGACAGTGTTCAGAAAGCAAAATCCAGAAAAGCATTTTGACTACAATTTGTGAAAAGCGACACCATATTAACCCTTCTAAATCTAAATTTGTGTGTGTTGGTTTAGCCTATTACTTCAATTTTCAACGATTTATTGGAATACAAGGTCTTAAAGGTGATTCGGTAATTTTTAATGAAGAGGAGTTTCGGGGTTGTGAAGGACTCATTATGAATTATTTCTATTCGAATAACCAGGATGAGTTGTGTCAACAACAAAATTCTGCAATCAACGTAACATTTGAATGGTTTAAAGACATTAAAATTGTGAAAATAGAAGATAAGTGTGGTGGGTGTGTATATCTGGGGATTGAATCTGTTTGCAAGTTATTTGAATTAGCAAATCTCATCGCATACAAGATTGATATGCTGAAGAAACAAGATTTTTCGAATTATTTCACATTTTTAGTGTTTAATGTGCATTTGGGGCATGTCGACATTGCTAAATTTATTCTGAGTAAAGTCTCAACAACTCCGAATTCAGAAAACGTTTGCGCTGTGATGGAGCTTATTCAGCAATATATGAATTTAAAAGAGTTCAACCGATATACACAACAGAATGTTGACAATCAACGTTCTCTTTTCAACTAATTGTAGATGTTGTTTTACATAAAGTGTTTGTAATAATTATGATTATCTAGTGATATTTGAAAAATATAACCCATTTAATTTTGAAACATTTGATTGTGCATTTTTACGTTTCAGCGAATAGCTTTATATTTGTAAAACTATTGTAATATTTTAAAATGTAACAACATATTTAATGTCATATCGTGAACATTTGACTGTGCATTGTTCATTTCACATGTTACTATTGTCACATTTAAATACTGTAAATTAATTATATATCATTCACATTTACTTTGTTAATAAACATGTTAAAACTTTACAGTTTTTTTATTAATTAACTTAGCTCTCATTCATCCATTGTTCATAGGAAATTCTCTGCAACACAATTTTAGGAATAAAACATTTTTTTCTGTTATAACTTTTTATTGAAGAAAAACATTTCATCAAAATTAATATAATTTTATACAATGTAATTTTTAGGAATTTATTAATTGTGCGATTTGTCGAGACCCAACCATTTCACAAATACATTATCACCTTTTCTCCTGAGAATTTTTTCAATGTAATGTACGTCAGGGTATTTTACTTTCTGTAGTTCCTCTTCATAAAATCCTCCTTTTATGGGCTGCTGTCTTTCATCTTCCAGGTAGTACCTGCGAGGGTTAGTATGTTTAATCTGCATGTGGAAAATTTCTTTCGACCAATTCGGCGTGTAACATTTGACAAAAATTTCTCGATGTTTGCTGATGCGGACAGTCGCCAACATGAAATTTCTGTTTCCTCGGATCAACGATCTTCATATGACTAAAAGCTGATTTTAAAATAGCTTTTTCGTGTTTCTTCAGCACAGCAGCAGGTTTTATTCCAATAGTTCTATGTACCCGGTTGTTATATTGCGAAACAATTGTGGGAAGTAAATCTAGCCACTTATAGTTTCCTTGCACCGCATAGATTGCCGGCCAACACGGATAAGTTTGTACCGTATTGGCGAGGACCTGTCTCACAGGGATGGTTTGAGGATTTTAGGCAGTATGTTATTCGAAAGAAAGATCAACTTATAGATGGGTATGATACAATGTGGGATAGTATTGTGGATTTGGCTATTGGCACTGATGGAGATATAGGAGAGTGCTGTGTGTGCTATCAGTAAACACGGATCACTCATAGATGTGCACTTAGACCGGAATATTCATCAATAATATATGTGATGCTTGTTGGGTGCGTATGCGACAATTTGGGAGTGGGTCCATTACTGTGCCCTATGTGTCGAGGCGATAATATTCAGGTTGTTTTACCCGGTTATGTTGTGCGAATTATTTTACTCCTTAGAGGCACGATGTGTATAACTAATACAATAAGTTTAGTACGAAAGTTGAGCCGATTTGGATTTCGTTATGGAGCAGGCCTGTTTCTAGATGTATTACTTGGGAAATTAACACAAAATGAGGGCATAATCACTCTAGCACCAGCTTTATGTATGGCACGATTGTATCAATCGTTAGTGTCAGAGGCTGTAATTGATCAGCGTGGATGGATTTTAAATGTAATAAAGGTACAAGGAGATACTGATTATAAAAGTGCCTCTGAAGACGCAGTAGAAGAATGGCCGGAACAGAGTTATAGTGGAGCAATACCACAAGTTCCTGTGTATCAACTGGAATTTCAAGATAAATACTTGCAGACTATGATTGGAGCACCAACGCAGGAGGTGGATGTTAGTGGATGTAAACATGTCCATTTAAATTCGTCCTCGTTGCATCCACTGGCTCCGTAGTCACAGGTACAGCCATTAGATCTCTTAGACATCTTTAATAAAAAATATTCTAAGTTACTTAGCAGTAATACAAAGAACAATAAATTACAAAATTACAAACAGTATCATATTAGTATTTTAACAGCCATTAGATCTTATAGACATCTTTACTGAAAAATATTCTAAGTTCCTTGGCAGCCATACAAAAAAACAACAAAATACAAACAGCAGCAACATATTAGTGTTTTATACCTTACCCCTGATTACTTGGTCAAAAGCTTCTTGGATTTTCACAGCACTACTATCAAACTGATAAGGAGTAAGGTGATACCTGTGCTTATATAGTTATATGACAGGCGCGGAGTCCTCTGGGGGATTGGAAAGGGAGAGATAAGAAAAAATAAAAAAATGCAAAAATTACCACATGGGTCGTGAATGTGGTCAAATGTCACTGACATATACCTATATAAGCACCTGTGCCTCTTTAAAGGAAAAAATAATAAAAAAAATGCAAATATTACTACATGAGTCGTGGATGTGATCAACTTTCACATGCATATACCTTTATAAGCACATGTGCCTCTTTAAAGGAAAAAATGAAAAAATTACTACATGAGTCGTGGATGTGGTCAACTTTCACTGGCGTATACATATATAAGCACAGGTGTCACCTTACTCCTTATCAGTTTAATGTTGTTGTAGTAACAGCTGCTCTTGTACTTAACTGTTTTATTTTCCCAATAGAGTTTTTCAAGAATTTTTGTGTACTGTATCAGTTTCTACACAAGTCTTGTCACAAAATTTTTGACAAAGAGAAAACCAGTTTTTAACAAATATCAAACACTTCAAATAGGTAAGGTTTCTACAAAAAGTTATACAGTTTTAAAATCTGTCAAGATGAAGTTCGTCGTGGTCGACACTCAAGGTTTCTGTGTGCCCGAGTTCACACCTAAAGAACTGGTGATATCTAATGGGTATCAAACGGTGCATCATATCTTTAAGCCGCATACAACGCTACGTTTACTGCATGCAGATATAATCAAACAAGTGAAGTTCCTGTAAGCTAAACACCATTGTATTGATTATAATTATGGCAGTGTTAATTTAGAAGAATTACCACATATAATAGCCAAACATATTATTGCCCAACAAGTGGATAGAATTTATGTTAGAGGAGAAAATAAACAAAGGTTTTTGTTACATTTACTGTTAAATTGTGGCTATCAAGTGGATGTTATCAACTTGGAAAACAGGCCAGGGTGTCCGAAGCTGGTGCCTGACATTCCGCTCTGTATGGATCATACTCTGGGATATAATAGAAAATGCATATGTAGTGTAAATAATTGTATGCTATTATTTTCTTATATTGTAAACTTGTTGCCTAAATAAAACAAAAATCTATGTGTATGCATCACACACCAAGCCACACAAGAAAATTTATTTGCAGTCTTAACAATTCTCTTTCATTATTTAGTTATGTTACAAACCTGTTGCCTAAATAAAACAAAATTGTTAAATTATATGTGTGCTGTCAAGATGAAGTTCGTTGTCGTTGTTGACACGTTTTTGTCTAACCGAGTTCACACCCAACAAATTAACGATCTATAATGGATATGAGACCGTCCATCGTATCAAACAAAGGTTTTTATCACAGTTGCTATTAAATTGTGGTTATATTGTAAGCTTAATGTCTAATTCTATTGGGAAAATAAAACAGTTAAATACAAGAACAGCTGCTACAACAACAAACTGAAATTATATATGTTTTTTTTTGCTTGTACCCTCACAATCCTTAAAACTAGTAAATAAAACACATGTGTTGATTTTATATATTTGTATTAGCAAACACGTTTGCGATACATGTGCAAAGAATTGCTATATTTAACACAAAAGTACATCAACATGTATGTAGTAACACATGCGAACTTCTCTCTATATATAAGCTCTACACACAGACACACACACACACACACACACCAGATGTATAAACGTACCATCAGCACAAACAACAACAACAGCCATGTCCGCTTCATCAGTATCATCAGCGTCTGTGTTAGCCCAGTTAAATCGTCAGGGTCTGTGTGAGGACTCTGTTGTGTTAAAAGCAAAAGAATTGTTACTGAACACGCCATACGTTGTTCATAGCGCAAAAAAAGTAAACACGCGCTTCGGGCAGCGTCTTCTAGTCAAATTAGACCCGGGTGTTGTGTTGATGCCTGGGAGAATCACCCCAACCGATGATCGCTTGGAATTGTTAAATTCAGGTAGAGTTCAACTCACTTACGACGGGCAAACAAAAACTGACACAGGTATTTATTACAATCTGTTTCGTTTTACTGAACAGCAATAAAAAATACCTCACACCAAACAATGATGGGTTTATGCGTAGATATTTCTCTTGTGTGTAAGCTGCGGCTCTCCATAGACCCAAAGAACATGTGAACACCACCATCATCATCAAAGTGTTTAGCTTAAGATTTTTGTAAGTATATACCCAAACAATTTTCATTAGTTTGGATTAAAGATTTTTGTAACTGTTGTTGTACTTTTTTCTTCTAATATGTCTGTGCCTACATACATTTTTAATGGGTTTATATTAAGAGTTTGTAACTGTTATTGTTATGGTAATTTTTGTCGAATGTATTGAATACCTTTAAATTTTTGTAAGTCTGTTATGACTTTTGTAACTGTTATTGTCGAATGTATTAAATTACTGAAAAACCCATGTACAAACCACTTACCTCAGAGATATATATTTACAAATAAACCCTGGTTATAACTTGTGTTTTTCTCTAAAACAAAAACGTAGAAACCTATGTGTGTGTGTAGAGTCCATATAATAATTCCATGTACTCTGCACGTGCGCAGACGCCCTTTTCTCCCGAATTCCCAGCCAAACTGAGTAACATAGCAACCATACAACAACAAACATATGAGTTGCCACCTAACCTTAGTAAACAAATAAACATTCAAGATACCAACACGCGCTATACTTATAAGAAATAAGCGTGTGTGTGTAGGCTTAACCTAAGAAAACCATTCAGGTAGAGGTGTCCTATATGTCACAGAGCCAACACATGCTTGATCTTATATGTCGACAAACAGCCTAACATACAAGACTTAACAAAATGTTTAGAATTCGGTAGTGCTTTTCAATTACAAGATGTTCGTAATTTTCAAATTAATAGTACAACAATGAAACATAAAGAATATTTTTACACAAATATTGACGTATTCCCAATACTAAAAGGTACAAGTAATGCAAATACTGGATGGTTAGGCATGGGACAAGGTAACGAATCAACAGTACAAATTGTACATCAATATAAATATGATGGTAAATTTGCCACATCAATTCCCCATCAATTTATTTAGTTCTGGTTGCAGATAAGCCAAAAATTCAGCTTGATAAAATCTTGTCACGCCACTTGTAAACAGCCTGTATATGATAATCATTGTTTACCATTCCTGCAACAAGTGCATTCCTTAATTTCTCCAGTTCTCACGCTACATCCCTTAGATAATCAATTCTGCTCAGGCATAGAATCCAAACAGAATGCAGGTGTTGCATTTCTAAAACAAAACGTCTATATATTTTTACACTTTTTTCCATGATTAGATAATGTATATGACTAGACCAAACTCTCCCTAGTACATTTACATAAGCCACAGGAAGCGGCGGAGATATATTTTATCATGGTAAGCGCATTATTTTTCGATGCGGTCGACACGCCAGAAAGAATACACCCTAAGAAAGTGTATAAAAGCCCCTCTTTAACCATTTGTAACGTTAGTTGTTTTTTTTTCTCTTGATATAAGTTACTAAATTTCGATTATATTTGTATCGCGTGTGTGTCTCCCAAAAATGTTCCTAGGATCGTAAGTATTAGTTTAAGTGCTTTACCATTTATACATGTATTTTATATGTGTCTTGTACAAGCTCTACACTTATTGATATATTTAATAAATACTGCTAAAATCTACTGCTGTGTTTACATCGTGCATTCACTTATATTATTTATAGTCTTTAGATATTTGAGTCTTTTAGTATTCCAGTTAAATTATTTAGTCAATCATTTAATTACAACCCCACGAACTCGCTTTTTAAATATTTTAATCACTTAGAACCCCCCTTAAGAGTCTCGTCGATACGAGCTCACCCTTGCCACATCGCACCCCAAATTTATCTATATTTTTTACGCCGATTTGTGATAATTAAATTCAGGTATCCCGTAATTGCTGATCTAGTCCCGGACATCTCGCTACGGCCCTGGTGTGGCAAATTTCGTGGAGACGCCCGTTTTTTGCTAAATTCGGCAAATTTGGTGGAGGCTGCCGTTCCTTATTTGTGTGTGTGTGTGTGTGTGTGTGTGTGTGTGTGTGTGTGTGTGTGTGTGTGTGTGTGTGTGTGTGTGTGTGTGTGTGTGTGTTAAACTACTTACTACTTTTCATTTATTTATCTCATATCCTTTTATCAATTCTCTTTTTATCAAACTTTTGTCTCCGAATTTAATGCTTTTATATTTTACCCACATTTTTAATACCGCCAAATTATAATTTTATATTTTTTGGTTATACAATTACATTAAAAAACAAAATTTCAATATTCTATAGCGACGTCAGTTAATTTCGTTTGAGTAATCTAACGTTCAGTTACTACTTTTATCCTTTCATTAAATGAATAGGCAAAACAGCATCTATTGGCCAAAATTTTCCGTAGAACCAGAAATCCCCGATTTAGAGACGCGATTCAAAACATCTCAGACGTCACTAAACTATTTAGAAAGAAAATATTGCATTAATAAGCAGCAAGAGGAGTATAATTTGCTCGCGGAAAGACTAAAAATTTTTTACAAAGCTCCCTCATTCACAAACGCTAACAAATATTCAAATCACAGATAATAACATTTTAATTAAAGAAACGATATTAAAGAAAGACGGAGTTACGTATACTCAACGTATAAAAAAATAAGACATTCTAGTATGATTTAGACACAACAGAATTATGTTATGTAACTGAAAAATATCATCGACCAACGTTAAACTAAGGCTCTATATGTATCGATTCCCTTAGCACATATTATATTTTCTGGAACTAATTTTATATGTCCGATCATAACTACTTTTTAGGGTCAGGTCAGGTCAAGCCAAATTATAGTAATTTTAAGTCAAATTTAGTAAGCACTTCTTTTGAAAATTCACAAGACACCTCAATTCTATCCGATCCAGAAGATTATACTTTAGCTGAAAGACCTGAATCTCATCTAATCCGCAAGATTCCACTTTCGCGGAAAACCCTGAATCAGACACAGAGGATAATACATTTTTAAGCACTCACGAAAACAGTCTCACACGATCGGAACTTGATTGCGAAAGTCCGGATATGAATACGGAATATTTTAGTAACTAAACTCAAATTAATAATATAGGTATTATCACTATGGCTAATCCCGCCGATACAACAATTAATGAAGCTTTTACAGGGATTCAAAACCCTATCCTTCCAAAATTTAAAACTCCTCCAACATTTGAACCTTTAACAGACAATGTGGTTTTATTTTTAAGAGATTATGAAACAATTGCGACCGAAAATAATTGGGAAGCAAAAAATAAATTGCAACATTTCGCAGCATACCTAAAAAGTGCAGGGAAAGAATGGTTTGCTGATTTTAGAAGTTGGCCAGCAGATGCGACAAAAACATGGAAAGACGTCAAAGACGCCAGTAGTATAGATAAGCGGGTTCTGGAACACTTTAGGCGTAGGCGTTGACAGATATGACAGATCTGTCAAATCTGTCAACTGTCAACTGTCATTTTTCGAGTCTGTCACCTGTCATGTGTCAATTCAAGCCGCCTATCTTGGCACCAACCTGTCACTGTCAAAGAAAAATAAATAATAGAAAAAGCAAACTTAAAAAAAAAAATAGAATCACGTCAAGCCGTTATCGTAAATTCTCTGCAAGGTGTCGCTACCGTATGATTCCTAGCATACGCATAGACCTTACGGGGGCCCGACGGGGGCGGGGGCGGGGGCAGGGGTTTGGGTCTGGCGTGGTCCGAGGCGGGGGTGAAGTGGGGGCTTCTGCTTCAGGACCGGCAGCGACGTAGTGTTGAGCTCAGTTTATGTTTGATTTGTTATGTAGTCGAATATATCGACGAAATAAACAATTTTATTAAACAATAGAGAAATCATAGATATAACAGTTTATAGAGAAATCATAGATATAACAGTTTATATCTTTAGCTAACGTAATATTTGCAAGTTGAACATCTAACATTCATTTGAGTGCCTTATAAAATGCAACTTCAAAAATTTTTGAATGACTATGACGATATTCTGCTTGATGATCATAGAAAAATGCTACATAGCCTTCATAAAAAAATTTAAAATATGAACACCAAGAAACAAAAATTTCTTCTCATGGTCTTCATTATGTTAGCTGTATTTGGTCATCAGATGAGACAAAGGAAGGTCCAGACACCTGTGTATGTGTTCATCAGGAATTACTTAAACATAAAATACAGAAAATCATTAAGTTATATTTAAGAATTAGACCATCACTGAAATAAAAGTGTATCTGTATATTTGTAAATTAAGAATAAATATTTTAAATAAAACATGAAGCTTTAATTAATATTTTTTTATTTACATTAATAACTAATAGTGTAATACATTATAAAATAGGCGAATAAAATTTTATTTGTATATAAAATAAAATTAAATCACTTAGACAGGAGCATAATAACCATGATCTTCGAATGTTTGAGCGTACACAGGGAAATCCGTGTCATCATCAGACGTTGCCGCTTCTACAGGTATCTCCACGTCTTCTTTCTTTTTCAGTTCGAGTTTGTATACCTTCCGCTCCTGTCCATGGTTGATCAGCATGTATTCACCATTACCCAGCTCTGCCAACTGCTTATCACTGAACTCATTATACCTTTCGGGCAGGTATAATTTGCTGTCGCCATTGAGTTCAGCGATGATCCTTTCACCATATTTAGAAGTACATCTAGTAAGATTGGTCAGAAGGTACGGTTTATTCTTTTCCATCGTTTCTAAATTTAACCACATGAACGCTCCTAGAGAATTGAACTTCTCTAGAGTACTCATTTTTTTTGAAGAAATTTTCTTCACCGATTGACTGGTTTTTTTTGCTTCTTGATAGCATTTGACGGGCTATACGATGAAGCTGCTGCTGATCTTTTCTCCATAATAAGGATCAAGGTGTAGCACTGTATCACTAACAAGATGTGTCACTTCTGGTTGTCGAATTAAACTGTAAATATTTAACAAGAAATATGATCTTAAATACCCTCTCACATCCTGCACGTGTCTGATAAATAGTGAATACAAAGATAGCATGGAAAAATAGTTTTGTTACGATTTGTTTGAGCTTGAATTTAGGTTAGATTAATGAACTGTAAATTACACAAGATCCTTATTTGTGAATATCAGCAAAATGTATAATTAACAGCATGATTTATTATTTAAAATATTCCAAAAAGTATCATAGAAAATAATGTAAAATATCAACATGAGATGTTTTTGTCATCGTATCTCTGCAGTTATATAATTAAATTTCATTACAATAATGAACTTTGGATAACACGCGGTCTTATGTTGATGAATTTAAAATGTGACTTACAACATAATTATTATTACAAGCTGTTATTACAAAATATTATGTCTGTTGAAATTATAATATATTTGTCGTCGAAGTATACATAATAATTAGTTTAGGAAGTAGAAAAATAATGATGACATTATTTAATGAATCAATTCAGAAAAACATGTTTTCGATAATTTTGAAGACTATGAAATTGAATATATTTTTGATATAAGTTTATTGCTCTGAACTAATTAACTGATCAAATAGAATAAAATATGTGGTCATAACAAGTTTAATAAAACCGAGTTTTCGAATACATAATAAATTTCTTAACAGAGCTATTAATTATATTGTTTACTTGTATGAGGTCAACAACTTGACCTCAAATGATAAGAATAAATTATTGTAAAAGTTTCCTAAGAAAGAGTTAACAGTTATTTTAAACAAAATTTCTACATCATATAAACATAATTATATCAACTAATTAATAGCCGCCTGTTTTGTGTTTAATTATGAAATGTGGATATAATTTACGCATGTGTTTCAACATGACAAATATTATTGAGTATTTTTCTAATTACTTATCTTGTTATTCAAGCTAATTCAAAGCGTGGTTAATATAGATGACTTCTCAAATATTTATTCATATATTACAGTTCTTTCGAAGCAGCAAGTAACCGGTTGCCTCTACATTTTGTGCGTAAATATTATAGGATTTTCAACTTAAAAATTAAATATTTCATTATGAGTCTTTGTCATATCTGCGGTAAACTATTCACACGGTTAACCGATTTTCGAAGACACGAACGTACGGTTCACAGTAATCTTAAGCCTATCCTGTTTAAAAATTACTAACACATTAGCATTATCAAGTATTAAGTGTTTTGGTATACGCGTGTAAGTTTGGCCTAAGTAAAAACTGTCAATAGCTTTATGTCGCCCCATACAGAAATAAGATCTTATATGATCTTGTTTCTCACAAGCAATATCATCAAACACAAATATCGAATTACGTTTAACTTTTTCAAGAGACAACACAGCATTATTTTCTCTAGGTTTCCTTTTCTTTAACTTTACACCCATTCCCATTTTAGCTTTAGCTTTCATAACGTTTGTTACCACACACAGCGTAAACAGCACATAGCTAAAAATAGTAGAAAAACCACAAACCGAGAATATTTCTAAAAAATAGTACATAGGAAATATCTAAAGATAAGAACAATGTTGCAAAACTATGCGGAAATATAAAACCTAAAACTTCAGTATATTAAACGGTTTACAATGGGTAAGTTGGTGTATAACATAAGTGAATTGTTTCTAATGAGTGCTTTTCAGACGCAAAAACAAAACAACAAGTGCTGTTGGTTGTGGCCAACGAAATAAGGGGGAGGTACCCCAATGAATTTGTAAGTAAAAACTCATTTTATTTTAGCAGGAAATATAAACCAATTCTTTATTTACAGTTTAAATTCAAACTAGCGGGCCCTCGAGTGGTGGGCCTCAATTTAGTTAAAATATATGAGGGCGAATGCCTCATCCCCATAGAGGGGGAATGGGTAAATCACAAAATTTTGGTATCTAGAGATGCACGTGGGGTCACCCACGTACAGGTATTAACAATATCGATTCACATAGATTTGAAAACTAACTAAAGTTTTTAATTTCAGCTGCTAAATTGATGGGACCTCAATAATTTTAAGTTAATTTTAGTTGCTTTTTCATATTTTAGTTGTAGTTTATTGTTAAGTAAAGTTTTAAAAAAACTATTGTGTTTTTATAAAACTCAAACATACCCTGTTTATAGCAAGAATTCGCCCTTGATCTATTTTTGGTTAATACATCTATAGAAATAAATATTTGTGGGAAAAATTAATAATACACCAAATTAAGCATCATTATAAATTTATTTGCAAAAATCTCAACATAGAAAGTATAAGTTGTTGGGTTGATGGCACAAATCTATTATTACAAATAAACGAATTAGTTATATATGCTCAATCACCAGAATTTAAAACCATTTAATATTATGACAACTAGTTTAAAACTTGAGAAAATCGTCAATTTTCTTTAAATCAAATCAATCTAAAACAAATAGGTTTAAAAACAAAAGTGGACTAAAAAGTTCTATATGATGATTGCTTCATTTTACTTGCTTAAGGTTGTTTTCGAAATAAAAAAAATGGGGCATCTATATAGACGAACAGTGTGGCTAGTTATACAGCATTCAAGTTGGAGGCAACAAGAACAGACCACCTAAACCTACGTTCTCAATCTTTTTTAATAATATTTGTAACAGAATTTAAAAAACATTTAATATTACGTAAACTAGTTTAAAACTTGAGAAAATCACTAATTTTCTTTAAAAAATACTTTCTCCTCTGTGTTAATTGTAAAGTGTAGTAAGAATGGGGCTCTTCAAATGTGAGCATTGCGAAAAAGAATATACCCCGCAAACGGCACATGTTAAACTGTGGTTCAAACTCCAACTTGTTTTTCTGCCGTTTCTTATGAGAAAAAAATAAAAATGCATAGCCCATACAGTTAGAAACTTCTACCTAATGTATTTCCCCCTCTATTTAACACAATACATTTAATATTTAGAAAAAATTCAGCTCCGTTTGTAGAGCGCTTAGAAAATGTTTGATATTTATCAAAACCACCTAAGCAAAGTTACATCACATATGTGAAAGATGTTTCCACCCCCGATGCTGTCCTAAAAATTAATCACAACAAGCATCATAAATCATAAATTGAAAAACAGCCTTTTGCTGTAGTTATTATTATCAATCATGTACTACACATCAAGAACGACACTTTTAGTAAACACGTCTTGGTTAATGAAGAGGAGTCGGAAGATGAGACAACGAAAAAAAAACACACATACAACTTAGATTTTTGGATTCGTTTATGGCTAAAAGTTTAGAGAAATTAGCAAAAAATTTAGAAGATAGTCAGTGTGGGGAAGTTAAAAAATATTTCGCGGATGTAAACAAGTTTAATTTAATTCGGCAGAAGGGTGTATTTCTACATTCGTATGTTAATTCGTTTGATAAATTAAATGAGACTAAGCTTCCATCACAGGCAGGATTTTACGATGCTTTAAAAGGCGACCACACCATGCAGTCTGACTATGAGCGTGTGCGTAAGGTGTGACATACGTGTAAAACTTTAGGGGACTATTCAGATATATACTTAAAATCAGATGTGCTACTTTTGACTATGTTTGGAGGGTCTATATTTCTTACATAACGAATTGCCAACCAAATACATTTACACTTATATCTTTATTAAGCCTTTCAAATATCGATATGTCGCTAGGATTTAATGGAAATCTAAGTAAAATTAATTCATGTTTAGCATTTGGTATAACTTTCCTAAAATCTTCAGCGAATCCTAATAACATTTTTAAAGGTACGCAGAAATTAAACGGTCCACTTGGATGTTTGTGATCATTTTTTACATTCCAACCTGCATTAATAAGTGCGGTGCTTTCAGCTGAATTTAGTGACACATAATTTTTCAAAAGCTGTGCTAATTCCCACATTTCGACAGTTATCAATCTCAATTCCATTTATTTCATAACGTATTTCATCAAACATAAAAGCAAAACAATTATTTGCAAATTTAAGTGCATCGTCAGCTGTCTCTTTCTCATTTAACAGTAAACCTTCAACAATAAGAACACTTTCGCATGGTAACAAAATTAAATCCTGATTTTGGATGCAAATTCTAATTATATCATTAATATCGTATGATTCAACAAATGGAGAATACGTATGATATGACTTGTTTGCTATCGACTCATCATATCGAGCCATTTCAGTTATATTTAATACATCACTCATTTTGTAAAGTAATTCCAATTGATTTCAGAAATTCTTTATTTTCTTGAGTTAAAGATTTTGTGCTCTTCCGCTTTGTTGTTGTATCTGTCAATTCGATATGAGAACTGAATTTCTTGTACGATGACTGCGTATATTTATTACTTTTATTATTAATGTCGTAAACTAACATTCCCAATAAATTGTTTAATTTCACTACAAAAATTAAAAAGACTAACTCTTTCAGCTGCACACAGATCTTAATCCTCTGACACTCATCTATGAATTAAAGTCTTCTAAGAAAACTTTACTTATTTAAAGTGTTTGTTTCCATCATTCCAGGTAAGAGGTCGTAAATGTAATCTTACTGTTATTTTTTCTTTTCGAAAATTAATTAAATCTCCGTCTTGATCTACTAACTGGATAACAACTGAATGTATTTCATTACCATTAACAGGTAGGTAGATTATATTCGTTGGAACCTCGTTTATTTTATATCCTGGTGAGAACTCGTGAATTGTATGAACAAGTTTATTATTCACATACGAATCAGTCACTATATTACATTCAACACGAATACTGTTAACTTTATTTATGTTTACAGGTAAGTCAGATTCAACTTTTACGTTTGGAGTTATTTCACATTTACTAAAACCCAACAATTTACCAATTGTTCGTTCACGGTTAAAGTAAATTGGAGCAGTAGATTTAATTTCTGTTTTTAATGTGTTACTATTAGCTTGTATTTTAACCATTGGTTTACTTCTTGTTTGCTTTAATTTAGCTGTTATGTAATTCACAATATCATTTATTTCGTAAGAACCTTCTGATAGCTCAATAACTTCACTTCCGACATGAAATAAATTGTTGCTCTGATTTATGTTTGGTATCGAATTATATGTATATAAACTGACTAAACCGCATTCATAAGCAGTAGGTACTGGTATTGGTGGAAAATAATTTGCAGTTAAAACAGAATCATTTCCAGTAAATTCTAATACTCTTGACATACTGAAGGTTTCAATAAAACTAAATAGACAAGTAACGACATGGCTTTATTTATTAGCATTTTCATATAAAAAGTTTAAACATAAATGACCGCAAATTACAGTATCATAGTTTTGATATCTATTATAATTATATATAATATTGTTTCCTAAATAAGCTATAAGTTCTTTGGGCGGTCGAAGATTACCATAACTATCAAAATAAATAATTCTATTGCGATTTTTATAATACGCCACCCAGTGTGTCCCTGAACCGTTTGATTTATCCAAGTTAACAATGCCACATTCCGTTTTCTTCGATTTTACTGGTAATTCATTTAACATGAATACTCCTCTAAAATTGGGAATGTCTTTTGCAAATTTATACAAATAGAGTTCATTGAGAGGTCTGCTGGGTAGCACTTTTACAAGTTTTTTGGCTTTAAATACAAACCAAGACCTTTTCGATATGGCTTAAGAAACAATCCTTTTCCCATTGCGATTGTTTCCATTTTCTTATTATGCCTCTCGCTTTCAACAAGTTGCTTGCGAGCATGTTTTGCATCGTTGATGGCTTTTGCGATAGCTGCAGCTCCCCCAGATAATGTTCCAATCGCAGATAAACCTGCAAATAATGGAACAAGAAAAGGAAGTACACCTCCAGTTTTTGGAATCGGAATTATCCGCAACCGCGGGGGAATAATTTGTTTTCCTTTGATTCCTGTTTTAGCTGCCGCCAAAGCTATTCGAATAGCACTTTTTACACTTTGAGGTTTTTTAGATTTAACATCAGCTTTAGCTTTCGATATAAGATGATTCAGAATATTTTGTTTGATTTTCTTATTGGGGTTCCTTTTCTTTAACTTTACACCCATTCCCATTTTAGCTTTAGCTTTCATAACGTTTGTTACAAACCATGCGTTTATTCGCTCACCGAGTTTTGAATCTTTAGCTTTTACTCTCTGCCAAGCTTTATCGGCTAACACAAGATCAGCTTTATTTCTTGTTGATAAATTGTTTGTTTTAGAGTACGCTATATCATGTTCTCTGCATGCGCTATCTAAAGGATTTATACCAAGGTTACCTCTTGCTAATCGGTCTTTAAGTTTTGTGCCTGGCCCGCAAAACTGATAACCTCCTGGCAAATGAATCTCAAATGGTAATTTATTTATAACTGTGTTAATTAAACCCGAACCTCTTGAAGTTAACCTTCGACTGGTTAAAGGACTTCTGATGATTAACATCGTATGTCAATGTTATTTATAATAATAAGTTCTGTGAACTAAACGTATAGTTTAAAAGCATTTTCTTTTATATGTTTACCCAGTTGTTAAAATGAGACTGATTCGTCAACATGATGAGTTATCAGTTAGAAACATTGATTTTAATCAAAGCTGTAAAAATCATTTCAAACATAGTAAACTATTACCTAATAGTATACGAGCCATAATTGTGGGTCCGTCAAATTGCGGAAAGACTAATTTACTTATATCTCTACTAGAACATCCCAATGGATTGAAGTTTGAAAACGTTTACATTTACTCAAAGTCTTTATATCAACCTAAATATTTATATCTAAAAAGGCTGCTTTCTGACATAAAAGGCATAGGTTACTATACTTTTACAGAAAATAATGCTGTGTTGTCTCTTGAAAAGGTTAAACGTAATTCGATATTTGTGTTTGATGATATTGCTTGTGAGAAACAAGATCATATAAGATCTTATTTCTGTATGGGGCGACATAAAGCTATTGACAGTTTTTACTTAGGCCAAACTTACACACGTATACCAAAACACTTAATACGTGATAATGCTAATGTGTTAATAATTTTTAAACAGGACAGGCTTAATTTAAAACACATATATGATGATCATGTAAATACAGATGTATCTTTCGAAACGTTTAGACAAATGTGTTCAGAATGTTGGAAAGACGAACATTGGTTTTTAGTCATTAATAAAGATTGTACGTTAGAAAATGGTCGATATAGAAAAGGATTTGATACATACATTATACTATAAATATTAGTGCTATCCGGGTTCATATTCACTCTATATCTGTTCAATAGACAGTCAAGATTATACAGCCAACAACGCTGTTCTGAAACTCTGATTGAGCTGTTTGGATGCTGATAAAAGCTGTTAAAGAAGCTGTTCAAGCTGTTTATTAAGCTGATTAAGGTTCAACAGCACCTGTTTAAAGAAGCTGTTAAAGGACCTATATCCGTAAAGCTACATTATATTTTATATTAATTAAGCCACCTAACTAAATAACCATGAATGAAGAAATAGTGAGTGACATCATAAAAACACAAAATATAATTAGAAAGAAATATGACTCTCAGAAAGCTGCAAAAATAGATGATGTCGCACAACTAGAGCAAATTTTTCAACCAATTACAACTCCTCTAAAGAAACTAACAGATGTACCACCAGTAAAAAAGAGGAAAATTAGTGAAAATGAATTTAAGTTTGAATCATTCGCATCGCAATATCCCGAATCACAGCTAAACGAAGAGAGTTATTTAACGCAGCCAGATATCGAATCATCTGGATACGAAGATAAGCAGTTCACTCCACAGGATGAAACAGGATTGTTTATAAATTCGTTGAATATAAAACAGAAAGATTTTGATCAGAAATATGCACCTTATTTCAATGAAGACGAGAATCAGTGGAAAATTGGAAATGTACCTTTTGCACTTAAAGATAATAATATTTACATAAATGGACAAGTGTATGAATCGACGCCTGGATTAATAAGCCTGCTTTTTTTAAAAAAACCTTCGTTAGATCAATGTACTGTTAGTGATAAATCAAACTACATTCAAATTGTAAACACTGCAAATTTACTTCACCGAAATTTTGATAAATCTCAACAGCACGCTGGAAGTAAGAGTGTTAAATATAAGATAATCACAAAAATTTTAAATCAGCAAAGATTAGCGGTCGTGGGAAAGGGATTAATGAAATCTTTATCAGATAAGACTGATTATGTTTACTGGGATGATCCCAACGAATTAGTGGAAAGACTAAAACTACTAATAGCATCACAGCAAGCAGGTCATACTAATCATAATAATGAGATTATTTCCATTCTAGAAGAGCTAAAAGAAGCAAAAATTATTATATAAAGAGAAAACATATTTTTCTTTAACGTAACTAAAATGACTATCGATAAATTCGGACGTTCCTCCTCTTCTGAACGAATTAATTCAGATCGTGTTGGTGACTCGTTTCTTCGCAATTTAGGTTTTTCTTTAACTACAGGCGGTAATCTTGATATACAGAACAGACGTATATGTAATTTACAAAGTCCATCAGCACCGAAAGATTCAGTTAACAAACAGCATGCGTCAAAAAATTTTTAATCTAAATAATACATTGAATAAAATACAGAAAGAGTTTGAACAATTTAAGAATACCATTTCTGAGGAAAAAGTTGTGAAGCCTGTTGGAATTAATCTATCTTTAAAAAGAAACCTTTAAGATAAGACAAAAACACCTGTCAGAAGTTATTTTCAACATCTACAAGGGAAACAACAAAAGGAGACACTTTGCAGAAAAGCAATGCAATTATATTATTAAACGTTTAATGGTTGTTTAATAACAGTTTCGATAAGATGAGTAAGCAAGATCTAGTAAATGAATTGCATAGACCAGCACGTCGAAACTTCAAACGACGTGCGGTTATCTTAAAGGGCATCAACGACCTTTGGCAGGCAGATTTAGTTGAAATGGGAAAATACTCCACTGAAAATGACGGATACCGTTATTTACTAACAGTCATTGATGCTTTTTCAAAGTTTGCATGGGCTATACCAGTAAAAACTAACACAGGTTCTGAGGTAAGCAGTGCAATGAAACAAATCTTAAAGAAACAGTGCCCTGCAAATTTGCAAACAGACGATGGGAAGGAGTATTATAACAAACAATTTTCCATATTAATGAAGAAACATAACATCAATCATTACTCTACTTATAGTAAGGTTAAAGCGTCTATCGTGGAAAGATTTAACAGAACTCTAAAAACCTGGATGTGGAAACAATTTAGTTTAAATGGATCTTATAGATGGATAGATAATATTCAAAGCTTAGTTGATAAGTACAACAATAAAGTGCACAGAACTATTAAAATGAAACCTCGTGATGTAAATATTAACAATGAAAGTATATTGCTGAAAACTGTATATAGTAAAATTAAAATATTTCCAAAACCGAAATACAGAATTGGTGAATTTGTGCGTATAAGCAAGTATAAACATTACTTTGAAAAAGGTTACACGCCAAATTGGACTACAGAAGTTTTTAAAATTGTCAAAATCAACATCACCAATCCTGTAACATATATTCTCGCAGATTACCAAGGCAATATTATAAAAGGCTGCTTCTACGAGTTAGAATGACTAAAAGCTAAATTTCCTAATGTATATCTTATTCAGAAAGTTTTGAAAGAAAGAGGTAATAAAATATATGTGAAATGGTTAGGCTTCTCCGATGATCATAATTCTTGGATTGATAAAAATGAACTTGTATAGTAATAATAAAATATCTATGATAGGTAGCTTGTCTATGATTAATTTATCAACTGATATAAGGTTTATATAAGCTGATTCATAATGGAAACAGTTAGAACGCACTCATCGTTCGTCAGTGTAAACACTTGTTGAAAATCAGAATCACGCTCAAAATGGAGTTAATGTTTCTCAGTGTTACCTTTATTACCTATTTTTGTTTCATTGCTGACATTGCTTCACCTGCTCCAGTTGCAATACAGCTAACAGAACCCGATAAAGTAGCACGAATGAAATTCAATATTCAGTTACCTACCAATGAAACAGTGCAAATTAAATTGACTTTCAAATTACTAACATCAAGTGAAACATTACCAGTGTACGATGTATCTTCTATTTCAAGTAATATTTCTGAAAATATAACTGCATCAACATTGTCAACTTCGTTCGAAGCTGAACCAGCTCCAGAAACAATAACGGATTCGTTAACATTTGAAACTTCGTCAACACAACCCGTGCAAACGACAGAAACAACAAGTGTCTACTCACAAGAAGCTACTACACAATTTCAAGTTTACGAACAAACAACTGAAAAACTTTCAGAAATAAGTCTTGTGACAGTGGAGGAAGCTATTGAATCCTTCAGACAACATCTAATTAAAAAAGAGTTGGAAATTGCTGGCATCATTGAAAGTACTCATCCTTTCTATCGACATTTCAGGCTTGAATATGGCGATGATATTATATTACCCATAAGGTGTACTTATGATTCCAATTTTACTGAAAGGTTATTGACAATTTCATGCTATGAATATCGAGAATTTGAATCAGAGAGAATTTTAAGCAATGGAGAAATTGAAAAAGCAGAAGCGTTTACATCATTACCTGAATATATAGACGCAAGAAATGTTACACAAACTTATTCGATGAGTATTTCTTAAACTGTAATATAATTTTTGTTATTTTAAAACAACACTGATAAAATGTAAACTTTCTATTATGTATACAAGTAAAAACAAATATCTAAATAAATAACATTTAATCTCTTCAGTTGTACTTTATTCAATTCATAAGCCTTTTCAACAAAATCTCGAATCATGAATATCATCATTTTGTTTACAGCGAAACCTTTTCTTATTAGGTTGAACTTTTTAATAAAAGTTAAGTAATTAAAGATAAAAAATCAGTATTTAAAAAATGGCTCTACTGAAAACAACTCTTCTTATATTTGTTGTTTTGGGTAAAAATAATTTTATAGTGTATCATCAATCTGAAGTGGTAAAAGCGTACGCATGTTTCAATACAGAAAATAATACCTGGCCGCATAAGTCGGTAGAGCTGGTTCCATTGATACAAGATGGTATACCAACTTTACAAACATCGAACATTCCTAAGAATGACATTAGCATTCTGAAATATAAACTCAGATTCATATACTCAAATAGAAGTTACGGCGAAACTCAGTGGAAACAAGTTTTAAATGAAACTTTAATTACTCAAAAAGACTATGAAAATACAGATGCAGTAAAAATAACAAGGAATTGTTTTTCACACAGAGGTGATCTATCAAAACAAAATTCTACAACTGTAACTTTCAATAATGATGATACACAGCAGATACTGGACATCATACTATTTATATACTCAATTTTCACCACATTTTATATATTTAGGAATAAAATTTATCCTTTTGCTAAAGACAGGATATTTACAAAATAATTAAAGTGAGAAGAAATCAATAAAAAACGTTATCCGATTACTTTGTGTTTCATTTATTTATTCACACTGAAACTTAACTACTGTAGAAAGAAACAAAGAATATTTTTTAATTCAAAGCGATAGAAATGGTGAGAGAAAAAAAAACAAAAAAATATTAGCCTCTATTATTAACAATGATACATGTATAAGGTAACTAAAATACATTTCTCTTACAATATGTTTCTTTACTACTGCTTGAATCCATTTCATTTTCTTCTTTATTATCACATTCTATTTCTTCTGTAGACTTTACCAGTTTTTTATCCTCTTCTGATAAAAAAGGTGCAATTACATCCAAAAACTCATCCAAACCGCATCTTCTTAGAGTGGTACAAAAAAAATCCATTGTCATCTTACTATTACAATCCAAAAATATACTGCATAATTCAGCAGCATAATTGTATAATCGATAACGCTTTCTACATTCAGACACTGACATGTACCTGCCCATTCCATATACGGATTCATGCTCAGCATCAAATGCAATGTTGGAAAATTGCGAGTGTAGATTTTCCACAGCACTTTTTAAATCAGTTGGTTCACTGTAACTCACGTAACCCATCCACATGTTGCTTCTTTCAAGTTTGTTCAATTATTGAACTAAAATAGCTTGTGTCTGTCGTTGCCAAGAGAGCAGTAATTTTATTTGATAAATAATAAGTTCAGAGGTTAAATGATTAAACTATTATAAGATTTACGTACAAAGCGATTCCAATGCACTACAACAATATTAAAACAGTTTTAGTCTATATACAACTACGATTATACTTAGAGCTTACATTTTATTCTTTATTGTTTAATAAAATTGTTTATTTCGTCGATATATTCGACTACATAACAAATCAAACATAAACTGAGCTCAACACTACGTCGCTGCCGGTCCTGAAGCAGAAGCCCCCACTTCACCCTCGCCTCGGACCACGCCAGACCCAAACCCCCGCCCCCGCCGGGCCCCCGTAAGGTCTATGCGTATGCTAGGAATCATACGGTAGCGACACCTTGCAGAGAATTTACGATAACGGCTTGACGTGATTCTATTTTTTTTTTTTTAGTTTGCTTTTTCTATTATTTTTTTTCTTTGACAGTGACAGGTTGGTGCCAAGATAGGCGGCTTGAATTGACACATGACAGGTGACAGACTCGACAAATGACAGTTGACAGATTTGACAGATCTGTCATATCTGTCAACGCCTACGCCTAAAGTGTTCCAGAACCCGCTTATCTATACTACTGATATGTAGCACACTATCGTTTCTCAAAGAGGCTGTTAAACACGGTGTTGTCATTGTTAAAATACGTAAAATATTACAATTTAATTAGGCTCCTTGGCTCAAAAAATATATTGATCTTAACACAAATGTCAGAGCTGCTGCAAAAAACGAGTTGGAAAAAGACATATTTAAGCTGAACAACAACAACAACACTCAAATTATAAGCTCATTACAAACTGGGAAGGTAGATATGGTGCGGAAGCCCGTATCGCTAACACTCATTTAAAATCATCCACAATGTTTAATGAAAATTTAGCGATACTAGAATTGTTAAAGTCGGAAGCGTTCTTTAATAAGCCAATATATATCGGAATGAGTGTTTTACATTTGAGTAAGGTTTTATTGTACGATTTTCATTATGATTATATGAAGGCAATATTTGGTGACGACTGCTCATATCTGTATGGAGACACAAATTCTATAATTTATTTAATACGTAACAGAGATCCGTATGAAATAATTAAACGAAATTGTTATACACGTTTTGATACTTCAGATTACCCCAAAAATAATCGGTGGTGTATACCGCAAGTAAATAAAAAGGTGTCAGGCTTAATGAAGGATCAAAAACATGGAAAGATAATGTCTGAATATGTAGGTTTACGTGCTAAAATGTATGCTACTAAAACAATTTGTAATGAAAAACCTGTAGAGAAAAAATTGAAAGGGATTAAAAAGTGCATGCTTAAAACACAAATTACGTTTGATGACTATGTTATATGCCTAAAAAAAAAGGGAACCAACATACGTGTCTCAAAATTTAATAAAAACCAAGATTTGTGACATAACTACAGAAAGACAGAAAATGCGCACTAAGTCCGAATATATTTAATACCCAACACATACGAAACTTTACCTTGGGGCCATTATAATGCTACAAATAATCCACAACCATCTACATCTACTAGCAACCCTCAACCATCAACATCCGCTATAGAGGTGGATTGGGAAAAAACCATATATTTAGCTTAAAATTTAGTAATGCTTACATACATATTTTTTATTCATAAAGCAGTAAACGTCAAAGAAATGTTAAAAATAGGAAACCCAAGGAAAGTTGGTTTCTCCCCCCTCCACTTTAAGCAGACTATAGTATAACCTCATAGAAATTTATAATAGTTCATTTAAGAATGGGTTCAGAGTATGGTTATAGTTCGAGTGATAATTCGTTTGACTGGTTCGAGTCAGTTTTCTCCTTAAGTGAACATAGTGATTATTCTTATGAATCCCTTTCAGACGGTTTAGATTCACCACATGCAGACGATTCAGATTCACCACATTCTATTAATCCAGATATTAGTCTAGAAAATATAAATAGCTCGCCTTGGTTTTGTGTGTTTAAAATCTATTGTTTTTCTGGGTCAAAATATTTTTGTTTTGTGTTCAAGTAGGATAGGAGCAGCAAAAGCATATCACTACGCAGCTTCATTATCACATATAACATTTAAAAATTGTGTTAGTTGTGAAAGATCTTTTATAGAGCTGCAAATAATTGGGGAATGTGGTCTTTGCAGCAGCTTGGTTAAGAGAAAACTTAGGGAAAACAATCTTGAAGAATTTTACAACATACCCTTGAATGATACAAAAATTAATAGCTTGTTTAATAAAACAGCATCTGTGAGCGGACTTAACATAAAAGTGAAGAACACAAATTGTTTAAAATCGATCCGTTTTTTTTTAAAATAGACACAGCCTATATCTTTCCAAACATTTTGTTAATTATGTCTACAGTTTGGAGTGTTCAAAGTGTAAAAATCGTTTAGTTTTGTGCAGAATAAAACAAGACATGAGCTTGGTTGTGGGGTTGCATCTAAATTATATGAGTGCAACATTTGTGGTAATCTTATAGAAGAAGAGACATGTTACTTACTCAAAAGAGAAAAGTTTATGAAGAGCTTACTACAGCTGCAAAAAATAACATCAAGAACGTGTGGCAGAATTATTTAAGAACGACTTCGAATCGAACAACCCATCGAGTGATGTCACACTAGCTTATGAAGATAGTCTGATAGATTATGAAGAAGAAGATGTTAATGTGTTGATTGATCGCTTAAGACATTTAATTATATAATATTGTAAGAACCATCCAGCTTGTCAAAATATTTTAAACATTTTACGCCGTCGCAATATTATCGAGTAAGTAGCATACACACACAATCCTGTTTAAGGGCTTTCAATCCCGTTATAGGACGCCTCAATCCCGTTCAATCCTGTTAAAGGGCTTATGAATCCCGTTATATGACGCCTCAATTCCGTACAATCCTGTTAAAGAGCTTATCAATCCTGTTAAAGAGCTTATCAATCCTGTTATTGGACATCTCAATCCCGTTTAGTCTCCCAAATCCTGTTAAAGGGCTCATCAATCCCGTTTAGAGTCGTCCCAAATCCCGTTTTTCATTAACCTTGGAATCCTTCTAAATATTTCACCCAACCCTCGTAATGTTACTGTAGATACTAGTGCGCTTGTGTGACGTCTTAAAAGCTATATATAACAAACAGCAGTCTAGTTGTGTTAGATTTCATTTGTGAGAAAAAAGGATCGCTGCTTATCAAAATTAAGAGAAAAACGCATAATTGAAGACCATGTTAAAGATTATATTAAACATAGATATAGCTTGCTTAATGGTGAGTTAAGCCGTTTTTAAAATTCATTTTTGTGTTTACATTATTTTTTACTTAGGCGAAAAGCTTTACATTCAACAATTAAAGGATGGATACGCTCTTCCAGCTGGGTGTTTAAAAGTCTATAGAGGACCCCTTTTTTGTCCCCTTTGAACTTACAAAATGTTCAAACTAAAAATCTACGTAAACTTTAATTTAGAACTAATATTTTATTCGTATAAAAAATTTTCACCTCTGCTTACTCAATAATATGATGGCTTGTTTGGTTTTGGTTAAATATAAACAAGTTATACCTCAATTTTTTTGCGTAAGTCCTCGTATAATTTTTGTAAACTGTACTGTTTTTTTAGTAATCAACCATTTGACATAATTTTTTAATGTAACACGCAATATTTTTTGTTTAAGTCTTCGTATAATTTTTGTAAATTGTACTGTTTTTTAGTGATCAACCATTTGACATAATTTTTTAATGTAACAAGCAAAATTTTTTGATTAAGTCCTCGTAATTGTGAAAATTATAGGACATTTTTAGAACACTTTTGTTTTTTAAACTTAGTGGGTTTGTATGGTGGGTTAATTTTAAAGATGTAATTTGAAGAAAATCGTGTATTACTTACCTTAAGCAACTAGTTTTACATTACACCATCAATTTTTGTGTATAAAAATCAGACAAATTTATTTACAACACTTGTGGGTTTGATTATGTATAGGTCTTTGTGTAGCTTTTTTAACAACACAAAATGTTTAGTTTGTATTTAATTATATTTACATTAAGTTTAAGTATACGTTATAATTTAATTTTTCAATAAATCCTCGTGTATGTGAAAATTATAGCAGATTTTTTACAACACTTTTAATTTCTTTGAGTTATATATAGCAAAGAAAATCGTCGATTATCTTACGTTTTAATATCCCTTTGTGCAGCTAGCTTATTTAAAATGCTTTCAAAGTTTAGTAGTAGTATATTTAATTATATGCGGTGGCGCATTGAAAACGAAACAGACCGATTTGCGTCCAGATAAATTTTTTTAAGAAACGCTGAATTACGTCAATTTTAATATTGAGCGTTTGTTACTGTCAAATCAAAAATGTTTGATTACCAATACATATTTTCCTGAAAAGCTTCAAAATGAATAATAATAATAGTTATAGTAACGAGGAACAAGTGTTTATTGTAAAAACATGTTACAGTGCTGGCAGTTTGTGAAGAGTTCGAGATTTGTTCTCAGTTAAGTATGATGATCGACCCATTCCATCCGTGAGCACAATCCAACGTATTTTAAGAAAATTTTAAGAAACTGCAAGTCTAGCAGTAGAAAATGGGGGTAGTAAGCTTACAGCTGAATTTGTATTATTTCAATATCAATGTATTTTTATAATGAAACAGGCGTTAGAAGACAAGTTAATGCAGAACTAGAGAAAATGGTGCTAGCGTTATTCAATGTCAATGCAACTACCAGTACTAGAGTTGCAGCAGAAAAATGTGGTGTTTCTCGGGGGCGTGTGCGAAAAATCCTTAAAAAACACAACTACCACATGTACAAGCCGCAGTGCCATCAAGAGTTGTTGGCAATAGATGAAGAGAGCAGGCGTGTATTTTGTGAAGATGTTATGGAACGCGCCAATCGTGATCGCCGTTTTCTTTCATCGATTTGCTTTACTGACGAGTGCACGTTTACGCTAAATAATGAACCTAACGTACAGAATACAAGATACTGGGCGCAACAAAATCCAAGGTTACAACTTTCGACGAGATCACAATACCTTCAGAAAATTAATATTTGGGCAGGCATTTTTAATAATCATATCACTGGACCGTTTGAATTAATTAGCAATTTAAATGCAGAAAATTATTTGGAACTCTTGGTAAATAAGGTATGTCCTGCATTAGACGAAGTTGCAAATGAAAATCGGGAAGTCTGGTTTCAGCAGGATGGGTGTTCAGCTCATTTTGGTGTAGAAGTAAGAACCTGTTTTCCTGGTCGCGGTGGTAATATTAAGTGGCCGGCCAGATCTCCCGATTTGGCACCTTGTGACTTCTTCTTGTGGGGTCACCTTAAAAACAAAATTTATAAAATTCGTCACCCAAATATTAATTCTTTGAGGGAGGCTATCTTTGCTGAATGTGCACGCGTTATTGTTTATATCAAAATGGGGGACTATTTGAATATTTGTTGTAATTGTTTCAGTTAAATTATTGTTACTAATTTTTTGTTAATAGTTAATTTTATTATTGTTCCGGAACTGTAGGCACTACTGTTATAATTGCTTTTTCTTCAAAGTGTCTTATGTTAAAACAAAATCATGGTAAACAAGGATTTTCGAAATTTTTTAATAATGTGCAATCAGCATTATGTCCGATTATCAGATCATCGTACTTAACTGAGGGCATATATCAAACTTTTCGCAAACTGCCAGCACTGTAATATGTTTTTACAATAAACACTTGTTCCTCATTACTATAGTTATTATTATTATTATTCATTGTCAAGCTTTTCAGGAAAATGTGTATTGATAATCAGAAATGTCTGATTTGACAGTAACAAAATTATTCGAATTTGGCATATCATAGCTGCTCACACTTTTAATTTTGCGAATGTTTGATTTCCCATGTTATTAAATGAGTTGTGTGAAGTATAGTGCGAGCTATGTACTGCAGTGTCAAAAACCATATCTTAAAAAAATCTCTGTTGAAGATTTAGTGAAAAATATGAAATAAAACATTAATGATGTTGAGGTGTCTAACAACAAGAAACATATCTTTCTGAATAGGGGCATAATACAATATAAGGGCGACGTCCCCAGAGATTTTAACAATTATTTTTTGGTGTATAATGGTCGAATACGTTTTTTAAAGAAGAATAGTTCACCAAAAACGAGTGATCGCAAGAATAGTTCAACAAAAACGAGTGATCGTGAAAATTCCACAGCCTCTGTTTCTAATCGTAACAAAAAATCTCTACAAAAGACTTGGTAAAAGATCATAAATATAAAATTCTGGAAATTCGCTACTTTCCGACAAAGCCTCCGCCTCTACATGTTTTGTTGGAAGTAGGCAAAATTAAAATGGTAAATTCTACAAAAAATATGGTGCCACATGATTTTTAGAATTATGGTTTAATTTATAACGGCTTTGTAATCAAGTTTGTTCAACATCGGAGACAAATTTAAAAGTGTTCTTTGTTCCTCTGAAGTTGTAGTGTGTTATTGTGATATAGAGTGTATGAAATAAGTATTTTTTGTAAGCACTATATACTTTAAAAATTGTACTATGCAATAAGTTTTTTGTAAGCCCTATATATTTTTAAAATTGTAGTATGCAATCAGAATAGCTTATTCGTATTTGTATTAATGATTTTGATTTTAGCACTTGTAATTTAATTCTTACAGGAATTTATCAATTACATATTCAAGTGTTTGTAGAATTTTTGATTAATGCCAAACGTTTTTCGGTGGAATTTCATTTATTTAGCTATAATGAAGGTGAGTTTTTGCAAATACAGTTTTTTGTAAACCGACAAATAACGCGTGTATTCAATTTGTATATTAACGAAAATTAATTGGCAATTTAAATTCAGAAAATTATTTGGAACTCTTGGTAAATAAGGTATTTCCTGCATTAGACGAAGTTGCAAATGAAAATCGGGAAGTCTGGTTTCAGCAGGATGGGTGTCCAGCTCATTTTGGTGTAGACGTAAGAACCAGTTTAGATATTTTTTTTCATATCGATGGATTGGTCGCGGTGGTAATATTAAGTGGCCGGCCAGATCTCCCGATTTGGCACCTTGTGACTTCTTCTTGTAGGGTCACCTTAAAAACAAAATTTATAAAACTCGTCACCCAAATATTAATTCTCTGAAGGAGGCCATATTTGCTGAATGTGCACGCGTTTATTACCAATAACTCGCACAAGTTCGAAAGGCATTTTATAATAGGTTGGGATATTGTTTATATCAAAATTGGGGACTATTTGAATATTTGTTGTAATTGTTTCAGTTAAATTATTGTTACTTATGTTTTGTTAATAGTTAATTTTATTATTGTTCCGGAACGGCAGGTTTTACTGTTATAATTGCTTTTTCTTCAAAGTGTCTTATGTTAAAACAAAATCATGGTAAACGAGGATTTTCGTAATTTTTTAATAATGTGCAATCAGCATTATGCCCGATTATCAGATCATCGTAAGTAGTTAAGCAGGGGGGGTTCTGTGACAACTCGATGGCGCCTACCATCCACAGCTACCAATGTTCACCTTGTCCGTGCCGTAAGGTCACGAATAATTTGCAAGAAGTGATCGACAATGACCAGAGGCTGCTGAAAGCAGGCTTTAGTTATTGTTTCGTTTTACCTGGGGTGCAGGTGAGGCTCAGCTCTTTCAATGTCTTTTAATGTGAAGAAGTGGTCAACAATGACCAGAGGGTTTTTAGGGTGTTACCTTTTGGTTCTTTCAAGGTCATCGCTGAAGAGATGAAGATTTAGACAAAAATGTATTAAATTATTATTTTACCTATTTTACATTTTAATTTTACCTTTTAGTTTTACCTTTTAATTTTACCTGTTACCTGTGTATATTTGACAAGGTAGTTTAATTTGAAAAAAAGCCAAGTTAACCTAGACTGGATTTGAACCCGTGACATTTTGATTACTAGACCGAAGTGCTGCCACTGAGCCAAATACTTGTTTAGATTATGTTGCATGTGAATGTTATGTACATATAAAAATTGAAAGTTATCAGTTTGACCCTCTGAAAGGAGCAACTTTGTATGCAAATTATTCATTTTTCTTAATGTTTGGTTATTTATGTTCATTACGATGTACTTGAAAGGATGTCAAAGTTATCGGTTTAACCTCCATTATGAAACATCTATGTCTGCAAATTATTATCATACACTTTTTCTATGGTTATAACTATATATGGTCGAGGGTTTTACACATTGCACTATTCATAAAGTGAACGTTTAAATAATGGATTTACCAACAATACAACAAGTAGAAGAGCTTTTACAGTTGTTCAAGGAGCCTCTACATATTCATTTTGAAAATTATCAGTCACAACCTTTCTGCATCTGTTGGCGTCGTGCTGAAGAAAGTCCCCATGCTGAATTTTGTGATTGGGGTATAATGGAGAGGGAATATGAGGAAATTAAACAGTGGGAAATGATAACAAATGAATACTGGGAATGGTTAAAAATGGTGATTAGGATGGAGTTAGAGCGACATGCATTTTATTTGAGAAAAAAATAGAAATAGTATTATACAATATTTATTGGTAATTGTAAATAACAATTAAAATACATAATAATAATAATATTTTATCTATATATCTAATTATTAATAATTAAAATACATATAAATTCTTGTCTATTTTTTTATTTTTATTTACATCAAACTATCTTATTCTAATTAATACAATTACTATATCCCCATGGTAAAGTATCTGTGAAAATATAATTTACAATTCGCTTATCATCATGCGGACTTAAAGCTAATTTACTTTGTTTAATTGAATATACGTTATGTTTATATGATTTTATTAATGTTTGAGATGCTGTAACAGTGGACTGGTTAAACAGACATTCGTAATAATCTTCAAAAGTTATAGTTTTTAAACAAGAGTTTTTTACACCTTTTGCTTTTTTTGTTATAATTTCATCATTCCTATCAAGAAATAGAACTTTTAATGCATACATTTTTGATTTTAGACCAATAAAATCTGTCAATATATTACCTTGATTTTCATCTTTCATTAATCCAATAACCTTTTTATTTGCTAAAGGTATCCCAAAAATGTTATTTTTAGGGTAGTCAGATGTATCAAATTTATGTATGTCTTGTTTAATATCAGCATAAATATCTTCAACAAAAAACTGATAAATAAGCGAATCTGTGTCACTATATAGAAGTTTCGCTCTATTTCCATATTTTTTTTTAATGTAATTATAATGAAAATCATATAGAATTGTTTTTGATATTTCTAGAATTGTAAATCCAACATAAATTGGTTTATTAAAAAGAATATTTAATCTTTTAAGTTCTATAAGAGCTACTTCATCATCCAACACTGTGCAACTATGAAAATTTGGTTTTGCTATTAAATTTTTTGCTCCATACCTTCCATGCCAATGAGTTACTAGTCTAATGTCTTTATATTTTCTTACATTTTCCATTGTTTTGCCAAATACTGCATTATTCATTAACTTATAAAAATTCTTTTCAAAGTCGTTCACACTTTGTTGTCTTAGTTGCGTATTTAGGTCTATGTAAGTTTTCATCCAAGAAGATTGTTTAAACCTTAGAATTTTATGAATTTTAGTTAACCTTATCCCCAAATCTAAAACCTGTTTCAAATTTTTATAATGAATTACATAGTTAGCTTTATTAAATAATGTTGTTAATAATTTTGATTGTTTTGAACCAGATGTTGGAGGTATTCTACGTTCAGGGCAAAGAGGCAGATCTCTATGTATTCCAAATAATTCCTTTGGATATTCCAAGTCTACTTCTAGTATATATCCAAATTCATCATTATCTGATATATCATTAACATTAAACGAATAAATATTTTCTTCCTCTAAAAACTCAAAATTTCCTGTAGGAAGTGAGGTCCTCATTGCGGCGCCATAGAGGTTATTTACGTCATAATACATTAAAAAAGATGTAGGTTTATTTGCATCATAATGTTTACCCATATATTTATTATTAGCTTTTCCATAACGGTTTGAGCACTGTGATATACCACCTCTAATCCCCTTTTCAATGAACATCGCCATATCTATATCTGTTAACAATTCTAGTTCAACATTTGAAACTTTTAAACAACAATCGTACGCAAGACCGGGCGCTGTATAATAATGTGCAGGATCTAATTCATAAGTTTTCAAACATACATCTCTAAAGTTTTCAAAAACATCAGCCAACAGCAACACGTCAGTTTTTAGATAAAGTTCAGCATAGTCTTGTAAATTTTCAATATGAAAAGTTTTCCACACATTAAGTGCATAATTATATTCAATTTGTGAAATTCCACAATCATTTAGTTTGTTAAAAAAGCTTTTCTTCGGTGGTAATCTATTTTCTTTGAGCTTTTCCCAACTATCAATGTAATCATAAGGAAACACCCCCTTCCGCTGAAGCAGATTAAACTGCTCTATGTTTGCACAAAAGGATTTCGTTATAATTTTTTTATCTGTGCTTAAATAAGAAGCTAATGTTTCTAGTTTGCTATTCATAAATCTGAATGAGTCTAGGAATCTGAAATTAATTTTTGTGTTATCAATATACTTCGAAAATGAGATATATTTTTCTTTGTTGATTGGAAGCAGTTTTGTAAGCCCTGATATATTAGTACTCAATGATTTGATAAGAAAATGACTATCATAACCTGACAGATTATGAAAAATAACAGGAACTGCATAAGAGTCTGTATAATTTAAGTTGCAATTTTTATGAGCACTTCCGCGGTAGAAACCCGTTAAATGATTATGATCTTTGACTTTAACATCATTAACATGGAATGGTTTTGAACATACGTGACAATGTGTTGATATTTTAAACTCATGTTCTTGTTCAGGCGTTAATTTCATCATTTCAACTTTTTTAGATAATATATCATTTACTTGTGACGCAATTTCTTTTAGCTCATTTGTAAACCACCCAATACAATCTTTCCCTGTGTGCAGTTTGAATTTTGAAAGCGTATTATCATAGCTACACTTTAGATAATACGCTACACTAAACGGTACATGCTTCTGATATTTCTTTCTAGCTTTTGTTGGCTTACAATCTTTATATGGTTTTAAAATGCACTCAATATCTGCATAAATTACAAAAGGTGCTCTTTCTTTATTAGAAAAATTGGTGAATTTTACGATATTTTTACCTTCAGGTGGTAATGTTATTTTAGTTTTGTTCATTTTTTTGCAAATGAACATGTGGTTGTTTAAAACACTTTGATTTTTAAAATGATTCAAGCATCTGTTACAGAAATAAGTTTTACATTTAGATCTATTTATTTGTTTACTTAATAATCTAGACATATCTTTAATAAGAGTAAAATGAAAGTCCCTTCTATTTATATAATGTTTAACATTAAATTTAGTTTCACCACCCTCACCAATATCATCTTCATCTATATCACTATGATCCAAATCAATAGGGAGCATTAATAAATTAATTTCTGTTAAAAAGTTGTTTTCTGACAGACGAAGTGGAACAATAGTATTTTTTCTTTCTTGCGTTGTAAATACATTAATACGTAGACTATTCATATTTTCAAATTTTTCAATGTCTTTTAAAATGATTGGGAACTCAATGTCATCATATTTAAGAACAGTACTGAAATGTGGATATGATGATACCCTGTTAGGATTTTTTTCCTTTTCGTTACATGGAAAGAGTGCAGCTACTACACTCCAAAGAAAACAGTAAGAATCATCATTTTGTATATTTAAAACACCTTTTGTGTTTTGAATAAACTTTGGCATTGTAATGTATGTTGAAATGCCACCATTGATTGGATTATATTGATTTATATTGACTTTTAACTCCAAAATCTCAAACAGGGCCCATCCAGAATCTCTTTCCTGAAATTCTTCAAGTTTTGCAAGGATGTTATTTTTTATATGCTCTAAATAAAAAAATTTCAAGTTTGTACTGTGATCAATTATACGATTTTTTGTGCTAAAATGTTTTATATCAGTTTCACCAGTTTGAGGTTTTATAAAGTTACCATAAAATATCACGTTAACTTTTAACAACGACTTGTTCAAATTTTGCTTAATTTTTTTAGAAAAACTTCTAAATGATTTATCAAAAAATTCTATTGGGTCTAAAATTTTCAAATTAATTATAGTTCCCGTCTTAAGTCTATTTTGAAAACATGATTCTATATCTTGCCAAATTAGATTTGCTTGCTTGTTGTTACATTCTTTCGACTTACTTTTGAAGTTTTCTTTGTAAAATTTTAGCAATGCTAAATTGGACTCTAATTTCGAAATACTTTTCATATCGGTGCTCTGTCTTATATATTTCCTGATTATAAAAATACTTTTGTTTAAATATTTGATCCATTTACAGAAATCGTTCTTATTTTTTAATAACTTACTTAAACTATGCAAATTTTTAATGATCTTATCAGATAACGAGTCGACACTTAAAATGTCCGTCATTTTCCTAACTTATAAAATATATTTATTTTACTAATAAGTTAACCAGAGTTATGATACACACTTACACTACTAAAACTGTCCAGTGGAACCGAATGAATTTCCACCACGCAGCAACTGAGGAAGGATTGAAGAAACTTTGGTGGGCAATTGATTGGCAATTGGGAAAATTACCAGTTGAGCAACTCTTTGCCCCTTCTTAAACATTCCAGTTTTCCCATCCGCCTGAAACACTGCTGACAGCGGGCCGTTAAATGAAGCATCTATCACTCCAATCCTCAAATTACCAATTAGATTAGTTGAAGATCTAGCACACAATAAGCCTGCATAGTTTACAGGTATCACAATAATTTCATTAAAAGTTAGGGTTATAACATGGAATGGTTTTATTACGTAATCTGAAGCTAAGGTTAAATCATATGCAGCATCTGATGTATACGATTTTTGGCAAGGAACTGACATATACAGCGTTGAGCTATATAAATAAACGATATTAGTATATAATATATCCAATGAACCGCTAATATCTTTGTGATCTATAAAAAATGTAGGGAATTCAAAGAATTTTGCGAATTCATAAAATACCTTACATTGACGTGCTATGTAATCAATCGTAAGGTGATCTATTTTGTTATTTCGCTTTATCATTAGATCTAGAACTACAGAATAATTTTCCGGTTTTGGAAAAACAATCAAAAAATTTTCATTATTGTTAATTAATTCTAAGTCTTTAATTTGTTGAAAGATTAAATTTAAGTCATTAAAATTGAATGCCCAGTTATTAATTATATTATATAGTAAAACGGAAAACGGTGACCGGTCGTGAATGCCAACACTATTCCTTGTTTTTATTGTATACATCAGATAATTTAATTTTGTATTTTCCGTCATTGAATTTAAAAATGTGTGCTTTTGAGAATCTTCATAATAATCAGCTGCAAATAATAAACATAATGTATATGTGATAAATTTAAATTAGACATTTTACTTACTGAAATAAACAGGAAATTTCTGTCCCAGTCGGCTTAACACGGTGGTTTTAAAACAACATGCAACACCTTCTAAATAAAAAGTGTTAAACATTTTACAAACTTAACTTGGCAATTTTTGTAATTAAACAAGTTATAAAACGTGGAGCAGTATAAAATCTTAACAAATAAATGATTACGTTTGTATTTGCTAAGTGGTGCCCATCAATAAAATCTCGATACTTTTATATCCTTTACAAATTTCTGACGTATGAAACATATCTCTGAGATATGTATTTTTATGTTGATTAATTTTAGGAAAAAGCTGCATGTGTTTATACATGATTTAAATTAAGCTGAATAATCACCTTTTAACCATCACATGTTAATATAAGTTCAATACTTTTATAACCTTTACAAATTTCTGACGCACGAAATATATCACTTGATTCATTTTACTAAGAGGATCCACATGTGTCTGCACGTGACTTAAGTTTATTTAAATTATAACCTCCTGTTTTGTAAGCGTATCACATATCAATAAGTTCAACACTTTTATAACCTTTATTGGGGAATTTACTAAGGAAAGAAACATGACTTGAATTTTGCTGAAATATCATATCTATTTGACTTTGTTTTGGGTTTCAATGTGACATTGTTAATTAAAAACACAAAATTTTTGAACTGGTTTCTATATAAGCGCATTTTGCTCCTGGTATATTCAGATTTAAAGTTAAATAACTCTCCAGATATAGTTTTTTAAGCATCTCTAGCAAAATGGCAACAACACCTTGTGTAATAGTGGTTACAAGCCGGAACCAAGAAGCTATGTCAACAAAATCACTTCAAGTTATTATGAAGGCTGTATTCCAGTAAGTCATTTAATATCCATTTTCTTATTGCTAATATATATTATGTTTGATTAATCATTAAAGGTTTGGTGTAAGAAAAATATATACCAAAGGTGACAAGGTGCTTGTAGCGCTAAATTATTGCCCCAGAAAGACTACTCTGGAAAAAAAATTTGGCAATTTACCACTAAAATATTATCGCACGAAACTGGACACAGATGAGGAATTTGAAGAGTATGAAGAGTTCTTAAAGGAGTACACATTTAATATAGAAGATGAGGATGAAGTAGTACAGGTTCATGATAATGAAGCTCCTTCTACGTCACGTAAAAGGAAAAATAATTAGTAGATTAATTTATAAATAAAAATCAATATAAATTTATAACTTGAGTTTTATTTTTTCATATATAAAAACCAGTAATACAAGTAAAATACATGTTGTAATGTACAATTTAAATTATTGTTTAAATGTGTGTTACAATGATAAGATTTAAAAATTATTTTAAGATCTTCGAAGGAGGGACAACTTTCATCATCTGAAAAATCAATAATTTCGTTCGAAATAAAATTTCCTAGCCACTGTTTCTTATTTAATCCTCTCACTGCAACAATGCTTTCGTTGTCATTAATAAAGCTCTTAATGAAGTAACCAATTTCTTCGTAGTTTATACTGTTATGATTAAAAGAATTCCAAGGGAGACCATGTATATTATTTGTTAACCACTTCATATGTTTATTAATTTTATAACTACAGATATTCACATCAAAGGGTAGATTTATAATTTTGTGAACGTATATCCCATTATCTGTGTTCAATATTGATATTTCTTTACATAAAAATTTCACACCACCTCCATGTTCAAAACCTTGCACATCAACAATAAACATGTTTTATAGCACACGAACCAAATTTGTTAGTGGGTTATATTTCACCAGACGATCATGTAAAATAAGACAATATGCACTTGTGTTTGGTGGAATATTTTTAGATGTTTCAAATTCTAATTTAATATCAACTGGTCCTGCTTTTACAATTTCATTCTGGTGACTGCAGTCAATAACTGCTAATGGAGCTTTTTGTATATATTCTTTTGGAGGGAGACATGGTTCACTTTGATTTTTGTAGTAATATGTTTGTTGAAAACGTGCAAACATTTCATACAAAATCGCCCACTGCTGCTTGTCAATATTTATATTAAGGTTGTCATAAGGGTACACGTCTGAATTTAAGTGTAACTTAATGTTTGTTAAGTTACAGTGATCAAAATGGCTTACGTTTTTTCTGTTTATATTCTTTTTATCTGTTTGTAGTCCAAATATAATAGTTCTGGGCTTTTCTAACTGACTGCTTGTTTTAATGGTCCACGAATGTCGCATTGTTACTGGTAGTACGGGATATTCTTGAAGTTCCCAACTTCTAAAAGTTACATTAAGGTCTCTATTGCTTTCAATTTGTTTAAATAGCTTTAATTTTTCTGCATCGGATACGGTTATATGAGGTAATTTCCACAAAACTTTGTACAAGGTAATTTTCGGTTTTTCTGTATCAACACTTGTTATTGTGGCATTAATATCTGAACTACTTCGAATTAAAATAAGCTCTTGACGCATATTCACAATAACTTTTTGAAAGTCTTCAGCAAATCCAAATACCATTTTTAGAGGAATACAGACATTAAACTCACCGTCATTGTCTACAATCTTAGGTTCTTCTAAAGGAGACCATCCTGCATTAATAAGTCGTGAACCAACGTTTGTATTATAAGAAACATATCCTTTCATTGTAGATGTGATTCCGGGATTTCTATTACGGTCTATTACTATACCTGCTAGCTCATATCTAACTTCCTCAAATAAACTGAGAATACCATTATTCACAAACCTAAGTGTTGCACTGGCTTTATCTTTTTCGTCAGTTATTTTCCCTTCAACTACCAAGAAACTTTCTGACGGTAAAGTAATGAGATCTTGCCCTTGACTAGGTATTCTGATTTCATCATTTTTATTCAAGGAGTTGGCTGCGTATGGTTGACAAGTATGAAATTCAAAACTTGAAATAGAATTGTCAACGTATACATTTTCAGAGATGTCTAAAATATTGTAACTCATGTTTCAGTAAATATATAAAAAAATTATCCTAAATATTTTTTTCTTGAACAAGTGTGAATCCTAAACTTTTTAAAAATTGTCTGTTTGAAGCTGTTAGTGATTTAAAGTGTCTTTTGTGACTAACATTTTTCATGGTTTGAGTATCATATATATTCAAATGTGGTCTCAGAGGTACATTATATCGGAACACCATATTTCTATCTAAGCTTCTTTAAATGCAACCTTATCGTTATCAACTCCTTCTGGAAATTAACGAAATTACCTGATTGATCTTGTATTTTAAGTGTAATTTGATTTATAGATTTTGTATTTATTGGTAAGTAGATGACATTAGTTGGATGTTCAACTATCTTGTAACCAGGTGGTACAGTAGGATAAAACATATGTATTATGTGCATAGCTTTATCATTTGTATATGAGTTTGTTACTAAATTACAATCAACACATATTGCATTAACTTGAAATATATCAACAGGGTGATCAGAAATATGTTTTTTATTTTTTTTCAATATTCGTTTTTCAAATCCAAGTAGACTGCTAACTGAATTATCTTCTCTAAAATCTATATCTTGATTCCATTCTATTTCACACTTTAAGGTATTCAAATTTGGTGTTATTTTTAGTTGATTACGTTTATCTAAGTCTTCTTCCTTACGTATTGTGTTATTTATAAGTGAACCAGCGGTAACTTTATTTCTAATCAAAACATCGTTTATGTAGTTCTCAATGTCCTTGACTTCATAAGACCCTTGAGGTAGAACAATTTCTTTTGATGTTTGATTATCTAGGTAGCGAAATATATTATTTGAATGATTAATGTTTGGTATTGTATTGTAGGTAACAAAATCAATCAAACCCAGTACATACATGCCATCATCTAAAGTGATTGGGGGATAGAAATTTGTAGATAAAATTGAATCACGACCGGACAACGTAAAAACATATGACATGTTAGCTTGCGGGCTTTTTCACTCATAATACTAAAACTTTGCTACGTAATTATTTATTATACAAAAATTCTAGACACAGATGACCACAATTATACATATTATAAGTTTGATAAGCTAAATGGTTATATTGAATAGAACAATACTCATTATTCGAATTAAAATATTTAACTGCTTCTAAGGGAGGCCTTAAATTTCCATAGCTATCAAAATAGATCACCAGTTTCTCTTTTTTATTATATGCCGTCCAGTGAGTTCCGGGTCCATCATTGTTGTCCAAATTTATGATACCACACTCATTTTTGTGTATTCTTGCTGGTAAATTGTTTCTCATGAATACTCCACGAAAGTTGGCAATTCTTAATAACTTTGCATAATACTTCAAATCAAGATCGGTAAGAGGACGCTTGGGTAAAACTATTGGCATTTTTTTTTAAAAAAAGGCCTAATCCAGATTTATAAGGTTTTAAATATAAACCTTTACCTCTTAAAGCAATAGCCTCCATTGTTTTATTATGACGCGATGTCTCTTCTAAGTGTTGTTTTGCAGCTTTTGCATCATTTACAGCCTTTGCTATACCTGCAGCACCACCAGATAGAGCTCCAAGTGCAGATAATCCGGCAAATATTGGTATTAAAGGTAATATGCCGCCAGTCTTTGGAATCTTTATTACACGAACAGGTCTAATAATTTTTTTGATTTTGGAAGTTGCTTTAAGTGCTGTTTTGATAGCATCTGCAATAGTTTTAGGTTTTATATGGCTTAGGGTTTTTTTTATACGTCTAGTTACATCTCTGAAGCTAATTAATTTCTTTCCTAGACCACGTTTAACTTTTTTCTTAGTAGATGTTTTACGTTTTTGTTTTCTTGCAGCCATCTTCTCGTTTGACTAAAGTCTATGCACATACTGAAGATCCTTCATAAATTAATTACTTTTTATGTATTTAGATTGAGGTTCAATAAATTCATCTTCTTCATCGCTATTGTCAAGTTTACGTTTTAGCGTTAGAGGTTCTTCATATTTAGCTTGTTTGGGTGGAGGATTTTCACCTGAATCATTATCGTTCATTTGAATATCACTCAGTTTTCTTTTTCTATTACCTATTAACTTGATTTTTTTGTGTGGAAAATCCATATCGCCATGGATATCATCTAATTTTCTTTTACGGTTTTGCTTTACGCTTAATATTTCATTAATGTCATCATTGATGTTATCATTATGCATCTTACTCTTACGATATTTAAGTTTGAAATTCTTTTTTGGTTGCATATTTTTTCTCTGTTTTTTTCTTTGTAACGAATGAGAATTATAAGCCTCAATTTGTTTTAAAGAATTATTTGTTACCATTTTAATTCTCTCAAGTGTTTTTTGACAATTATTGAGTACTTTTATACAACTACTGTTATTATATCCCATACCTAATTTTACTTTAGCCTTCATAGCTCCTGCAACACCAAGTGCAGCCATTTTTTCACCAAAAGGCGTATCTTTTGCTCTAAATCTTTCCATTGCTATATTACCCAATTTTTTATCTGCTTGATGTCTTAGATCTATATCTTTTGTATTGTGATACGCAATGTCATGTTCCATGCAACCAGCATCAAGTCCATTAATAGGTGTGTCACCTCTTAGCAAACGTTCTTTCAGTTTAGTACCTGGACCGCAATATTTGTAACCAGGTATGTGTAATTCAAAAGGTAACTTATTAATAACATCATTAACGAAACCACTACCAATATAGTATTTCATTGGTAATTAACGTCTGTATTTCACTACAAATTATAAAATGAATATATACACAATGCCGCTTTGTATATATCGTAGTTTAATCCTATCCCTGTAACAGATGCAGGAACTATGAAGTTCATTAAACAGAAAACAAGATTAAATATTGATAATCATGATTTAGGTTTAAAAATAGCTTCCAAACATGGAAAGTTATTTCCATCAAGTGTTAGATGTATTATTGTTGGACCTTCCAACTGTGGTAAAACAAATGTTATGTTAAGTCTGATAGAACACCCTAATGGTTTGAAATTTGAAAATGTCTACTTGTACTCCAAGTCATTGCATCAACCAAAGTATTTATATTTAGGAGAACTATTGAAGCCGATAAAAGGCATTGGTTATTATTCTTATAAAAATGGTGAAAACATTGTGGAAGCTGCAAATGCTAAACCAAATTCTTTATTTATTTTTGATGACGTAGCTTGCGCTAATCAAGATGTGATGCGTGAATATTTCAGTATGGGAAGACACAATCAAATAGATGCATTCTATCTTTGTCAAACATATGTTAAGGTACCAAAACATTTAATAAGAGATAATGCAAACGTATTGGTAATATTTAAACAAGATGATATAAATTTAAAGCATATCTACGATGAACATATTTTATCTGATATGTCATTCTCAAGATTTCGACAACTCTGTGCTCACTGTTGGCAGGAACCGTATGGATTTTTAAGTATTTTTAAAGACAGTAATTTAAACGAAGGAAGATATCGACACCACTTTGACAATTTTGTTAATTTATAAGTACTAGGTACTTAAACAATCGGCTGAGATAGACACTGTTAATTCTGATCTGAAGCTGATACTGAGCTGATTATACCTGTTCGTGACCAGTTCGAGACCTGTTCTATACACTGATGGATTTTAATTCAAGGAAAATAAAACAGAAACTTATAGCAAAACGTAGAGATATTAAAAATAAACTTGATATGCTTAAACATGGTGAATTTGTGCGAGAAAAGATCTTTTCACCAATAACAAAACATTTAAAAAATATTGAAGACAAGTTGGTTACAGATAAAAAACAAGAATCCATGAACATTTCTGAAAAGTTTCCAGAATTTATACAAAAGTCTGATGTTTACAATCAATCAGACATTCCTCAATATGATGAGTTTCAGGAGGTGCAGGAACCATTTTACGGTGAGTCTACACCCAGACGAGATTTGTCCAAGTTAGGGGAGCAAGAGCAATATAGTATAAAAAAATGAATCATAGATGAAATAAAATTAAACGAGGAGGATGAAGTAAGCACAAGTTCTAACATAAAAAATCAGAAAATAGCTTCTGAAGTAGTACAAGATGTAGCAGATCAGTCATTTCTAGATTACTTAGGTCAATATGAACCATTGCCTAGATCTTACATTAAAGCAATGTTATCTGATGATAATGGCGAATTTGATCATAAATATGGTGTCCGTTACATTCCAGACACAGCTAAATTCTACATTGGAGATTCACAGTTAAATATAGAAGGTTCAAATGTTGTCGTTAAAAATAAAGTCTATAAAGGTACACGTGGTCTATATGAATTATTATTTAAAAAATATCCTAAAAATTTTACGTCACAGGATGAAGCCGCATACAAAGATATTGTTTTGAAAACAAACGCTCATAGACGTTACTATCATCCTAAAAAGCAAGTTGATGGAAGTAAATTAGATAAATATAAAAAAATAATATCAAATATCTCATCTAAAACCAGTGGTGAGGGTATGCTTATGGAAGTCAATATTAATCCAATTGATTATGTATACTGGGATGATCCAAATGAACTTGTTGATCGATTGCGTTTACTCTTAGCCTCTGAACAAGCAGGACATTCTGGTCATAATAACGAAATAAATTCTATAATAGAGGAATTGCGTGAAGCAAATATTGTCCTATGAAAGCATGAAAGTTATAAGTAAAAAACGTAAAGTAGTTGAAGAAATTCATAAGCCAGCAAGAATCAACTTTAAAAGACGCAAGGTAATAATTAAAGGTTTAGATGATTTATATCAAGCTGATCTTGTTGATATGTCATTATATGCAAAAGAAAATATGGGATATAAGTATATTTTGGTTATGATAAACTGTTTTTCAAAATTTGTGTGGGCGATACCATTGAAAACTAAAACCGGATACGAGGTAGCACAGGCAATTGAAACAGTATTTAAGAAGCATAAAATTTTGAACTTCCAGACAGACGCTGGTCTTGAATTTTTCAATATTCATGTAAAAAGGCTTACAGAAAAATATAAAGTAAATCATTACAAAACATTCAGCGAGAAAAAAGCTTCGATTGTGGAGAGAGTCAACAGGACTTTGAAAAACATGATGTGGAAAGAATTTAATATGCAAGGTAACTATAGTTGGTTAAATATGCTTAAAGTAATAGTAAAAAAATACAACAACACAAAACATAGAACAATTGGTATGAAACCAACAGACGTTTCAAAGAAGAAAGAGAAACAATTGCTTAATACTGTATACAGTCAAATAAAGCAAACAGATATTATTAATTCAAAGTTTAGTGTTGGAGACCACGTGAGAATATCTAAAATTCGAGCTGTTTTTGATAAAAAATATATGCCCAATTGGTCAACAGAAATATTCACGATAAGAAAAGTCCAGTTAACAAATCCAGTTACTTATCTATTAAGAGATATAAACAATCAGGACATACAAGGCGGCTTCTACAAAGAACAGCTGCAAAAGGTTAAATATCCTGATGTTTACTTAGTAGAGAAGGTACTTAAAAGAAGAGCTAATAAAGTTCTAGTTAAATGGTTAGGATTCAGTGATAAACATAACAGTTGGATTGATAAATCAAATTATTTGTAATACAAAACAAAAGATAAAATAAAACAGTTTAAAAGCGATTATTTTTATTTTTATTTTAGAATAACCTGTACAGAATTGTTATATAATCACATATAAATATAACACATATTCTTTTTTGCTATCTGAGTGTCTTGATTTTGTTGCATTAACTCCTCTATCGAATTATACTTCTTTTGCTGATAAATTAAGTCCCTATTTCCTATTAGTTCATCATAGTCATAGTGTCCACAGTACATTTTCGTTTTCCTTGGTGTGATTGGATAGAAGTTTTCATTCTCTCCAATGATATAACCAACAGTATTATTCTCTAAATTCCTAATGGGTGTTTCCAACTCAAATCGTTTTCCATCAAAATAAAATGCCGGATATTCTTGTAACGTTACGTTATCTTCAAATCTCTCATACAAAAGAAACTTTCCATTTTTCAGTGGAAACACATAATTTTCTACTAAGACCTGGGGGTCTTCAATCACATGAACGGTAAGTATAGGATTATCATGTATATCAACCGTAATTCTATGTTCATCTATAATGCGCATAGAACTACACTTCACCGCAAGCACACACAAAAATATAACTAAACTTAACATGTTGATTATATTTCCACAATTGAATCAGACTGATATTTTCATAAAGCTAATTCTTATTTATATACAAATTCTTTAAAAAAAATTACCCCTCTACTACCTTAAATTAAATATGAAAGGTAAACAAGAAATTTATTATTTTATGTTCAAGCTTGAAAGAAAGATGAACAATGGTTTCTGAAATAGATGCATATAATTGGTGTAAAGTTTTTAATAGTCAGTATCGTTTCCATAGTTTAAAATCTTCAACAACAACATTAAAAAGAATAAAACCAACAAAAGTTATACGATCAGCGGAATCAACATGGCAACCTTATTCATTAGATTTAAAGCTATGTCAGAAGAGTAAAAAATCAATTAGTTTAACAGATTTTGAAAAAAGGACAAAAAATTAAGAACCATTATGAGCAAGCATGAAAATGTTGTTATTAAATTGATACAAATTCTAAACTCATTAAATGAAGAGGCTGAACAAGACATAAAATGTTTCTTTAATAAACCAGAGTTAAAAGTGTTGAAACTATTCAAAAATAGATACAACCTTGCTTTGGAAAAATGTACAAACTTTTTAATAGAAGACAACATCGAGATAGAAGACTTAAAAGAATATTTAAAGGATTTGGGTTTAAGATATTACCTGGATATGGCAGTTAAGGAACAAAATAAAGAAATGCAGGAAAAGTAATTAATAAGTCTAGAAGTATCATACTCTGTAACGTAATTATTTTGTAATACATTAACATAAAATTTCGTATTGTGTTTACAAATTAACCTTATGCATCTCTTATTTTAATATCTATACAAGCTAAATAGCAGTTTATCATTATTAATGTTTTCTTATCAGTAATTAAATAATAATTTAACGGTAAATAAACGAACTGTATTAAGATCTCACCAAATGTTAAAGGTTAAACTTTTATCTTACATATATTATACCACTAAGTAACATAATCTAAACAAGTATTTGGCTCAGTGGCAGCACTTCGGTCTAGTAATCAAAATGTCACGGGTTCAAATCCAGACTAGGTCAACTTGGCTTTTTTTCAAATTAAACTACCTTGTCAAATATACACAGGTAACAGGTAAAATTAAAAGGTAAAACTAAAAGGTAAAATTAAAATGTAAAATAGGTAAAATAATAATTTAATACATTTTTGTCTAAATCTTCATCTCTTCAGCGATGACCTTGAAAGAACCAAAAGGTAACACCCTAAAAACCCTCTGGTCATTGTTGACCACTTCTTCACATTAAAAGACATTGAAAGAGCTGAGCCTCACCTGCACCCCAGGTAAAACGAAACAATAACTAAAGCCTGCTTTCAGCAGCCTCTGGTCATTGTCGATCACTTCTTGCAAATTATTCGTGACCTTACGGCACGGACAAGGTGAACATTGGTAGCTGTGGATGGTAGGCGCCATCGAGTTGTCACAGAACCCCCCCTGCTTAACTACTATCGTACTTAACTGAGGACAAATATCAAACTCTTCGCAAACTGCCAGCACTGTAATATGTTTTTACAATAAAAACTTGTTCATTACTATAGCTATTATAATTATTATTCATTGTCAAGCTTTTCAGGAAAATGTATATTGATAATCAGAAATGTCTGATTTGACAGTAACAAAATCATTCGTATTTGGCATGTCATGGCTACTCACACTTTTAATTTTGCAAATGTTTGATTTCCCATGTTATTAAATGAGTTGTGTGAAGTATAGTGCGAGCTATATACTGCAGTCTCAAAAACCATATCTTAAAAACATCTCTTTTGAAGATTTGGTCAAAAATATCAAATACAACATTAATGATGTTGAGGCGTATAACAACAGGAAACACATCTTCCTGAGTAGGGGCATAATACAATATAAGGGCGACGTCCCCAGAGATTTTAACAATTATTTTTTGGTGTATAATGGTCGAATACGTTTTTTAAAGAAGAATAGTTCACCAAAAACGAGTGATCGTAAGAATAGTTCAACAAAAACGAGTGATCGTGAAAATTCCACAGCCTCTGTTTCTAATCGTAACAAAAAATCTCTACAAAAGACTTGGTAAAAGATCATAAATATAAAATTCTGGAAATTCGCTACTTTCCGACAAAGCCTCCTCCTCTACATGTTTTGTTGGAAGTAGGCAAAATTAAAATGGTAAATTCTACAAAAAAATATGGTGCCACATGATTTTTGGAATTATGATTTAATTTATAACGGCTTTGTAATCAAGTTTGTTCAACATTGGAGACAAATTTAAAAGTGTTCTTTGTTCCTCTGAAGTTGTAGTGTGTTATCGTGATATAGAGTGTATGCAATAAGTATTTTTTGTAAGCACTATATACTTTAAAAATTGTACTATGCAATAAGTTTTTTGTAAGCCCTATATATTTTTAAAATTGTAGTATGCAATCAGAATACCTTATTCGTATTTGTATTAATGATTTTGATTTTGGCACTTGTAATTTGATTCTTACAGGAATTCATCAATTACATAATCAAGTGTTTGTAGAATTTTTAATTAATGCCAAACGTTTTTCGGTGGAGTTCATTTATTTAGCTATAATGAAGGTGAGTTATTGCAAATACAGTTTTTTGTAAACCGACAAATAACGCGTGTATTCAATTTTTGTATGAACGAAAATGCTACGACTCTAATAAGAGACTTAGCAAATATTTCAAATATCGGTATTATAAACACTCAAATAAATCTTTTTGATGTTAATGATGGTCAAATATGTGATTTAAATAACATTGAAGAATAGTATTCATCGTCACTCTCTCAAAAAAATCTTAAAGCGCTACTTTATCAGAATATTTTGTTTTTTTTATATTTATGTAAGGACTCAAAATTGTTAAATAATATTTTTTTCACCGCCTTTTTTACATTTTTTGCTAGTAAGCTGGTTTTTTGTTGGTATTGAAGATGTGGATAAATATTTTAAGTCATGAAAAAACAGTCCGCGTTAGTCTTTCACGATCTGTTTGTGGTTTCAAGCTAGGGTTTGGTATAAGGCGGCGTTTGAATAAAAACATTATATCAGATAGGTATTTTTCATGAAAATATCTTTGCGTTAACGATTAATACTGGTTTATGATTTCTAAAAATTTATAAACCAATCAAATTTATATTTTTATTCAATCATTTTCAACCAACATGTTAATACAGATTTTTTTAATAGTGTGTAGTAAGACAAAGATTTTTTTGTAATATGTGCTCCTTTGTAAAACCTGTTTTTAATGTAATACCATTTTTTTATTGATGTAATATACCTTTTCAACAATTCATTTCTAAATGTTTTTTTGTAATGTAATACCAATTTTTATGTGAGCTTCGCACCTCATTTTAAAACGTTTTTTGTGATGTAATAACAATTTTTTGATATATCCTTTCCACAACTCATTTTAAATGTTTTTATAGAAACTCTAACTGATACTAATAAACGAAATTTAAATAGATTAGTGCCCGGTTTCACAAAGCTTGATGAAATATTTAACGGCCGGTTAGTTAATCAAGGCTTAATACAACCAATCATCCCTTCAAAATATTTGATTGCCACGGCAACAACCCGAATCATAGTCTGTGATTGGTCGTCTGAAGCCTTGATTAACTAAGCGTCCGTTAAATACTTAATCGAGCTTTGTGAAACTGGGCAATAGTGTTTTATTTTAGTAATAGATATTATAGGTTTGAAAGAAAAAGCTGTGTTTGTTATCAGAACGGTTATTTCCTCAACACATGATTGGGTTCAATAAATTTTGAACTGCTATAGCAGTTGAATGTGTGATCTGCATCAGATGTTTAAGTGTATTCCTGTTTGGCTATATTTTTGTTGTTGAAGTGTTTCACAATTTTAGGAATGTTTGTTTTTGGAATAACTGGAGAGTCTATATGACTTACATAACGAATTGTCGTTTTGTAAATATGTTTACAGGTGTTAGTACCTTTATTCTTTGTGCCGATATATATGCTAATGGGCCTAGTGATTTTTGTGTTAAGTGACGCAGATAATAGTAAGTTTATGTGTGAAAATTTTTGTTTGTGACGTTTTGGCGAAAGCTTTTTTACAAAAATTAAGCGGTAGTGAGGATCTATGTTTTAAGTCAAGGATATATGGTAAGTAATATTTTATAAAGTTATGGTAGCAAATTTTCATATAATTTTTAAGAGAATTAAAAACAGTTTAAAGCCTTTGGAGTTATGGTATACTTTTGAGCAAGCTTTATTTGCGATCTCGGTATTTTAAGGAATATTTTTTATAGTTCAAAAAATATAAAGTAAATATTGTTATAGATAATGGTAAAGTTCTGAAGAACTTATAAACTTGTTATAAAATTCAAAGGGGTGTATTTTATTCAACTGGGGAGCGAGAAAAAGTAACACTTCAACTTGATTGCAGATGTATGAATGGTAAGAGAAGAACCACCCTTATTTTTATAAGAGTGATCAAGCATTTAACATAGTTTTGAAACATTGTTTAATGGAGCTAATATTTTACAGAGTATTCAACAGATCTTTTTATTATGTAGGCACACGCTTTTAAGTTCTTTTGCGTTTATTAAACAATATTTCGCAATATTTCTTGAATACTAACGAGACCACGGTTTCCTGTTTCGCCCACACAAATTCCGAGAATAGACTCATCCTCGGAAATTTTCTGAAATGAACACTCTGTACCCTCTGATAATATGGAAGGTCACCGGAAAGAATAAGTCCCACACACTGTAAGAGGAAAAAACAACCCGCAGCGTGTACCCTTGGTCTCTAAGACATCTCCCCACCGCTTGCACCATATATTACCCTATGAGCACCAACTTTTCACCACAGCTATTCAAAATCTCTCCACATAGAGTGCTCTACTAGTTTTGTGCATCTCCGTATATTTGAGCAATAATGAGTATTGTCAATTTAAGCTTTCTTTTACTAGATTTTTTTCCATATTTTATACTTGTGATTTGCCAGGTCCAACATTATTTCAGAGTTGCTCGCATTTTTCAATTCACAAACACCATTTTTTTAAATTTTGCAATAGTTTAGCAGTTTTTGCTCTTAATCTTATTCGAAAAATAGCTCTTTTTAGCCATTTATAGTAGGTTTAATAATTTTTCAAGTAATGATTAGAGTTTTAACTATATATTGATCATACTCGAAAAACTCTTTAACCAAAATATACTACACTATAGTGGATTAAATAATTTTTTAAGTAATGTTTAGAGTTTTAACTATATATTGATCATACCCGAAAAAACTCTTTTACAAAAGTCTATTAGTCTTGTAAAGCTCTATTTATATGTTGATTTTTAAATGCTACTATATAGCGTAAATGTTTTTGCTCTCAATCTTATTTGAAAAATTGCTCTTTTTAGCCATCTATAGTAGGTTTAATAATTTTTTTAGTAATGCTTAGAGTTTTAACTATATATTGATCATACTAGAAAAACTCTTTTACCAAAATATACTAGTCTTGTAAAGCTCTACTTATAGATAATTTTTAAATACTACATAGTTCAACAGTTTTTGCTCTTAATATTATTCGAAAAATAGCTCTTTTTTAGTCATTTACAGAGGGTTTAATAATTTTTTAAGTGATGTTTAGAGCTTTAACTATATATTGATCACACTCGAAAAGCTCTTTTACAAAAGTTTATTGGTCTTGGAAAGCTCTTTTTATAGTCAATTTTCGCTTGACGTTTTGAGAACAACGAAATTTGCATGATAATCTCTCAATATATTTCGTTATAGAATTTTTACATTTCTCCCTTAATATTTTCAGACCAATATGAACAAACGCGTTAGCAATTCTGTCAATGAGATGAAGGCCGAGCTTAAAAACTCGAGCGATCCCAGCGACATGCTACTGTCAAAATGTTGTCAATATCTCCAACAACTTAAAAACCTAAAGGTCCACGCAACTACATCAACGAGAAAAGGGTATACTTCAACGGATTGCAATACCTCTTGTGACGAAGTCTATATTTTCAGAACAGCTGTATGTACTGGAAACGGCTGTTCGAAAATAAAAATAATATAATTCATACAAATAAAAATTCCACGCAGTAAAAATTATTATCTTCATCATTAACATTTCTTAAAAGTACGCATTTCCGAACTATCGCGGCAGTGTAAAAACATATCTGCAGAGATAAGCATAAGGTATCTTCCACCGATTAAGATGTTTCAGCCGGGGACTGGGCACAGAGAGAATTTAACTACTGAGGTAGATAGTTCACCGTTTACCGTAGCGTGTTGAAAAATATTTAGCTGGAAGTTATATTCAAAAAATTAGAGTCAGTTTATAGAAGTTGTAGAGGAACGTCAGTATACCGTACCCTCTTGTCCGTGGTTGTGAGAGACAAGTCCGTGGCGTAATAAACCTATCTAACGCCGTCGAGGTAAGAATATTTTAGTTTTGCCTTATTTGATATAATTGTAGCGAATTTTCGGATATTTCCCCACGTGCCTACCCGTCGACGTCGAGACCACGAGATTTAGTGCCGTTCCACTTCACGATCCTATCCCCTTATTGTTAGCGTGTCGTAATACTTCTGGAAGGTGATGCTGTATTTAACACATACCTTCTAAGGGTATTAACTACGACTGTTCCAAGTCGACTCTGGTCTGGACGCTGTAGTACACAAGCAGGCCAAGGTCGAGTTGGGATACGACAATATCCTTTTACAGGGTGTTCCCCTGTAACCCTCCCGCTCCTTATCGACGCCCTGACGTCGAGGCGCTGGATCTCTTGTTGTCGACTCCGTCGGCTAGGCGCCTTTTTAGCTATTTGAGGAGCGCGTCTCCAATTGACCCATTTAACGGCTGCATCCACGGGTTGTAAACCACCGCACTCAAGGTTTCCGTCCGCGTGACTCCCGCATTTTCTTTCCGTGGGGAATAAGTGATTTCGTTGGTCCGTCACCAGCAATACGACTTGTCTTAGAGTAAGTTAGAGCGATAAGTACATTTCATATTGTGAGCATACCAGTGTGTTGTAAAACCTTATAATGTAATAAATAGAGTGGAAACTACGTTCAGTCTGTTTCATAATCTTAAATAAATCTGCTACACCCTTATAAACTTTCGGAAGGCCAGGTAAATACCGGGGGAGCGATTAAAGCCCGCAACCCCGGAGGTATCTATACATCCTGCTACATCACAGGCTACCGGACCCTCTCCACGGAGCTACCCAGGCACTCCGGCCACGTCGGCGGTCGGAGTCTTGTGACGAGGTCGCAGACACCCTCGTAGGGAGTAAACCCTCTAAAATCTGGCGCCCGGGACCGTTCCTGTAAATCCATTGATCCGTTTTACCGTATAATTCACCCCGCAAGTCAGGCCTCGTTACACTCTATAGAACGAAAAGAACGCTCGAGAAGACCGGCGAAGCATTGGATGATGATTTAGCGTGTCAAGAAGTTGATTCGGCGTTCAAAAGAAGGGTCCTATCGGTCATGATCCACAACACCGTCTACAAGGACCCCGAATATTTCTTAGATAGATGCCTCAAACTTTTCAAGGCGAAAATTGGTGAGATATTGAGGGTGTTCGAGCAGGTGAAATGTTATATGGTGTTGTTTGCGGTATTTGGAAAACAGGAAGGTGAAGAGATGGTTACTAAGATGTTCACGTTCCAAAGCAAGACAGCTGAATTGGATGTCGATACCGATGTGGATGAATGGTTCGAAGAGTACAGTAAGGGCCCAATACTGACCAATATGGAGGAATTTAGTGAACATGGAAGTGGTAAGTTTTTCAATTATTTTAATGTACTATTCTTATCCCTCATTTTCCATCCCAAAAAACATCCTTTCTCGCCAGTATGGACCAAGCCTTCTATAGGGCTGTGAAGCTGCACCTCAATATTGGTATACCAATATCCGCTAACCTGTTTACCATATTTGCCGATTTTTTCTAAATCTAGCTCCCGATTTTAAATAAAATCTAGCTCTAATTTATGTAGCGCTTTCTATTCGGGTTCAATCTTTTTAGTATTTTTTAACAATTCAGTTTTAAAATAATTTACATGAGTGAACTATACCAAATAACCAACACAATTATTATACAGGAGTGTAATATATTACTAACAAGCCCGCCATCATTTTTGATTGTTTATTAAGATTTATTAAAAATTTCAAAGGTTTATTAGAAACAGACAAAAAAATGTAAAATATTATTGTAATTAACAGCTGGAGGTGTAATATCTAATTAGTATGTTTCGCAACTGCATTTAAACTATTATTAAAAACAATCATTTTGTTTCAACACTTTATAAAAAATTGATGAAATATAGTTTTTTGTATATTCAAATTAAAAATATATAATTAAACAATTGAAAACGTCACATATATTACATATTTGCTAGGTTAGTAAATATTTTATTAAATAATGGTCATATGCCATACCAATTTAAACATGATAAATTTTTAGGTCAAATAACTAGTTAGAGTTAGGAAAAAAATTAAACTTCTCGGTTTTAAGCGTTACAATACTTGTTTTCCACCAATTTAAGTAGCACGTATATACTTTTAATTCAAACCCTCCACAACGATCTTAGGGAACCCCCTATATCTTTAATGTTTCCCAATATACCCTGTATATATATATATATATATATATATATATATATATATATATATATATATATATATATATATATATATATATATATATATATATATATATATATATATATATATATATTTAAAGCATATATCGTTACTAAAACACGTGAATTATACAGGTTGGGCTCTTAAACGGATCGAGCATTTGACTATAAACATCAATAAACATATAAGGTACTTTTATACTACCCCCTTGTTAACCCCTGTTTCTAATTATTGTTTTCTTATAGGGTGGAGCCTGATAAATCTGGATCATCTACTGGTCAACATCAATAAAATCTCATCATACATTGGTGGATGTTACATTCCGCTACGAAAAGAGATTGCGGACAAGAAAACCTGCGTCAATGTTCAAGCGGGCGGAGATAGGGAATATAATTCTCCAGGAGATGTAAGGTATTGTTTTGCCTATGCTATTGTCACAGCATTCTATCCACCTCAAGGTAATCCATGTCGGTTGTCTTCATAACCTAGTTTTGATGTTGTTTTAAAATTAAAGGGAATCCTGTTTCCGATGACGTTTAGACAAATTCCGCGGTTTGAGAATCAAAACAATCTTTCAGTTAATGTTTTCGGTTTAGAAAAAAGGGTACGAAATTCCAAGTTATGCCTCTCAGGATCACCAAAAATAAAGTAGAGAAGCGTATTAATTTATTAATGATTGCTAGTACATATGAATAAACCGCTGATGATGTGGGGTATCATTATGTATGGATAAAAAATTTAAGTCGACTAATATCGACGCAATTCAGTAATCATCATGGGAAAAAACTTATATGTGACCGGTGTTTAAATTATTTCACTAGTCAGAAAGTTTTAGAGAAACAAGAGCTCGATTGCAAATTACTAAACGACTACAGAATACGTTTGCTTAAAGAGGGTGAAAATCTTCTAAAATTCAAAAATTTTGCTAATAAACTGACCGTACCTTTTATTGTATATGGCGATTTAGAAGGTGTTTTAAAGCCGCCGGTAGGTGAGGGGAGTGAATATCAAACACATGTGCCGTGTAGCATTGGGTACTATCTAAAATGCTCATATGACGATACGCTATCGTTTTATCGAGCATATAGGGGTAAGGATTGTTTAGATTGGTTATGTAAGGAACTTCAATCGTTTGCGGAGGATGTGGAGACCGTTTATCTATACCCTAGCCCTATGGATAGGGTAACACCCGAAAAGAGGATGGAATTGAATGGGTAATTATGTTGCCCTATTTGCGAACTACATTTCGTGGTAGGTAGAGTAAACATATTGTTCACGTTTGATGCTGCTGCTGTGAAACTCCGAGAGGATTTTGACCAAGTAATCAGGGGTAAGGTATAAAACACTAATATGCTACTGTTTGTAAATTGTAATTTGTTGTTTTTTGTATTACTGCTAAGGAACTTAGAATATTTTTCATTAAAGATGTCTAAGAGATCTAATGGCTGTACCTGTGACGACGGAGCCAGTTGATGCAAACGAGGACGAATTAATTACATCCAGGACCTGGATGAATTATTTCCCTCTTTGTCAGAGAGGCGGTCGCAATCACCGTGTCCGCCACCGAGGAGTCCTCAAGGCCTTCGGAAGCTAATGACATGGATTGGTACTGCAATCTTGTGAGCGATGAAGTAACCGGCCCCGACAGCACAGACTCTGAGGGAGAGGATGATAGTGAGTTGCCTTTACGCGTTGAGCGCAATTTTCACGAGGGGTTGTTTTGTAGCCGCTGCTGGTTACTTAGATACCCTGCAGTGGAATATCGAGATTGGCGACGAAGATGGTGTGTGGGATGCCATTCGAACCAGCGATGGTACTGCCCTTGAGAGATTGACAGTGCCCTTGTAAGGACATTCTCTCAGTGTTATGGGCTTATGTCTCATATGTACACGAGAAACGTACGCCAGCTTCCAGACACGCCGTCAGGAATTTCATCCGAAGATGTACTCGAGAGGATCATCTGTATGGAGAGCTGTTCATACTTCTGCAGTACATGTGGCAGAAGCGAATCTGTTAAGGGTGAAAACAATAGCATATATAATATAAATTGTGGTTACCGATATAAATAATTACATGTTGCTATTTCGTTATATTGTAAGCCTAATGTCTAATTCTATTGGGAAAGTTAAATACAAGAGTAACTGCTACAACATCAAACTGAAATTATTGAAATTATGTATGTTTTTTTTTGCTTGTACCCTCACAATCCTTAAAACTATTAAATAAAACACATGTGTTCATTTTATATATTTGTATTAGCAAACACGTTTGCGATACATGTGTAGAGAATTCCTATATTTAAAACAAAAGTACATCAACATATATGTGGTAAGACATGCGAGGGTTGTTTCTATTGTGACGAAGTCTATATTTTCAGAACAGCTGTATGTACTGGAAACGGCTGTTCGAAAATAAAAATAATATAATTCATACAAATAAAAATTCCACGCAGTAAAAATTATTATCTTCATCATTAACATTTCTTAAAAGTACGCATTTCCGAATTATCGCGGCGGTGTAAAAACATATCTGCAGAGATAAGGATAAGGTATCTTCCACCGATTAAGATGTTTCAGCCGGGGACTGAGCAGAGAGAATTTAAGTACTGAGGTAGATAGTTCACCGTTTGCCGTAGCGTGTTGAGAAATATTTAGCTGGAAATTATATTCAAAAAAATAGAGTCAGTTTATAGAAGTTGTAGAGGAACGTCAGTATACCGTACCCTCTTGTCCGTGGTTGTGAGAGACAAGTCCGTGGCGTAATAAACCTATCTAACGCCGTCGAGGTAAGAATATTTTCGTTTTGCCTTATTTGATATAATTGTAGCGAATTTTCGGATATTTTCCCTCAGTCCCCACGTGCCTACCCGTCGACGTCGAGACCACGAGATTTAGTGCCGTTCCCCTTCACGATCCTATCCCCTCATTGTTAGCGTGTCGTAATACTTCTGGAAGGTGATGCTGTATTTAACACAGACCTTCTAAGGGTATTAACTACGACTGTTCCAAGGCGACTCTGGTCTGGACGCTGTAGTACACAAGCAGGCCAAGGTCGAGTTGGGATACGACAATATCCTTTTACAGGGTGTTCCCCTGTAACCCTCCCGCTCCTTATCGACGCTCTGACGTCGAGGCGCTGGATCTCTTGTTGTCGACTCCGTCGGCTAGGCGCCTTTTTAGCTATTTGAGGAGCGCGTCTCCAATTGACCCATTTAACGGCTGCATCCACGGGTTGTAAACCACCGCACTCGAGGTTTCCGTCCGCGTGACTCCCGCATTTTCTTTCCGTGGGGAATAAGTGATTTCGTTGGTCCGTCACCAGCAATACGACTTGTCTTAGAGTAAGTTAGAGCGATAAGTACATTAGTAGATAGTCGGGCACCTGGGTCCATCCCCTCCACTTTTTACTGCGCATGCGCGAGTCATCATGCGCATGCGCTGACCTGCGCAGACCTGTGACAGTTGACAGCTGACCTGTCAGATTTGACAGGTGTCAAATGTCACTGACCTGACAGCTGTCAGCTGTCAGCTGTCACCTGACCTGACATGTGTCAACGTCAAATGTCACCTGACCTGTCAGATGACGTCACAAGCATTCCAAGATGGCTGACCTGTCATAGACAGTTGCAACCCGGGTTCTCTCTATGGAACTAACCTGAGATGACGTCACAAGCATTCCAAGATGGCTGACCTGTCAGATTTGACAGGTGTCAAATGTCACTGACCTGACAGCTGTCAACGTCAGCTGTCACCTAAATGTCACTGACCTGACAGCTGTCAACGTCAGCTGTCACCTGACCTGACATGTGTCAACGTCAAATGTCACCTGACCTGTCAGATGACGTCACAAGCATTCCAAGATGGCTGACCTGTCATAGACAGTTGCAACCCGGGTTCTCTCTATGGAACTAACCTGAGATGACGTCACAAGCATTCCAAGATGGCTGACCTGTCATAGACAGCTGCAACTCCGGGGTTCTCTCTATGGAACTAACCTGAGATGACGTCACAAGCGTTCCAAGATGTCTGACCTGTGTGTCCATAGATAGCCACAAGTCAGGTTAGGTATTAACTGTCTTGTGATGACGTAAGATGTTCCGTCTGACCTGTGTGTCCATAGATATCTACAAGTCAGGTCTCCATGTGTGTATTTGAAGAATACCATCTGTCTGATTGTTTATTAAGGTTATGTATGTATGTGTTTATTAAGGTTATGTATGTATGTGTTTATTAAGGTTAGGTGTTCGTATACAGACTGATTACCAAGCCATTTTGATTGTTTATTAAGGTTATGTTTGTATTTGTTGATTAAGGTTATGTTCGTACACACACACTACTGTCTGTATTTGTTTATTAAGGTTATGTTCACACACGTGTTGATTACCAGTCATATGATTGTTTGTTAAGGTTATGTATTTGTTATTTGAATGCAAACAGAGATAATACAAGATTATACTTACATACAACAAGAGACGTCAGCCTTCTTTCACAGCTTAATACACACACTACTGAACAGGTGTCTTCTGTGTTGAGGATACAGACAGACAACTGATTGCCATTGTTAAAGCTTGTACATGCTGTTTAACAAACACGTCATGACAGTTCAAAGTCTTTGCTTAGACTGAGAAGACAGAGGTATGTAATAACACAGACAAACAGACAACTGATTGCCATTGTTGAAGCTTGTACATGCTGTTTAACAAACACGTCATGACAGTTCGATGTCTTTGCTTAGACTGACAGATGCATGTGTATTTGAAAGAAAAGCATTCGCCTGAACTTAGATTTGAACCCACGAACCTCGAATCGGCCATAGACAGCTTTCTCAGATATACACTGTCCCTAAACCAATAGCTCCACAGACACACACGTTAAAAGTTTGTTCGCTGTTGTATATATAAAACAAAGCCAGTTGTTGTTTACATTTGAGGTTAGGTGTTCGTATACATGTTGATTACCAATCATCTGATTGTTTAGTAAGGTTATGTTTGTATTTGTTATTTGAATGCAAACAGACATAATAAGAAGAGTGTACTTACATACAGCAAGAGACGTCATCCTTGTTTCACGACTTAACACATACTGAACAAGTGTCTCTTGTATTGAGGAAACAAACTGATGTAAGAGAGAGAGGCCTTACAAAGGATAAACAACGTTTTACAGTTGTTAACCTTGATCCTGTTTGAGCTTGTCTGTGTATCTGTTTAATATACACAAGAGAGAGGTCCTCTTAAAGGTAAACAACGTGTCAGTTGATGACCTTGTGTTATATCTGTTCAATAACCCCACATTATTCGTGTTTGAGCTTGTCTAGAATACAGTCATTAGAAGTATGACATCATCCATGTAAAAACAAATACAGTTTAAAACGGTTACTGTGGGTAACATGTATAAATTGGCTACACACAGACACTCTTAAACATATTCACAAGTCAGTTGTTGTTGAGAAAAGACTTACTGCAGTTTGTTCTAACCCAAATCTGTTTTAAAATGGCTACATTAAGTGATGTGTGTTACCAACAAATTAAAGACAACTTCTGGTATGGTCTATTTGGAGATTTTCAACTTATTATCGATAAGAACACTGGCTATTTTAATGCAACTAAACTGTGTAAGATTGGTGAGAAAAGATTCAGACATTGGATGGAAAATAAGAAAACCAAAGAGTTAATTGCCTATTACAACAGTCGGCTGAACGAGCAGTTGGGGTATCAGCATAACAATATACCAATTGATTCAACCGAGGGAGCTCACTTAGAGTTATCGTCAAGGAGTCGAAATACCCTAAAAACGAACGCAACATCTCAAGTAACACCAACAACTGTTGCCTACTTGGTGGACTTTGGTGGAAGAAATACGGAAAGCAATTTGGTATCAGGTACATATGTGTGTAAAGATTTGCTATTAAATTTGGCTTGCTGGATATCCATTCAGTTCTATGAAAAGTGCAAACAAATTATTTTTGATTTTTTCCTCAATGAATTTGATCAGAAATCAAAGGACAACCCAGAGGTTAGTAAAGTGAAATTAACGCGTATAAATGATGAGGTACAGCTTGTGCGACAAACAAACGCTAAAGTCACAGAACATCTTGAAGATACAACCCCAAAGCCAAGTAAACGGAGAAAAATAAGTGTGTTTGGTTTACTTGCAAGAAACGAGACAGGCGCCCCCTATCCATATCATGTGGTAAGAACACAAAAGAAAAGTTTCCCAAGAGCTGTGAGGAACTTTAAAAATAAACACCCCAATGCAAAAGTGATTCTAAACATACTGTACGATCCAAATGTAGTAAATCTCTTTAACAGAATAAAGACTGAAGTGAAATACCTTACAGCACATAGAAACAACCTACATATAGCTGATGTAGCACAAGATAAGTTTGTTCAGGATATTATTGCTTTAAGACATACTTTTTAATTGTATTACAAAATAAAAACACATTAATTTTAACAAAATACTTTTTATTTGATTCCAAGTATGTAAACACCTGCCGTTTGTTAGCCCCAATTATTCGTGTTTGAGCTTGTCTAGAATACAGACATCAGTACAGTATTTGTGTTTGACACGTTTTCCCCCTAAGAAACAACGTATTTGCAGACACACAGAAACAGACCAAGGATTGATATATCGATATCAGTTGCTTATAACACGTACACGATATGTTTTTATATGTTATAGTTGATGAAATAAGACACATACCAAGTAAAAACAGAAGGCTACAGCTAAGTATTCAAAACAAATTTTGTTCAAAACTGTCTAAACGCTCCCTGTATATATATATACGGAACGCCAAAGCAACTAGAAATATTTGTAAAATATAAAACGCTAGTAAAAACTGTTTCATCGGTGACTAATATTCTATCTGTTTCCAGTTGCCTCAGGCTTCTTAATGAGTTATTTTATAATCGTAAAAACATGTTCTCATTAATAATACCTACAACACTAGTATTGCATTAATACATCGATACCTCAGTTCTAGAACGTAACAAGTCAAAAATTGTCGTTTTCGAGTTAGTGCCCCCATGTAATAGCCGATACCATGCTCTTTCTATTTCAATAAGGAAACAACTCTAACTATGATATTTGCCCGCAAGATGTCGCTGATTACACTATGGAACAACTCATAATTAAAATAAACTCCTGTTCTATAGTGTAACAAACAGAGTTGTTACGGTTTAGAACTGTAGTAAATTAATAAATATTAGAGGTTACGTATGTTTTATGAACCGAGATTGTGTGTTCTAGACATAAACAATGAATACTTTTAGTTTTAATAACGCAAAAAAAGATCCAAACGAGACGCGTACCAGTTTGTTGTTGCGATTGGCCACCATAAATAGCCATGAAACTACAAATGACACAAAGGTAAGTTAATTCAATATTATTCTTACAGTACAACATAACCTTAATTTGCATCTAGTTCTGTTTATTGGGCTATCACCACTAAGTTTAGAATAAAATTAATAATAACTACTTATTTATGATTATGCTTTGAATGTTACTGTTGAAGATAACTTCAGTTTTTATATTATTATGCAAAAGTTTCTGAATCATGTTTCACTTGTTACACTATTGAATTCAAGAGTTTGTGAAATAATAGAATATAGATGTAACAAGTTGTAGACCTTTAATTATTTTTAGAAATAGAATATAGAGTAAGTCACCGTTGTTGGCATAGGTTTATCGCTATATTAATAATTAAATTATGATTTATACTGTTTTAACTCAAATCAAAAATACTATAAGGTAACTAGTTTCGCCAATAAAATACTCCAATATTTCTGAATTTTTGAATTTATTTTGCCTACAAAATAAATGAAAGCAACACAAACTTCATAGTATGAATATAGAAAAATCTGAAATTTTGGCAAAGTCCTGATTAGGTGTATTGTTTTAGGATTTACCTTCCACATCTATGGAAAATATCGATAATTTTGAGGAAGATAGTGACGACAGTATTGCCGATAAGAATTATGAACCATCCAGTTCACTGTCATCTAGTGGCGAAGATGACAATCCTCCAAAGCAACCAGAACATAGTCTGGCCTCTGGGAATAGCGAAGATCAGTCAACAATGGAAGATCAAAACACAAAAAAATGTACAAGAAAAAGAATACGAGATTGTGATAATTGGGAGAAAAATAAAAAGAAAATAAAAAGAAACTTGGGTGAAGAATATGTGAACGCAGCCAAAAATAAAGTGGAAAAAAAGGTACTTAAAGGTCCTTGTAACGAAATATGTAGGTTAAAATGTTTTACCAAATTCACTGAAGATCAGAGAAAAACTATTTTTGAAAAGTATTGGAAACTGGGCTCGATTGATAAACAAAGAGATTTTATCCATAAAAATATATCCGAAATTATACCTCCTTACAGATATACGAAAACTGGAAGCAATCGATCAAAAACTATAAAATACACCCTTCAGGTAGAAGGGCAAGCTATACGTGTTTGTAAAACATTTTTTAAAAATACATTAGCTATAAACAACAGGACAATCTTTACAACTACGAAGAAAAAAGATGAATACGGGTTTTTGAAACCAGACCAACGGGGAAAGCACGGGAAACAAAAAAGAGTAAAGCAAGAAGTTATTGACGGTATTAGGGAGCATATCAATTCCTTCCCACGTGTAAGCTCGCATTATTGCCGTGCTAGGACTAAAAAAGAATACTTAGATGGCAGCCTAAATATCGCCACTATGTATCGGCTGTATGTAGAAAATTGCATTCAAAATAATCAAGAATATGCCAAAATTTCAATGTATACAAAAATTTTAAATACAGAGACTAACATAGCATTCCATGTACCAAAAAAGGACCAGTGTTCATTATGTACAAACTATGAAAATGGCGATGAAGACAATAAAGAAAAAATTAAGGAAACATTTGAAAAGCATTTAGAAGAAAAGGAATTAAGTAGACAAGAAAAGAAAAAGGATACAGAAGAGACAGACGAAAATGTTCTTGTGTGTTGTTTTGATCTGCAAGCAGTCCTAACTACTCCATGCGGAGAAGTTAATAGTTTTTTTTATAAAAGAAGATTGGCTACCTACAACTTTACCGTTTTTGATGTAAAGCAGAAACTGGGATTATGCTTTCTTTGGCATGAAGGTTTGGCAAAGAGGGGGGCTAACGAAATTGGAAGTTGTCTGTATCACTACTTAAGTAGTGAAGACTGTAAAAGTGAGAACATAATTTTTTATTCTGACAACTGTGTTGGACAGAATAAAAATAAGTTTGTGTTTGCCTTGTATTTATTTTGTGTATTGAATATTGATAAAATTAAAAGTATTACACACAAGTTTTTAGTGATAGGACACACTCAGAATGAAGGAGATAGTGTACATGCCTGTATTGAAAAAGAGAAAAATCGTATACTTAAAAGCGGCCCGATATACGTCCCTGCGCAATGGGCAACCATTATCAGATCTGCTAAAAAAAAGGGAACTCCTTACAAAGTGAATGAAATTTGTACGGAAGATATTTTTGATTTAAAAGCATTATGTACCCAAATGGGCAAAAATTATGTTAAAAATACAGAAAATGAGAAGGTGGTTTGGAAAGACGTTAGAATTGTCAAGGTAGAAAAGATGCAACCTTACATAATCTTTTATAAAACCTCATACTCACAATACAATTTTAAATCCATTGATGTAAGACAAAATTCAAAACACCTTAGAAATAATCAAGAACAGAAAAAAACTAAACTGCTACCTGCCTATAAAAAAGCTCCCTCTATCGATGCTAAGAAGAAAGAAAACTTATTAGAGCTTTGTAAAGAAAATGCCATCAAACAGGTCTATTGGCCATTTTATAAAGGTTTGTCTGAAAAATCGGATGATAATAATCAGAAGGAAGACGTAGATATTTCAAGTTGTAGTGATTCAGAGTCTGAATAACCATTTGTTATTTTTTTGCGAAGTTTATTTTGTAGAGTTACAGTTAAGTTTTTACCGTTTTAAGTAACAAGAAATAATTTTGTATGAATTTTTTAAAATAAAATGTTTGAAAAATTAAAATAACAAAATTATTTATTAAATACCCCTTATATTTTTATTTGTGCAATGATAAATGTAATCCTCAAACAAATTTAGCATCATAATATTGGACCTGTAATGATTTACAAGTTACCTATTCGCTCTCTTTTAAATCTGATTACATAATATTTTAAGTTCAATAATGTAACAACTTGATCAAAATTCAAAATTATCATAAAATCAAACTGTAAACCCAAAAATAGATTGACTTCCAATTACATATACATTATTTATTATGTTCATAATTTTTATTATCATTATACCTAGAACCACCAAATGGTTATCATTAATTAACATGACCCAATTATTTTACTTGCCGTTTTCTCGTTTATTATATTTTTTGAGGTGTTACATTATAGAATTGAGGTATCGACATATAACGTAGTATACCGTTCTAGATTACGTTTTTTATGTTTGTTTTTGTAAAGATGTGTTTACCTTTCACATTTATAGGTTTTAAAAACACAAAGTTCAACTATGAAAGAGGTTTATTTAAAAACTATACTTTGATATATCGTTACAGTTTTCCACTATACTGTGGAGTTTATATTGGTTGTTACAATTATTTTTATACAAAAGTACAGTTTATACAAAAATACAATATAATTTAGTACAAACACTAGACTAAAATACAACAGCTTAATAAACACAACTAAAAATAATACTCTAGATTTGGTTAGCTAACGAACCCATACATAATGATTGCAAGGTTTGCGGTTTATAAGATCGCCAAAAATTTAAAACACTGACTGGGTTTTCAACAAGAAGAAGTTTTTTAGTCTTTTCTGCTTTATAAAAAACAAAACTACTATCTAAATCATATTTATAGTATTGAAATATTTTGAGTATAAAAAGTTCTTTATGAATAAGCAGCTCAGACAAAAACCTACAACTATACCACACTTTCTTCTCATCTGAAAAAATACGGTAAAACATAAAACCATTCTTAGTACTATGATAGCCCTGCATATTAGGTAAATTACAAGAGTCATACTTATCTCCAGATATTATTAAACGAATTATAAGATAATGTTGTTCTGTACCGTATAGTGTTGAGGCATAACCACCGAGTACACAACAAAATTTTTTCTCGGTTTCAAACCACTCCATATCAGCCAACACGCTGTCCAGGATTAGTTGATCAATTGGTGTTTGTAAGTTTGGTTTTAATTCCCTGCTGATAAAAGTGAGATGCTTTAACTGCTCCATTATAAAAAAACACTTCTCACAATGGTTCATACTTGTTACTGTTACTGCTGCTGTTGTTGTTCTTTTTCTAAAAGTACATATGGTTGGTAGTTTACGATGAAAACCCCTCTCATAAGTTGATGTTGATAGTTTATCTTCTTAACTGTATACGTTTGATTATTCTGGTATATTACAAGTCAGCGATGGTGTTGGTTCGTTTGTCTTGAAATTGGAATGTACTGGTATACATACCATTTTTTAATTTTTTTTCTCCTTTATATATTGCTTGAGCATACCCAGACTCGAAAAAGACGACTCGAGCGTCAGTTGGCAGCATACGTCTCGGTAGAAACACCACCCCGTTTTCCAATTTCATCAACATTCGGTAACCATAGCGGGTTTTCACTTTTTCACCCCCTAATATGTTATATGGGGTGTTTAACAACAAGTCTGCAGCTTTAATTACAGGTGACGCTTCACAAAGACCGTCACGATTTAAATCAGCTAGTACTGATGCTGATGATGAAGCCATGGTTGTTGTTGTTGTTTCTGATTTTATACTGTGGGGTAGAGCTTTGATAAGAACGTATATATATAAGGGTTCAACCAATCAGGTTTGAAAGCGTAGGTTGAAAGACCCCTGGTCTTAAAAAACCCGCTTTCCTGAGTTTTCATCTACCTACACACATTCTGTTATCAGAAAAACACCACTGATAACTCAAGATTGATTTTAGGTAATGAATCATAAAAAACCCGACACCTATAAAATCCAGATACAATTTTTAATTGGTGATAAAACAGCATCGTAGTCTTCAAATTCCTTAGCGTGTTTTTCAAACCAGGCAATAAACAATTATATATATAACATTTTTCTATCCCCTATAAATCCAGATACACTTTATAATTTTGTAATAAAACAGACTCGTCTCCAAAGTCCTTAGCGTGTTTTTTTTTGTTTAAACCAGGCAATAAACAATTATATATAACATTTTTCGAGGGTCAACTTGTGTTTCTAGTCAAAGACCGGGGCATTTTTATCGGTTTGCAGTTTTTTTGGATATACCATGAGTGAAGCTCTGCTTTAAAAGCTTGTCTGCAGGTTTCGACTTTCAGTTAGCAAACAACAAACATAATGGAAGGTATACCCCTGTCTCTCTGTGTTTAGAGTGAAATTATTAATAAAGTTTTTGTTTGTTCCAGCTGAAATATTTAATATAGTTAATGGGCTGTTTGTGGGAAACGCAGTAAGTAATTTTTAAAATGGTTCTTTTAGTTTATAAAAGATTTGTTTTTATTTTAGCCTATAATAGCGATTTATATTGCTGGGGAGGGGGAGCTGCCCTCTCCGCAACAGTACTCCACCCTGGTGTGGGTGGGGTATATAGCCCCTTGGGGTGTGGGGCTGATATTTCAAGCCCCACCACAGCCTGTAGGGGGTGCAATTCTCGAGATCTACGTCTTGTAGATCTCGAGAAAAGAAAGGTAATATCCATTGCCCCTCGTTTAGGATACAGGAATTTATGTTTCATTTCTTTTGTTTCAGTCTGTGACACCACCTAGGACACCAATAAATAAAATATATATATATTTATAATAATAAAACGTTTTAAAAATAATGTTGTTTGATTTTATTGTAATATTTTTTCAGTTTAAACCCAAATATATAATCTGCTCAAACACACTTACAGATTAATACAGTATTGAAGGGTAATGAAGGTATCTTCACTGTAAGGTAATATTCTGTATTTGTTTTACTGCTTGGTGGTTATATTATTTTTAGCATGTATTTAATTCTAGTGTATGTTTTTATTGTTTGTATTAATAGAAAAATAGATTCTTGTTGTGAAACCTTTTTGTTATATAATTTGTAAAGGGGTTTGTTTTTTTTTAACTGCATGTTTGTAACTTGTTTCAGCTCTACTTCAGTTTTAGATATAGAAATCTGCCTTTTTTGTATACTTGTTTTTCTTAGCATCAAATATTTTTGACAGGTCTCTTTTCTGTTACTGTTTTGCATTTTTTTCTGGCTTACAGCATGAAAGGTCATATGATGGCATAATATCAAGTAGTATCATCTTTGTCTTTACACACAATCAACAGAATTTTTTTGTTCTCATTTCAATGATTATAGACTAAAACTTGTTTCATTTTTTTTTAGACAATCAAACAGCTTGTTAAAGCCTCAACACAATCAAGGAGATCATTAAAGAAACCGTATTATTTTTTAATTTTCTATTGAACATGTATAGGACCGTTTCATGTAATAAATGTTTTTAAATTACTTTCGATTTCGTTTAATCATTCCAACCTATGTATATAACAGTGTGTCTGTGTTGTTTTGCTGTGTGTGACCTGTGAGATAACTCTAGCCTTGTACTCGGCTGATACAGTTTTGACTGGGGTCAGTAAAGTGTTTGTTTAAATGTTTTACAAACAACTACCATATATACAAGGAGTTATATTTAAATAAAGACAAAATTCAATATAAAAAGTATTTTTATTTGGTACTGATATTCTTGTGAAAAGCTTAATCAAACATTTTTAAAAATAGTAAAACTCTCTCTTTAAAACACTAACCCTAATAAACACTTACTCTTAAAGCTACTTTGAGAAAATTAATCTGTTATACAAAAATATGTCTTCTTACACTGAAATTAGGTTAAAAACAAACAACTTGATTAAACACCTAATAAGCTATTGAGATAATAACAATAATACTATATTATAAAAAATATATCTTGTAGACAGACAGCTACAAAAATACACACTGTTTGCTAAACATAGCCAGAAAAGCTGAAATTCAGATAAAAAACACTAACCCTAATAAACACTTACTCTTAAAGCTACTTTGAGAAAATTAATCTGTTATACAAAAATATGTCTTCGTAAACACCTAATAAGCTATTTGAGATAATAACAATAATACTATATTATAAAAATATATCTTGTAGACAGACAGCTACAAAAAAATACACACTGTTTGCTAAACATAGCCAGAAAAGCCGAAATTCAGATAAAAAACACTAACCCTAATAAACACTTACTCTTAAAGCTACTCTGAGAAAATAGTAATACTTAGTTTTCAAGACAGTTTTAATCTAAACAAAAATATGTCTTTTGAACTGAAAATTCAGCTAACATGAATAACCCTAATAAGCTATTTTGAGCAAATTACAATATTTATTTTCAAGACAGTTTTTAATCTAAACAAAAGAAAAATACTCAAACATATATATTGTAGACAGAAAGCTACAAAACAAAAAGTACACCCCTCTTACTAAAATTAGCCAGGAAAAACTTAAAACTAACATATTTTTAGATACCCTATTCATTTTAACCTAAAACACAGTAACCTATGGAAATATTAAGAAACACTCTCAACGTGTATGTCTTGTATAAAACAGAGATAAAAGCTAAAAATAGTCACACACACACACACACACACACACACACACACACACACACACACACACACACACACACACACACACACACACACACACACACACTCACACACTCACACACTCACACACTCACACACTCACACACTCACACACTCACACACTCACACACTCACACACTCACACACTCACACACTCACACACTCACACACTCACACACTCACACACTCACACACTCACACACTCACACACTCACACACTCACACACTCACACACTCACACACTCACACACTCACACACTCACACACTCACACACTCACACACTCACACACTCACACACTCACACACTCACACACTCACACTCACACACTCACACACTCACACACTCACACACTCACACACTCACACACTCACACACTCACACACTCACACACTCACACACTCACACACTCACACACACACACACACACACACACACACACACACACACACACACACACACACACACACACACACACACACACACACACACACACACACACACACACACACACACACACACACACACACACACACACACACACACACACACACACACACACACACACACACACACACACACACACACACACACACACACACACACACACACACACACACACACACACACACACACACACACACACACACACACACACACACACACACACACACACACACACACACACACACACACACACACACACACACACACACACACACACACACACACACACACACACACACACACACACACACACACACACACACACACACACACACACACACACACACACACACACACACACACACACACACACACACACACACACACACACACACACACACACACACACACACACACACACACACACACACACACACACACACACACACACACACACACACACACACACACACACACACACACACACACACACACACACACACACACACACACACACACACACACACACACACACACACACACACACACACACACACACACACACACACACACACACACACACACACACACACACACACACACACACACACACACACACACACACACACACACACACACACACACACACACACACACACACACACACACACACACACACACACACACACACACACACACACACACACACACACACACACACACACACACACACACACACACACACACACACACACACACACACACACACACACACACACACACACACACACACACACACACACACACACACACACACACACACACACACACACACACACACACACACACACACACACACACACACACACACACACACACACACACACACACACACACACACACACACACACACACACACACACACACACACACACACACACACACACACACACACACACACACACACACACACACACACACACACACACACACACACACACACACACACACACACACACACACACACACACACACACACACACACACACACACACACACACACACACACACACACACACACACACACACACACACACACACACACACACACACACACACACACACACACACACACACACACACACACACACACACACACACACACACACACACACACACACACACACACACACACACACACACACACACACACACACACACACACACACACACACACACACACACACACACACACACACACACACACACACACACACACACACACACACACACACACACACACACACACACACACACACACACACACACACACACACACACACACACACACACACACACACACACACACACACACACACACACACACACACACACACACACACACACACACACACACACACACACCAATTCATTAACCTAAAGCTATAGATATACAAGAAAAATATATATATACAAGATTTAACCTAAACTACACACACTTAGTCACTCTGTTTGAGTCTTTTAAAGCCAAAAGGAGTAGAGTCGAAACTGCCATCGTCGTTGAACTTACGCTTCGTCAAACACGGTTTGTACACTTTGGTTTCCGATCTGGTTACCAGTTCGTGTGTTTGTGTCCTCCGTATCTGATCAAAGTGAACAACGACCGGTTCCACACTAGAGTTCTCAACCATCTGTTTCATAACTCCGGTATTAATGTGTTGTGATGCTTTATAGTTGAGAGCAAAGCCTTTTACTTTACACACTTTCTGTGTCTCTCCGGTTGTGGGAGAGTACACGGTAAAACTATAATTTTTAGGCCCCGCCGACACAAATTCCATAATATAGCTACCAGCTCCATAAGCAGCCAACTCATCAGTCATTTCACCCAAGCTGGAACCTGTTGGAATGTCCCATTCGCCCTCTCTGGACACGTAAATGACAGAGTCAGTGTCATAATACAGCACTCTGTCACCCAACTTTTCCAAATATGAATATAACTTCAAACGGGCTTGGGCTGTGACGTAGGCAGCAATGGCTACATTAACGGTAGCTGTGCTGTCGGCGGCTTCATCCTTGTACTCCCAACTAACTAGCAACACATCTTCATTAATGATTGTTACGTGTTTTACGTTAATGGCCGGGTTGTTTTCTAATTTATAAAATTCAGATGGTTGTCTCACTATATCCATTCTGGTCTGATTCTCTCGCTGTCCGAATTTGCCCCTGAAACAATAGAGAGAAAAACAATAAAACACATGCACACACACATGAAATAAAACATATAAACGTACCAAAAACTGTTCAGAATCAGTTTAGCTAGTGACCTCAAACCAGGGTTGTTGGTGATGGCTGCAAACTCCAACTGGACACCTTCATTTTCAAGAAAAGCTTCGACGTAGGTCTCTTTGGTCTCGTCGGTGGAACAGTCTGAAGGCCAACCTGATGCTTCCTGCTTTATTTTAATAAATTTATTCATCATTTCAGCAAAAAGACCACCAGTGTTTAAAGACCTATCATATTGGGTAATGGTATACTCCCAAACTTCTTGTATTTCCATCAACTTGTAACCCTTGTCGAGAGCTTTTCGAACCTCGTCAACCACCCAAGTACCAGTGAAGGCCCGTTCTTCTTCTGAATGACAACACTCACCCTTGTTCATATCTTTGGCACACGTTCTGCACAAGGCAAACATTAATTTATTGTGCATTTTTACAGGCAACACAGGGTGATATAAGTCTTGCGGTGGTAAGATGGTGCATTTAATGAGTCCATTCACGTCATCTATATTAGAACATGTTGTGTGTACTGTGGGGTGTCCCATGGGAAACTTCCCATATTTACAAACCCATGGGTAGAGACTGCAAACATCAACATAGCGTATTTTCTCTCCTGGTTTCACCTTGTAATAACTCTTTACACAACCTGTTCTACCACCGAAGAAGGCGTCCCGAGGATTAAGTGGGAGGTATGTTAACAGAGGATGGCTATTCAGTCTGTGTTCGAGCACTTGATCGTTTTCCAACAGCTGTCTAAACTCGTGTTCCCACATTTCATGGACTGTGTAACCTCGCTGGCGAAGCCGTTCTGTTTTCCTCACAGTACGTTCGTAGCGAGCGTTCAAGGTGTCTGTTGGATCTTCGTGTAGGGGGTCCTCTCTGTTGGTGGTGGTGGTGAAACACTTGGGACAGCCGTGGAAATAGCAACCGTGAAACTCGAACACTTCTCCAGTTTGCTCGCAATAGCCATCAACTTTAACACCATCAATGACTGCTTCCCGTTGTTTGGCAGAGTGTCTGATGTCTACACCTCTTCTTTCTTCCTCGTGTATGAGCCATTGTGTGGCTATCTTTGATTGTCTGTCTCTGTTCCTATAGCCGTTCTTCGGAATAATGCCAATGGTTTGAGGTTTTAGGAAATTTCGACGGAATAGTTTGTTACAAGCCCCAGGTATGGTTATGGCTTCGGTAAACGGTGACACGTTACCCTGTTCCATAACCATCTTGTGAAATGTAAGGCAGGCCTGGGTTAATATTTCCACGTCACTAATACAATATTCAACCATTTCCTTCTGCATGTCGAACTCCTTATGTTTATTCTCCTCGTACCACTTGAGAAACGCTGTTCGGTCGGCTTCTTTCATAGCATCCGGATTGTAAAACCTCATGTGGGGCAACGGACCAACATAATTACGATTTGCAAGAGTGTTGAACAGATGTGGAAAATACCCTTTCTTCAACTCACTCAGACCGAAAGCTTTAGGAAGGGAGGCTAATTTCAGAGAAAAATAGCTTATGCTATCAATGAATTTCAACACCCCCAGGATGAGCATCAGTATCTTGCTTCCTCGCATAATAACCTCAGGCTTAAGACCGGTCATTTGTTCCAGTGCATGACGTAGAATAAACTGGTGATCATAAGCCTGGCCGTTGTGAGCTAAGACGATGACACTTTTAAATTTCTTGCTGCTAATGAATAGTTGTTGCAGAAACGGTTGAATAACGTCATCGGCTGATATAACCTGCCTTCTCACTCCACACTTCTGGCATGTAGGCACTTCACTACCCAACTCAAAACAGTCACTGCATCGTTGCTGGTAAACACACAGAACAGGCTTGTGTACGTGTTCACCACGGGCATTCTCTTCATCTTGCCTGGTCTCAAAATCGTAAAAGACAAACAAGGTGTTATCTAACTTTGGCTTACCAGTGTCCACCTGGATGTAGCATTGGTGTGTTGAAGGTTGGTGCTTTTTGCAGATATTACAAAAGATCTCCCCACATATGTGTGTTCTGTCTGCTTTAATTGTTTTTAAGCAATCATTGCATCTTCGGACACGCTCACACAAGGTATTTCCCTGCGTCGAAGATGAAGACTTGTGTTGGTCATGGCAGCTCTGACCCCTGAACTTACGATTGCAATCTGAGCACAAAATTTCATTAACAACCTTCTCACACGGTGGTTCTTGCCGGCAACATGGACACTGACCTAGACACCTATGTTCGTCTTTACTGTTGTATGGTACGTGGCAACGTTGACAAAAATATGAGCTACAGAAAGCTGATGTAAGGCTGGTGATGACATTAAAATGATTCCTATGGTGCAGCAAATTCAACTTGTACTTGGCATCGGGTCCTTCATACAGTACATCTCTTCCTCTAGACCCGTACTCATACACGGTAATTTTGCAGTCTTTGAGATGTTGTTGAAACTGCTGAATTTGCTCGACACCGGCACCATTAGCTGGAATATCAACACCAGCCTTCTGCATTAACTCCATCGCTTCCTGGTCCTGCCTTTTCCCTATATTTCTCCTGACTTGATTTATATACGGGGCATTCATAACATATGCCAGGGCAACAACGAGAGCTCTAACAAGGCAGAGGTTGTCCTTGTTGTTGATCGTAACAACACCCCTTTTCTTTGCACACTCCTCTTGGAAGGTCATGTAAGGCGAGTGTTGTCGACCAGACCCTCTGTACGGTCGGAAGCTTGTGGTAATAATTTTAAATGTATCACCAGCTACAGCTTCCTTTTTGCTCTGGTACAGAGAGTCCAACAGCTTCCACAAGTCGTCAAATTTCAAACTTGGGACCGGTTTGAAGGGTATGTGGAAGTCTGTATCTAGCCCATCAGCCGTAAACGTTAACCCTACCTTGCTTTCGGCATCCAAACTCTCGACTATATGCTCGTAAATGCCCCGCAAGCCCTGTTTAAGCCACTGTTCAGGCTCTTGAACAGCAGCATCAAGGGGGTTTAGCCTGAATTCGATGCAGTGCTGTTGCATTCTATACTTTTGGTTGGATTTGCTAAAGTCCCGTACAATGGTGAAAGCCATTATTATTCTTCAAACGCAAAGCCGGGAAATAGTTTTAAAAAGTTTTTGTTACACGTACACACCAGCACAAGCTCAAAAATGTTTACTAAACACACACACGCACACACAAGTTTTAACTAAATAAAATATTAAACCGATAACTATATATATATATATATATATATATACGCACCAAAAATGTTTACTAAGTCGACACACACAAGTTTTAACTATATAAAATATTAAGCCCGCTAACTATATATAAGCACAAAAATATTTAAAAGCACACACACACACACACACACACAAGTTTTAACTATACACTTAATTATACGAAAAATATTTAATAATGTAAATATGGTTTAATTTTTAACATAAATACCTGTATAAACAACTGCTTGACGTAAGTGGTGAAGATCGGTTTCGAGAGTTCTTTTATAGAGCTACAAGTATGTGTGTGTGAGTGTGTGTGGGCAGTACCTGTTGTATAACTGTGATCCTTTCTAATTTTCTATAAATATTCATGATAACACCCCTACGTTACTAAAAAGAGCGAAAAGCTGAACATGTTGACCTTGCTTTCTCCATAAACTTTAATCATCTCTAAGCTGTAAGGTCTATTTCTATTTATATTTACTAGATAACACATATATGTCTGTTTGTTTTACAAGAGCATGTGAAAACAAAAATAAAGTCGCTGAATAATAATCACTAGTATCTCAACTTATCGTAATAGTATTTTTGAGTGGGGGACAAAGCAAAGTTTGTTGTTATGAATGAACGAGGTTGGACAGTCTCGGGGCTTCAGTGAATCAGCCGTTGTTTGCTTTACATAGATACAGGGAGCGTTTAGACAGTTTTGAACAAAAATTTGTTTTGAATCCTTTTGCTATAGCTTCAGTTTTTCACTTGTTGTGTCTTTCTCTTATTTCATCAACTATAACATATAAAAACATAGCGTGTACGTGTTATAAGCAACTTATATCGATATATTAATCCTTGGTCTGTTTCATGTGTGTCTGCAAATACGTTGTTTCTTATGGAAAAAACGTATCAAAAGCTCTATATTAAACAAAAATACATGTAATCTTATGAGAAATAGAAACGATTTAAGGTGTGAGCAGGGGCCTTTTCTGCAAACACTAATAATGAGATGATGTCATCTTTTCGGTTATATTTGTATTCTAGACAAGCTCAAACACGAATAATGGGGGGTGATTGAACAGATATAACACAAGATAACATTCGCCAAGGTCATCAACTGACAGGTTGTTTACCCCTAAGCGAGCCTCTCTCTTGCGTATATTAAACAGAGTGTACAAGCTCAAACAGGATCAAGGTTAACAAACTGTAAAACATTGTTTTACCCTTTTGTAGGCCCCACTCTCTTACGTCTGTTTGTTAAACACCAGGTACAGACTCAACAAGATTATCTATGATACTTGTTGGACAATCAATTGTCTGTCTGTCTGTTTCCTAAACACAGGAGACACTTGGACCAAAGAACATGGCTATTTGCTACGTTTTACCTGTGTTACACACTCTAACTGTTGTTAACCAACTGTCTGTCTGCCTGTCTGTTATTACACAGCTCTGTCAGTCTAAGCAAAGACAACAACAAGTTGTCATGACATGCTTGTTACACGGCTGTATAAGCTCAAACAAGGTTATCTAAGATACTTGTTGGCATTCGATTGTCTGTCTGTCTCTTGTTACACACATCCATTAGTCTAACCAAAGACATCGAGCTGTCATGACGTGTTTGTTAAACAGCTGTACAACAAGGTTCTATATGATGCTTGTTAGGGGCAATCAATTGTCTGTCTGTCTGTGTTATTACATACCTCTGTCTTCTCAGTCTAAGCAAAGACTTTGAACTGTCATGACGTGTTTGTTAAACAGCATGTACAAGCTTCAACAATGGCAATCAATTGTTTGTTTGTCTGTTTCCTCTACACAGGAGACACTTGAACCAAAGAACATGACTGTTTGCTGTGTTTTACCAGTGTTACTGGCTCTAGTTGTTGTTAAACTGCTGTCTGTCTGTCTGTATGTCTGTTATTACATACATCTGTTTGCCTCTAGGTAAAGACATCAAGCTGTTCTGTGTGTTATATCCTTTCAAACAGCGTGTACAAGCTTCAACAATGGCAATCAATTGTTTGTTTGTCTGTTTCCTCTACACAGGAGACACTTGGACCAAAGAATATGACTGTTTTGCTGTGTTTTACCTGTGTTACTCGCTCTAGTTGTTGTTAAACACCTGTTTGTCTGTCTGTTTGTTATTACAAACGCATCAGTCTAAGTAAAGACATCAAGCTGTCATGACGTGTTTGTTAAACAGCATGTACAAGCTTCAACAATGGCTATCAGTTATTTGTTTGTCTGTCTGTTTCCTCAACACAAGAGACACTTGGCTATTTTGTGATACGTTTTACACTGTGTGTTACTCTTGCTGTGTTTTACCTGTGTTACTCGCTCTAGTTGTTGTTAAACTGTTGTTTGTCTGTCTGTCAGTCTAAGTAAAGACATCAAGCTGTCCTGTGTGTTATATCCTTTCAAACAGCGTGTACAAGTTCTAACAATGGTAATCAGTTCTCTGTCTGTTTCCTCAACACAGGAGACACTTGGCTATTTTTAATACGTTTAGCGTTACACGCTCTAACTGATGTTAAACAGCTGTCTGTCTGTCTGTTTGTTATTACAAACACATCTGTCTGTCAGTCTAAGTAAAGACATCAAGCTGTCCTGTGTGTATATCCTTTCAAACAGCGTGTACAAGCTTCAACAATGGCAATCAATTGTTTGTTTGTCTGTCTGTTTTCCTTTAACACATGAGACACTTGAACCAAAGAATATGACTATTTGCTGTGTTTTACCTATGTTATTAGCTCTAACTGTCGTTAAACGGCTGTTTGTCTGTCTGTCTGTTTGTTATTACACAGCTCTGTCACTCCAAGCAAAGACAACAAGTTGTTATGACGACGTTTGTTACACGACTGTACAAGCTCAAACAAGATTATCTAAGATACTTGTTGGTATTCGATTGTCTGTCTGTCTGTTGTTACACACATCCACTAGTCTAAGCAAAGCCTTCGTGCTGTCATGACGTGTGTGTCACAACAACACGTAGAAGCTTCAGCAAGGTTCCATATGATACTCGTTGGGGCAATCTATTGTCTGTATGTCTGTTGTTACACACATCCATTAGTCTAAGCAAAGCCTTCGTGCTGTCATGACGTGTGTTATATCCTTTCAAACAACGTGTACAAGCTCTAACAATGGTATTCAATTGTTTGTCTGTCTGTCTGTCTGTTGTTACACAGCTCTGTCACTCTAACCAAAGACAACAAGTTGTTACGACAACGTTTGTTAAACAGCTGTTTCCTCAACACAGAAGACACTTGAACCAAAGAACATGGCTGTGTTACTTGCTCTAGTTGTTGTTGTTAAACTGCTGTCTGTCTGTTATTATTACAGCTCTGTTTGCCTAGGCAAAGACATCGAGATGTCATGACACGTTTGTTACACGGCTGTATAAGCTCAAACAAGATTATCTATGATACTTGTGGGGACAATCTATTGTCTGTATGTCTGTTGTTACACACATCCATTAGTCTAAGCCAAGCCTTCGTGCTGTCATGACGTGTGTTATATATCCTTTCAAACAACATGTACAAGCTCCAACAATGACCATTAGTTGTCTGTCTGTTTCCTCAACACAGGAGACACTTGGCTATTTTTTGATACGTTTTAGCTGTGTTACACGCTCTAACTGTTGTTAAACAGCTGTTTGTCTGTCTGTCTTTTATTACACAGCTCTGTCAGTCTAAGCAAAGACTTCGAGCTGTCATGACGTGTGTGTGTGTGTGTTAACAATCAACAACAGCGTCTATATGTTTTGTTTGGTTCAAGTGGATGTCATTAAACAACTGTGTTATTTCTATAACGGGGCCCCATTCAAGACCTCAACAGACGTTAGTGTGTACTAAGCCGTGAAACAAGTATGACGTCTCTTGCTGTATGTAAGTATACTATTATATTATTTATGTTTACATACAAACAATACTTATCAAACAATCCTCGTATATCAAAGTTTAATTTAGTTGTTTTAAATCGAGTTTTGTTACTTGTGTGTTTTTGATCACTCCCTATATAAATTTAGATTCATTCATTCAAAATACAAACACACTAACATAAACAAACACGCCGGCAATAAAACCAAGTCCCCGAGTTTTATTGCGCTATTAAAATAAACTCATTATCATATCTAGATGTAAATACGTTTTTCTTATTGATATAGTTTACTTCAAACGTTTTTGTTATTAAATGATATTAGATAGGTAAATTGGTACGTGTTTTAAATTTCTTTTTACTATAAATAAACAATTGTTTTTAACATTACAGTTCCTATTATTCAATTGGAATGTAATAGAGATACCACCCCCTGCCCACACACATCAGCCTCATAAACTCGTTTTAAATTAGCATATGCAACAGGTTTTTGTTTTATATATACAACTGCGAACAAACTTTTAACGTGTGTGTCTGTGGAATAGTTGGTTTAGCGACAGGTATCTCTCTGAGTAAGTTGTGTGGTTGGGGGTTCAAATCTAATTTCTGGCGAATGCTTTTCTTTCAAAAATCATATTTCAAATTAAAATCAAAATTTCAAATTACCCGCTCAATATATCTTCCTCATATATGTATGTGTGTGACTAAACCGAATGACTGTGTCCAACAGATGTCTCCCATCGAGCTAGAGAATATTCTCTACACTCTACAACTTTACAAATAGAATATTCTCTAGCTCGATGAGTCATATCTCTGGACACAACAGACAAATTTTCAAACAAATTCAAATTTCCCGCCAAAAACGAAATACCCTAACAAACTTCAATACACCTTAACAACAACACAATAAACAAACCAAACAGCTGTGTTTACGAACATAACCTTAATAAACAAAATACATAACCTTAATAAACAAACAGATGCATGGTAATCAACACACATGACATAACCTTAATAAACAAATACAAACATAACCTTAATAAACAAACAGATGACTGGGGTAATCAACACGTGTGCGAACATAACCTTAATAAACAAATACATAACCTTAATAAACAATCAGACAAACACACATGAAGAGCTAACCTGACTTGTAGATATCTATGGACACACAGGTCAGACATCTTGGAACGCTTGTGACGTCATCTCAGGTTAGTTCCATAGAGAGAACCCGGGTTGCAACTGTCTATGACAGGTCAGCCATCTTGGAATGCTTGTGACGTCATCTCAGGTTAGTTCCATAGAGAGAACCCGGGTTGCAACTGTCTATTACAGGTCAGCCATCTTGGAATGCTTGTGACGTCATCTGACAGGTCAGGTGACATTTGACGTTGACACATGTCAGGTCAGGTGACAGCTGACGTTGACAGCTGTCAGGTCAGTGACATTTGACACCTGTCAAATCTGACAGGTCAGCTGTCAACTGTCACAGGTCTGCGCAGGTCAGCGCATGCGCATGATGACTCGCGCATGCGCAGTAAAAAGTGGAGGGGATGGACCCAGGTGCCCGACTATCTACTTACATTTCATATTGTGAGCATACCAGTGTGTTGTAAAACCTTATAATGTAATAAATAGAGTGGAAACTACGTTCAGTCTGTTTCATAATCTTAAATAAATCTGCTACACCCTTATAAACTTTCGGAAGGTCAGGTGAATACCGGGTGAGCGATTAAAGCCCGCAACCCCGGAGGTATCTATACGGCCTGCTACATCACAGGCTACCGGACCCTCTCCACGGAGCTATCCAGGCACTCCGGCCACGTCAGTGGTCGGGGTCTTGTGACGAGGTCGCAGACACCCTCGTAGGGAGTAAACCCTCTAAAATCTGGCGCCCGGGACCGTTCCTGTAAATACATTGATCCGTTTTACCGTATAATTAACCCCCAAAGTAAGGCCTCGTTACACTATGAGCCGCAAGGTATTTCACTTTGGCCTTTATTCTGTTAATTACGATTTAATTTTTAATTGTATATAGCATCCTATTTAGTACAAATTAAATAAACGATTCGTTTTCGTAGAAAAAATTAACTAATGGAAAGCTCCCGACTTTTGAATTTTTCAACAAATGTTTGCAATTCGAAACAATTTTTAAGAGCTTGACGATCAGATCAATAGGTATCTGATGAGCTTAACAGGTATTTTGAAGAGCTTACGATCAGATATCTGAAGAGCTTTAGAATGGCTCTGCGAATAGCTTAGTAGATATCTAAACGACTTTAAAAGAGATTTTTGATAGACCTCAAACAGTAAAACAACTCCTTACTCTATTTATTGATTGCACCCTGTATATCGATCAGAGCAGAAATTAATGAAATTTAAGTTGGTCGTTGTAAAAATTTAGACATTACTACGACACTAAAGAATTATATATCATCAAATTGGAGGGGGAGCAAAAACACTTTTAAGGGGTGGATGATTCATAAAAACTGATCAGATACATGCGAACGATCAATATAATTTTTGCATACCTTTAGACAGTTCAATAACGTATGCAAAATTAGTTTTCGCAGTCGGAATTTGCATTTTTCAATGATCTAAAATCTATACATAATATTTGTTATGTGAAACTATGAAACAGCATGAGAAACCTATCTTTAATATTTTTGCTCTAAAACCAAATAGAACTACCAAAACCGAAGGTAATTCTAGTGAATTTAATCAGTGTCAGCTTACAAACTTCAAATTACGTTTAAATTCAAAGACATATCCATATTGCGAATTTAAATAATTTATATCAGGAGAATCGATATGCATTGCATGGTCATATATAATTTATATTCAATATTTGAAGAAAGTTATTATCGCATCAAGGTGCTTGCGCCTTAGAAAATGCATTTTTAATAAAGAAATATGTGAATGTATATAACTTATGTTTTGAGTAATATAAGTCTTATATTATTATTATTATTATATAAAAAAGGATTTTTAAATAAAACATTTTTATAAATTTGTTTTAGTTTTATTTTTATTATTTTTTATTTTTTCATATAATAATATATTATAGTTATTAAACTGCAAAATTAAAATATACTTAAATAAAATATATTATTAAGTTAATTGCTAAAAAGTTTATTTATAAAATCATTTTTGTTCGCTTTCACTAATTTTATAATGTCCCCACGCATATGTGGAAATACCATCATCACAAACTAACCTTTTATCATCTAAGTAACTAAGAGATATTTTATTTATATTTTGTGTACAAATATTATGCATTTTGGATCTGAAAATTAGCATCTTACTTTGAAATAGTTTCTTTTTATATAAACAATCCCTATAATTATCTTATATTCAAATAGAATACGAATGTAGCAGCGGCTGATGCATTTAACGATAATATATGATACAACACCGTACTGACCTATATACTATACTATCCTATGATAAACAAGTTGATTTGACCCTATTAACACGAGATATTAGAAAATTGTTGTGATATAAATAGAGAGAATATTTGACTGCAGTCAATAGTTCTTTGATAAAATTCATTCAAGTTTTACTATACTATATACAACAACAAAATGAAATCCGTAGTGATAATTGAAGTGCAGGGTTTTAAAGATTACAAAAACCGCTTTATATGTAAAGAATTGGCAGTAGTGTTTAGTGAGGAAGACTATAATAGATTTTTAATTAAACCCCCCTATCATTTTAATCTATTACATCGTAGTGAAGTTAAACAAGTGGAGTGGCTCGAGATCAATCTACATGGTCTTAAATTGAGTTCAGGTTCGGTTAGCTTTAGTAGCGTGAAAAAGTTTTTATTAGAAAACATTAATGGGAGGGAAACGAGAATAATCACAAAGGGTAGAGAAAAAAAAGAGTGGCTAAAAATTATGTTAGATCAGGAAGAAGAAGAAGACGATCTAGAGATTATAAACATTGAGGAATGGGGCTGTGGTAATTTAGAATACTTAAAAAAATAATTCCCTTTGATACAAAGATGCTTATCGCATCAAGGCGCTTGTGCGTTAGAGCATGCATTTTTAATAAAGAAATATTTGAATGTCTATAATGTATGTTTTGAATAATGTTTAAGAGTCCTATATTATTATTATTATTATTATTGTTATTATTATTATATAAAATAGGATTTTTTAATAAAACATTTTTATAAATTTGTTTCAGTTTTATTTTTATTATTTTTTTATTTTTTCATATAATAATAATATAATTATTAAATTGAAAATTAAAATATATTTAAATAAAATATATAATATATTAAATTAATTGCTAAAAAGTTGATTTATAAAATCTTTTTTTTTTGCTTTCATTAATTTTATAATGTCCCCACGCATATGTGGAAATACCATCATCACAAATGAATCTTTTATCATCTAAGTAACTAGGAGATATTTTATTTATATTTTGTATATAAATATTATGCAGTTTAGATCTGAAAATTAGCATCTTACTTTGAAATAGTTTCTTTTTATATAAACAATCACTATAATTATCTATGATTAACTTATCTACAGCGCTTTTTTATACCTTTAGATTTTTTAGTTAAATTGTAATTAGACACATCAATTGAATACATTTTACATCTTAGACCAATGAATTCCTTAGGAACTTGCCCATTATTTTCATCTTTCATAAACCAATCTTTTTCTTATTCAACAAAGGAATATTATATTGATTATCGGCATCATATCCGGATGTATCAAAGCGTTCAGAGATGTCATCAGCTATATCAGAATAGAAATCTTCGGTAGCAATGGCATATACAAATGAATCTATATCCATATAACATACTATTATTTTATCACCATACTTTGGCTTCATATAATTATAATGGAAATCGTACATAAACCACTTCGATAATTCTAAAATTGCAAAACCTAGATATATAGGTTTGTTATAGAATGTTTTAACACGTTTTAATTGGATTGCCGCTATGTCAGAAGTAAAATTAGCAATACTATGAAAATTTGCTTTTGCTATAAGAGCTCGGACTCCTAACCTACGTCCCGCATTTTCCCACTGTGTGACCATTTTAACATCACTTCTTTTATCAACGTTTTTCATTGTTTTCCCATAAATTACGTTATTTGCAGATTTTAAATAATTTTCTTCAAATTTACTCTTAGCTAAAGTTCGATAATGTGTATTTAAATTTATATATTTTGCTAGCCATTTTGACTGCTTAAATTGTAGAGCTCTATGAATTCTGATTAATTTTAATCCATGCTGCAGACATTGCTAAAGGTTTTTATAGTATATAACATAAAATCTTCGGTTTTTCATATTTTGAGGAATCTTTAGCAGATTGTCATGAACCTTTTCACAGCATTTAACTTAAGAGTCGTGAAAAACAAATGGATTCGAGTCAAATTTGACAATATTTTCACTGCTGATGATTATTTTGTCTTTTCTTGACTAGAGTCATGTAGTCACGTAACATACGACTAATGACGTATTTTATAAATGACTGTAGCAAGTTTATTTGTGATTAATATTTCTAATTGTTATTGAACCATATAAATAGACATGTATCCGTTGGCTTCGGCCTCATTCTGTTCTTAGGCATATTAGTAAGTAGTCACTCTGTAAGTAACACTTTTATTTCTGATCTAATAATAAAGTACTGTTAATCATTAAAGTCAGTGTTCAATAGTGCATAGTAGCTGCTGAGTTCTAGAGTGTAGCATAAACTTTTATATTTGTGTTGTTGTACTCTCCGTATATATAATAAATATATTTTTGGAGTTTACAACCCTTCAACCCTTATTTACAGTCAGTCACTGGGTTAGCAAAAGAAAACAAGGTTCCCAGGAACAACGTTACTGCTATTGTTAACCTCTAAAGAAATCCAGCCCCAGAGTCCACACCACGTGCCCGATTGCACGCTCCCCGATTGCACGCTCCCCGAAGCAGTCCACCTTCTGACGATTGGTAGGAAAATTTTAAGTCCACAAGTAGTCTGCTACCACCTCTCAACAAGAAGAAACGGCGAGGGTTTTTTTTTTGAAAACCTTTCTTCATTTACTGCCACATTCCTTTTTTCTCAAATTAATTCTTATATTTTATGTCTGTACCTCAAATTGAAAGCGATTTAGTAAATATATGAAGTAATTTGTCTTTAAACAATACAAATAAAAGAATTGTAGAATCAAGAATCGAAAAAATGACCACTACTGAACATGCAATAACTTCCGCCAGAAACTACGGTGAAGTTCTCCCTAGATTTAATGGCAATCCAGACACACTGGAATGTTTTATTGCTGCCATAAATAAATTTCATTCAAGATACGGTGCTACCACCGATAACACGCTAAACGAATACGTATTTTGTCTAATTAGAAGTAAATTGTCCGGAGAGGCAAACCACTTTGCTACCTGTAGGTCAGATTTAGACCTTGGCCCGCGTAAGAGATGCTTTGAAAACAAAATTCGGAGACCATCAGATAGATTTACCCTATCCTACCAATTTAAATATTTAAAAATTAAAAATAACGAAAATTTGTTAGAATTTATAGATAGAATTAAAGCTTTACAAAATAAATTAGATATTAAAATCACAAACGGCTATATCTTTTTTACATTTTTTTCTCTTATTAGGTAATGCATATGACTAGACTAGATTATCTCTAGTAAATTAACATAAGCCACAAGAAACGACAGATATATATTTTATCACGGTAACATAGTATTTTTTGTGCGGTTAAAACATGACTTCGTGGGATTCAGAGTATGGGAACGATGATTAACTTTTTCTGTCTTTAGCGGGGGGCCCTGTGTCATTATGTACTTGGACCTGATTGGTCGACACAGTTTTAATTACGTTAGAAAGACTACACCATAGAAAAGTGTATAAAAGCCCCTCTCACCCATTTTTAGACACAGTTGTTCTTTTCTATTGGCATAAGTTACTAAATTTCGATTATACTTGTATCGCGTGTGTGTCTCCCAGAAATGTTCTTAGGATTGTAAGTATTAGTTTAAGTTCTTTACCATTTTTTATATGTCTTTTTATATTTGTATTTAGGTCTTGTACAAGCCCTACATTTATTCATCTAATTAATAAATACTGTTAAAATCTACTGCTGTGTTTACATCATACATTTACTTATATTATTTATAATCTTTAGATATTTGCGTCTTTTCGTATTCCAGTTGAACTATTAAGTCAATCATTTAATTACAACGCTTTTTAAATATTTTAATCACTTAGTTAAAATCCCCTTTAGAGCCTCGTTGATACGAGCTTAACCTTACCACATCTCACCCCAAATTAATCTTTATTTTTACGCCGATTTGTGATAATTAAATTAAGGTATCCTGTAATTACTGATCTAATCCCGGCCCTGCTGTGGCACTATAATGGATATCAGACGGCACATCATGTCTTCAAGCAGCCACAACCGATGTGTTTACTGTCTGTCGATGTAGTGAAACAGGTCAAGGTTCTACAGGCCCGGCACCACTGTCTAGAGTTTAATTCTGGTACCGTGTATTTGGAAGAATTACCAAATATCCTGGAGAACCATATTGTCAAACAAGACTTAGACCGAATATATGTAAAAGGTGAAAATAAACAAAGGTTTTTATCATAGTTGCTATTAAATTGTGGTTACCGAGTGGATATAGTCAACTTGGAAAACAGCCTGGGGTGTCCGAAGCTGGTGCCTGACGTTCTTTTATGTATGGGAACATACCCTTAGATACACAAGAAAATGTATTTGTATCCAGCGGACCTATGCAATGGTATTTTGCTTTTATTTCAAAATCAGATTGAGATTTCTTGTTGCGCTTTTATGACATCATAGAACAATATGTTTACAATATATTGCCAACACTGCACTTTCATAATGCTGGGGTTTATTTGTTTATTTACGTTCAATTGAAGCGGGTACGTGATTAAGTCCGTCGGACTTAGCGCGCCGACTTGCGTTAGTTTATTTCTGGCTCTGCTCTGCTCTGCAGTGTTGATTATTCAATGCTTATTTTCAACCTCTGACTGATTCTTTTTCCGTGAATAGTGATAAAGTGTATTTATTATTACCAGTAAGTATTTGCATTCTTAGGGTTGGATAATATAATTTTTATTTATTGTCTTGTCAACGGAAACACAACAGTTTTATAGGAAACCTAACATATACTTCTTTTGAACTTACAGGCAAACATGAGTGGAAGGAAATTTTTTGACCTAAATAACCCCCAGCATATTGATTAGCTGAATCGTCTTATTTTTGACGATGACAATGATGAGAATGTTACGCTTCAAGAAGATATTATTATTGAGTCGGATGAATCTGAAACGGAGGATCACCAGATCAATTGACTCAGACACGGATCATGAAGTTGAGGCGGAAGATATAGAGGAAGACAAGAAGGAAGTGGAAGGTGAAACCTTTTATATTGGTAGGTTCAAATAAAACTAATAATATGTAGGCTTTCGCGGCCGTTGTCCGAAATGAAATCTTGGCTTTCGGGTTGGAGCCGCGTCGAATTGACATTGAAAAATACCGTTTTTTTTTAATTTTTATTTTTCAATGTCAATTCGACGCGGCTCCAACCCGAAAGCCAAGGTTCCATTCCAAATAAAATTGTTTGTAATATAGATTGCATACAACACAAAAACAATATTCGTGTAAAAACTTGAGAGAAATTCCTACATACCTACATTCATACTGTTACAGGTCGTGATGATACCAAATGGAGAAAAACCCCTTGGAAAGTTATCCAAACGGCACCGCATAATATATTGGTAAAATTGCCAGGGGTTGTTGGTCAAACGGCAAAAAATGCAAAAAACGAAGTGGATTCTTGGCGACTATTTTTTGATGACAGAATATTGACTGTTCTAGTGGACAAAATATTTATATAAATTCCATACAGCAAAAGTTCCATCGTACAAGAGACTGTAGAGAAACAGACAGAATAGAAATGGAAGCATTTTTAGGACTCTTGTATTTGTTAGGAGCGCTGCGAGGTGGTCGCCAAACTCTTGCTGATTTCTGGTCAACTGATGGACTTGGTATAGATATGTTTAGAATGACAATGTCTGAAAAAAGATTTAGATTTCTCATCAGATGTGTCCGTTTTGATAATATAACGAAACGGCCTCAGAGGAGAGAAACAGATAAATTAGCAGCTGTGAGGAAAGTTTTTGTTTATTTGCTTGAAAATTGTAAGTCGCACTACAGTCTTGGTCAAAATCTCACTATGGATGAGATGCTTCCAGCATTTCGGGATCCTTGCAGATTTAGACAGTATATTCCTTCAAAGCCCAATAAATAAGGCATAATTATTTTTTTCTCTCTGTGACGCCAAACTTTTTTATACATATAATATGGAAATTTATTGCGGCCAGCAGCCAGAAGGACCTTATAGACAGAACAATTCAGCAGACAGTATTGTAATTACATTGACGGAACCAATTCATAATACCGGCAGAAATATAACTGCTGATAATTGGTTTACCAGCTTGAAACTTGTCAGGGAGTTACAGAAGAAAAAAATTTCATATGTGGGCACCATTCGAACAAATAGGCGAGAAATACCGATTTCATTTATCTTGGCGAAAAATTGGAACCAATACGACAGCCTGTTCGGGTACACAAAACAAGAGACATTGGTATCATATGTACCAAAAAAAGGTAAAACAGTAGTGTTGTTATCGAGTTACCATACATCTAGTCCCTCCATATCAAACAAGATAGAGCAAAAGCCAGAAATAATAGAGTTCTATAACGAAACAAAATCGGGCGTGGATGTGGTTGAAAAGTTGTGTGCTACTTACAACACTGCGCGATGCACAAAAAGATGGCCAATGGTAATTTTTTACCATATGTTGAATGTAGCCGGAATTAATTCCAGAGTTATTTATTTTGGAAATGGAATGGAATACAACACTCGGCGGAATTATTTGAAAAATTTAGCGTTGAAATTGGTAACTCCCCAGTTACAGAGAAGATCGATACTTACAAATAATATAGGGATCTTTCGAGCTCGAGTAAACTTTCTCTTTATATTGCTCAAAGCGTTACAAGCGGTCATATGTTAATGATACCATTACTAATAATAGAGCTTATCGTATTTAAAAGTTCATACACGTGTAGCACAAGTAAAATCGAAATCTCTGACCTTCTTTATGAAAGTGAATGTTTTTAAAGTATCGATTTTAATGATATTCAGTCAAGATGAAATAATCAATATTTATCGTTTATATAAAACCTAACATTATTATTATCCAATGTAAAAATAAACGTATGGCTTGATCTTTCTGATCTTATATCCCTTCTTAATTAAAAATATATTTTGTAATAAAATATACAACCGAGTATGTTAAACTGAATAATTCGTCTTTATATTAGACAGTGTGAGCATCTACTAAAGCATTACTATATTATTTCAGTATTTTTTTAATAAAAAAAAAATGTGTCGACAAATATGAGTGCAAAAAGTATTAGTGCTACACCTGCAAAAAAAAATTCAAGCGCGTAAATTCAAGTGCTAGTGGTATTGTTAATAAAAAGAGTATGAATAACAAGACTCTACTTGATAAGTTTAATTCCTTCGCTGCTTATCAGTGGATTAATCTAGAAACAATGTAGAAAAAGTCGGCGTATTATCTTACAGGCCTCGAGAGATGTCCGTCGAAATTTGGAGAGCGCGTCGTCGTAATACTGAATGAAAATTTAAAAGTGTATTTACCTCAACGGTACGCATCTTTTACGGACAAACAGCTTAGTGAATTATCTAAGGGATCTTATTCTCTGGTGAATCATGGTCGTGGAGGAAAGATCTATAAACTAGAATTATTGACACAAAATGATGGTGACGTATATCAAAAAAACTCTCAGCAACAACAAAAAGAAGACATGCCGCAATTATATTCTGCAACGACTTCAGCATCATTGTATGAGCAAGAAGCCGAAGAAGTTGATGAAGAAGATAATAATGATCAACTCATATTATCGCAAAGTTTCGCTGAGCCTCCATCCCAATCACAAGCTCTACGATATTATAATCCCGATTATAGTTATTAAGCAGCAGTGATGTGAAAAATGGTAGTTATTTTTCTCTGAAATCCTCATACAATAATACTAATTTAACATTTTTAAGGGTCTTATTTTATTTTGTATATGATATGTATCTTGAGAAAAAATAAATAAAATTTTAATTTGTATATATATTTATTATTTAAAAAATTTAAAAATGTAAAGATAACTATATATATATATATATATATATATATATATATATATATATATATATATATATATATATATATATATATATATATATATACAGTGCACGGCGTATCGAGCGTCCATTAGAAGTATCTACAAAACTATACCGATTTTTAATCTGAAAATTTGGTCACTTGGGTTTTCTGGATAGCTGAATTTAACAAAAATATACACGTCATCATACCACTTCCGGTTATACCGGAAGTGGTTACTAACTTTGTTTTTTCAAATGAAACATGACATTTTTGAGTAGAGTTTTGGATTTATCGTAAAATTTTAGGTTGACTTTTGATAACATACCATATGTAAAAAATCAGCCGTTTTGGAGTTATATCGATTTTTTTAAAACTTAAAAAAAAATTATGTATGTATATTGAGTGGTATATCTCCGGCAAATATGATGTCAGCGATTTGCAATTTCGTCTGTGGTTTTTCAAGATACAAGAGTATCGTGAAAATAGGCAAATGCGTTGATAGCATATACAGGCTGGAAGAAATTCACATACCAACTTGGACAATTTCGGACCCCTATAACTGGCTTACTTCAAATGGAACACCCTGTATATTTTTATCTTATTGCTTAGATATTTGCATTATCTTTCGATTTATATCAGCATGTCCTATACCTAAATGCAACAGTTATCCAGATATTGGAACATTTGCATAATGATAATGTTATAAGGTGCACAATATTTCAGTAGAGTGCCTTGACGGAAATGTTATTCTTAGCAACGCCATTACTTCATGACAGTTGTTTATAACAATCAACAAATATGTCGCGTTTGGGGTTTTCTAATGAAGATTTTCTAAATTTATTAGTTACATACGGCGAATGCAATCGCATTATGAGTAGAACCTGCCGAGTTTTCGCTGAAAGGTATCAAGATCGCCCCAGACCGAATAAACATACCATCAAACGTCTGCTTAATAATTGTATAAAGTTTGGTTCCTTTCAACCAATTGTTAGCAGGCAAAACCGTTATACCGAAGACGATGAAGCCATGGTACTAGGATACTTCCATTCGTATCCTGAAAATTCCCTACAAGAGGCTGAAAGGGATCTTAGAATATCAACCAGGTCTATCCACAGAATCTTAAGAAAGTATAATTGGCGACCTTTTAAGCTCCATTTGGTTCAGAATTTGAAAACTGAAGATTTATTGTGTCGTGTGAATTACTGTGAGTGGTTGCTGACAAGAATTCAAGAAGACGATAACTTTGTCAAAAGTATAATATGGACTGATGAAACAAAGTTTACAAAAAACGGCGTGTTTAACCGCCATAACAGTCATTACTGGGCTGCAGAAAATCCGCATATCTGCAGAGAAAGAAATTACCAAAACCGGTGGAGCTTTAATGTGTTCTGTGCCGTCAAAGACTCTCGTATTTTGTGTGTGTATTTTTATAACGAAAACTTAACAGGGGATCGATATGTGTGGTTGTTAAAAAACGTAGTGAGAGATGCTTTAGAAACTTTAGAAATTAGGGAAAGATCAAACGCTTTTTATCAAATGGACGGTGCTCCACCACATACTACTCATCAAGTCAGTGCGACATTAGAAGAAATGTTCAGTGGGAAGTGGATTGCGAACAATGGGCCCTACAAATTTCCACCACGCTCCCCTGACTTAACTCCATTAGATTTTTTCATATGGGGCTTTATTAAAAATAAAGTTTATAAAGACCCTATAACCACAAAGGAGAATATGCAAGAAAGAGTACGTGCCGCCTTCAATGAAATAAGCAGAGAAAGTATAAAACGTGCTACGAGCAATGAAATTTTAAGGCGAATTAATTGCTGTTTGCTAAAAAATGGAGCTACTTTTGAACATCTTTCTTGAACACCCATTGTTTATATACATGTTACTTATTAGATTGTTCCTTATCATTCCAGTTGCCACATTTTTTCTCACTTTCATTGGTTTAGTTGTGTAGTACTTAATAAATTGTTTATCTAGTTGCCTAAACAGATTATTATTATGGTATTCTCATTTATAATTTTGTTCTATGGGGTGTCCAACAATTAATAATTATTGAAGTTCATGAAGAATAACATTTCCGTCAAGGCACTCTACTGAAATATTGTGCACCCTTAGCCTTATAACATTATCATTATACAAATGTTCCAGTATCTGGATAACTGTTGCATTTAGGTATAGGACATGCTGATATAAATCGAAAGATAATGCAAATATCTAAGCAATAAGATAAAAATATACAGGGTGTTCCATTTGAAGTAAGCCAGTTATAGGGGTCCGAAATTGTCCAAGTTGGTATGTGAATTTCTTCCACCCTGTATATGCTATCAACGCATTTGCCTATTTTCACGATACTCTTGTATCTTGAAAAACCACAGACGAAATTGCAAATCGCTGACATCATATTTGCCGGAGATATACCACTCAATATACATACATAATTTTTTTTTAAGTTTTAAAAAAATCGATATAACTCCAAAACGGCTGATTTTTTACATATGGTATGTTATCAAAAGTCAACCTAAAATTTTACGATAAATCCAAAACTCTACTCAAAAATGTCATGTTTCATTTGAAAAAACAAAGTTAGTAACCACTTCCGGTATAACCGGAAGTGGTATGATGACGTGTATATTTTTGTTAAATTCAGCTATCCAGAAAACCCAAGTGACCAAATTTTCAGATTAAAAATCGGTATAGTTTTGTAGATACTTCTAATGGACGCTCGATACGCCGTGCACTGTATATATATATATATATATATATATATATATATATATATATATATATATATATATATATATATATATATATATATATATATATATACCGGGTGTCAACTAATTTATTAGACAAGCCATAATTTCTATAGTATTAGGTGTATCAAAATGAGATTAGGTACAGGCAAATGGTACGTGAAGAGGATAGTTTTAGCATATTTTTCACTTTCCGCTCACTTCCGGTTTTACCGGAAATGGTCCAGGTTTTGCATTTTTAAATAAAACACCCTGTATATTTTCACATTTTCGGATTTCTGAGACAATTCTTAATCAGAATGTGATATTTTCAAAAGTTTTTACGCCTACTTGATTTTTTTATAGCCACTTAATATTGCATATATCTATATTTTGCCGTTGTTTTCATCGAGACTTCCTTGGTAACCAAAACACTGATTTTCACAATGACAGTGACATACGCTTTTTGAACAGACATAGAAGTTACTTAAGTTTAGTTAAATTTCAGTTTAATTTCTTGTCACAATTATGTATACTCAAAGTGAGAAAGTGGACATGTTATTAATATTTGGAGAGTGTCATAGAAATTCAAGGAATGCTGCCGAGTTGTATGCTCACAGATATCCCAATCGGCAACATCCATCCCATCAATATTTTCCGTATGTTGAGAATCGTTTCAGACAAGGAGGAAATCGAGATGCGGAACAGAGGTTTATCATAAATGAAGACACTGAGATTGACGTTCTTGCCATGGTTGAGGTTGATAAAACGGTTTCTTTAAGAGAAATTAGTCGAGAACTGCAGATAAGTCATGAATCGGCAAGAAAAATACTGAAAAACCACGGGTATCGAGCATTTAAGTATCAGATACATCAACATTTGTATGGTGACGATGGCGATAGACGGGTATTGTTTTGTGATTGGCTGCTTCAAAATCAAAGAGTTAACCCAAATTTTATCAACTTCATTCTATTTTCCGACGAATCCCGATTTACAAATAATGGTATGTTCAATAAGCAAAATACTCGGTACTGGGCCCAACAAAATCAACACCAAATGAGAGAGGGCAATTTTCAAGAAAGGTTTGGCGTCAATGTCTGGGCTGGTATCATTCGAAACAGAATAATTGGGCCAATATTGTTTCAAGGTCAGTTAACAGGGGTTAGGTACTTAGGTTTTCTTCAAAATGAAATCGAAGATCATCTTGATAATCTACCTTTAGCAGTTTTACGGCGAATTTACTTCCAACAAGATGGAGCACCGCCTCACAATGCCAGAGAAGTTCTTAATTACTTAACAGAACATTTTAATAATCAAGTCATTGCAACCAATGGTCCCGTACGGTGGCCTGCACGCTCACCGGATCTCACTGTGCTCGATTTCTTTATTTGGGGGTATGTTAAAGAAAGGGTATACTATGCAACTGCTCCAGCCACTCTTGAAATCTTAGAAGAAAGAATTCTACACGCATTCAGAAGTATAACGCCTCAAATGTTAGAAAACGTGTGTAGAGAAACAATTGAACGGGCTGAAATGTGTCGTGAACAAGAAGGAATGCAGTTTGAACAATTACTGCAGTGAAAATTTTAATAAAATCGGATATTGTAATTTCAAATAATTTAAGTTCGTCGTTGAAGTTATTAGTTAATGTTGCTATTTTTTGTTAACTTTGTTAGTTCTCTTGATTTTTCTTTTCTTAACTTGTTAGTTTGTTAAATTTGTTTATCCAATCGCAAATAAATTATCATCGTTATATTCGTCAAAAATCCTTTTTTCGGAAAATGCTTGTCAAAAAAGTGTCGCCATTTGATAAATAATAATAAAAACGAAAATGTAATTTTGCCAACTTGTCTTATTCATATCTATCATACTAGTCACTAAAACTTTGCGATTGTAGTTTTCTGAGATCACCTAAGGTACTTAGATTAGTTTTGGTCCGATCATGTCCACCTAGATGCAATATTAAAAGTGTCTCAAAATCAAGTAGGCGTAAAAACTTTTGAAAATATCACATTCTGATTAATAATTGTCTCAGAAATCCGAAAATGTGAAAATATACAGGGTGTTCTATTTAAAAATTCAAAACCTGGACCATTTCCGGTAAAACCGGAAGTGAGCGGAAAGTGAAAAATATGCTAAAACTATCCTCTTCACGTACCATTTGCCTGTACCGAATCTCATTTTGATACACCTAATACTATAGAAATTATGGCTTGTCTAATAAATTCGTTGACACCCGGTATATATATATATATATATATATATATATATATATATATATATATATATATATATATATATATATATATATATATATATATATATATATATGTATGTATGTATGTATGTATGTATGTATGTATGTATGTATATCCGATGGGCATCGTGCTCAGATCCAGAAGCCCAGGGAGCATAGAACAAGCATTAAAATTCGTATTTGCGGAAGAAAACTTTGACTATAGAGATAAAACGATGCATAAAAATTTTTAGTAATAACAGACAAGGACAGAACCGAACACCCTTTCAAAAACAAAGCAACCCACCCTTTTATAACGTCCAATTTCAGAGACTATTACAACCGAATTTCAGACCTTTTCAGCAAAATATTAACCAATTCAATCAAACAAACTTCCAACCCAGACAAAATCAGCATTTTACGCCTAGACAAAATTTCTCGAACCAATTCAGAAGACCCAACTTCAATAATCATTTAAATCAAAATGGACAACCCCATGCAAATCAAAACATAAACCGAACCTACCCGGAGCAGATGGAATTAGACAGCTCTAACTTAAGACTGTCACAGCAGCCAGAGAGGCACACATATCACCTATATAACACGGAATTTTTTGATAGCAGTGTAAACGAAGTAAATTACGAAATAAATAATGTAGATTATGAAATAAACCATGAAAATTCGCCAGCAGAAACAATACGATATTCAACAACAAAATTTTTCCATTGTCGGCACCTCAACGCAAGAACCGTAATATATATAAACAATATTAACGCCTTAAGCCGTTTACCTTATATAGAACTCAAAGAAATCCAGGGTAAGCTTTTATTAGATTCGGGCTCTTCAAAAAATCTTTTTAATCCCATAGTAGCATATTATAAATGTTCAGACAACGTATACGACCAGCCGTTTGTAATACGGACTGCTCACGGCACGTCGAAACATTTGAAACGTGCAAATATTAAACTTAATTCAATTTCAGATAAGACTTTTTAATTTTAATAATGACTATAGTAGTCTCTTAGAAATTGAGTTTCTTACGTTAAATGAAGCTAAAATCGATTTTAAAAATCACAACTATACATAGGCAATAAATGTATCAAACTACAGTTCCCACAGCAACATAGCGATAATTAACCGGTAACGATAGAAACCAAAGCAGGTGGTTTACTATCATCCGAAAACCAAATAGATTTAAATAATGTAGTAACCCAAGAATATTTTGTAAATAATAATAAACTTGGCATAGTAAACCGAATATTAAATGACACCGAACAAAGTTATATAAACATACATAATAAGCCAGCCAGCAGATTAAACAGGCAATACGCTTTTGAAACACTAGATAGCCAGAAACGAATGTCATATGAACCGGACGTTAAACAGAATAATATTCCACAGGCAGTTCCGATGAACAATATAAATAATAAAAATATGAGGGGGCAACCAAAAACAAATTATAAACGAAAAAGCAATAATCGAGCAAATAGATACGGATTATTTAAACGATGAAAAGAAGCAAGTATTATTTAATTTATTGTCGGAATATCAAGACATCTTTCTAAATAAAAATGAACCACTCCAATGTAATAAAACACCGAATAAGGACGACCGATGACATACCCGTCCATTCTAAATTATACAGATACACTTACGTACATAAACCAAAAGTAGACCGACAAATAAACGACATGCTAAAGCAAAAAATTATTAGGAAAAGCCACAGTCCCTATAGCTCACCAATTTGGGCCATATAAAAAAAATGGATAAACCAAATAAACAAAAATGGAGAATTGTGGTAGATTACAGGAAACTAAATGAGAAAATACCAGACAGACACCCAATTCCCAAAATAGATGAAATGTTAGACAAAATCGGGAGAGCCCAATATTTTTCGACGATCGGTTTAATATCTGGATATAACCAAATCGAGATGGACCCCAGGGACATAGGGAAAACAGCGTTTACAACTGATACTGGCCATTGGGAGTACACTAGGGTGCCCTTTGGGTTATCAGGGGCTCGAGCAACCTTTTCCAGGCTCATGCAGAACGTATTAGAGGGCCTAATTGGACAAACATGCCTTGTATACATGGATGACGTCATAGTCTTCTCCACATCATTACAGGAACAAATAGAAAAACTACAACTGGTATTCGAGCGCTTCAGACAAAGCAACTTAAAGATCCAGCTAGACAAAAGCTAATTTCTAAAGAAGCCGAGTTTCTAGGACACGTGGTCAGCCCAGTCATGATTCGTCCGAATCCAAGAAAACTGGATGCAACAAAGAAATTCCCGATACCTAAGACCCCTAAGGAAACCAAATCGTTTCTGGTATTGGTTGGATACTATCGTAAATTCATAGAAAACTTCGCACACGTCACGAAGCCACTAACCAAGTGCTTAAAGAAAAACTCTAAAATAAACATTACGACGAGGAATACATTGCTGCCTTTAACTCGTGTAAAGACATTTTAATGAACTCACCTGTGCTAATACCACCAGATTTTTCCAAAGATTTTGTATTAACAACCGACGCTTCCAATGTAGCGATAGCTGGAATATTGAGCCAGGGTGAACCAAATTCGGACCACCCGATAGCTTACGCCAGTCGTACATTGAACGAAACAGAATCTAGGTACAGCACGATGGAGAAATAGTTATTAGCCATAGTGTGGGCAACAAATTATTTCAGATCATACTTGTACGGACGGAAATTCACCATCTATACAGACCATAAACCATTAAAATGGCTATTTTCTTTAAAACAACCAAATTCGAAATTACTTCGTTGGAGATTAAAACTAGAAGAATATGAATTTAAAATCGAGTATAAGAAGGGAAAGTTAAACTGCGCAGCAGATGCACTTTCCCGAGTAGAAATAAACCCACTGGATATAGATAACCAATCAATGGCCAATAATATTGACAGAAGAAGATATAATAGAAATTGATGATGACGAAACAGCTAATTCAAATGCGGACTCATACTCAGCACCCGGTATACCGATACTCGAGGAAGAAATCGTTAACAGCAAAACCAATCAGATAGTTTTCAAAAACACGGACAAACCAGACATATTCTCAGTCAGACAAGACAAACGACATTTCATATATGCAAACTTTAATTTAAATGAACCCAGCCAAATAGAAAAATTTATAAAAGAATAGTGTTTACCTCAAAGGAAATATTGTGTGTTTTGTAAATGAACAAGATTACCAACTAGTAAGTTAGACAATCAATAAAAAATTTAATAACGCGGAATCGCCCAAATTTTATAGATGTTTGGAAATTAGAAATGAAATTAACGAGGACGATTAACCGAGACGATCATGAAATGAGGGAAAGAGTAATCATCGGGGAGCGGAAGAAACATACCTGAGAATGAAGAAAAAATACTACTATCCCAACTTAAAGAAACATAGAAGAGTATGTACGAAATTGTGAATTATGCAAGTACAACCGAAACCCAGTACAAATCGTATAAGAACACACCCCCACAGCACCCAAACAGTTAGAAATACTATGCATAGATACATTCCAAATTAAACAAGCGATCTTCCTAACAATAATAGATCCATTTAGTAAATTTGGCCAAGCATTTCCTATCAAGAGTACAAGTGCAACCGAAATTGCAAAAAATCTAATCAAATATTTTTCACAATATGGAGCGTGTAAAACACTAATTGCAGATCCAGGTACGGAGTTTTCGAACTTAGTAATAAAAGAACTACTGGCGGCATATTAAATAGAGTTGCATACAACCACACCTCAAAACACAACATCAAACGGACCCATTGAAATATTTCACAGCACGATTATCGAACATTATCGGTTAAGACTAAATTTTAAAATATGAAACCCATCGACTTAATACCATATTGTATCTTCGTTTATAACTCGACAATACATTCACAGACACTGAAACCACCTTTCGATTTAATATTTGGCTATATACCAGAAATGTTCAACTATGAGCCGGAAGTAATAATTACCCACGAGTACAACGTACAACATAAAGACTTAATGCAAATTATTTACGAAATAGTAAGAAGCCGGATCGAAAATTCGAAAGTAAAAACATTACAAAGGACAAACAAACACACTAACCAACCATTCAAAGAAGGCGACATTGTCTATAAAAAGATTCCGCCGGGATTCCACAAAAAACATGAAAATCCATTTTCAGGACCCTATTCAATAATTTCATTACTAGAACATAACAAAGCTATTTTAATAAACCACAAAAATGACGAACAAACTATAGCCCATTTACGAAATATACGCCTTTCCGTTTCCTTGCAGACGGAATAAATGGACAAATACAAGACTTTACAGACAATCCAGGCATGCTACCCAGGAAAATCGGAACAGCATACGTGGAGACTAACAGGTGGAATTTACTGCACATACATGACTTGACACAATTACATAAAGAATACGACCAAATAAAGCAACACTACGCAAACACTATTAACTTCATGACGACCTACTACCATTCTGAATATCACAATTTCATAATAACATTGAATTTTACTATAGAGAACATAGATATATTTTATAGGATTTTTTCAAATATGAATACTTTTAACCCTTTCCAGGTCAGTGATTCCATTTGGCATCATACAACTTTTACCAATGTGTAAGTCTGGTTGCATGAAAATAATATTATAATTTTATATAATACTGCACCTCATAACTTCTAGATGCCGCCACAATGATTATATAGATATTATTAATATTTGGCGGGATTACTCAGTAATCTTGCTTGCTTGGGTGTGTCATCCAGTGTACAATGCTGTTATTGTGTACGAATTTATTTAGAAAATTGTATAAATTTTTAATAATCTTATAAACGTTCTGTTTAAAAGTAAGTACAATCGTTGTATCTTTGTGATTATATACTAAAATATAAGATATGCTATATGTTGTAAAAAATGGTCGTGCAGTTGTTATGATTCCATTTGGCGTCAACGGGCATTTGTAGCGAAATTGAAGCTTATAATATTTAATTGAGAGAAAACATGTTTTTTTACAACATATTTTTTATTCTTGCATGAAAAAGTAATTTATGATTATTTGCGGACAAAATATTGAAAATTTTATAGCATATATTTTTCAATACAGGATTAATGACTCTGCAAGGTCTTACCGAACAAGAAGAAAGGCGCCTGCTTCTTCTTTTAGAATGGGATATTTCTGATGTCGATATTAAATAATCTGATGGTAAAATTGACTTAGAAACTCCAGATGTATCCAGTATAACTGATTACAGTCTACCATTCTAACAAAATATCGGTGTGGCATATGAAGTAAATGAAGAAAGTAATGATGAAGAACGTTACGATTCTGAGGATGATATACCATTGTCGCTGCTTTTTGAAAAGGAAATTAGTTTGCCTCAAGATGATTTGGCCAAAAATGAAAAGAAAAAAACAGAGAACAAGAAAATTGTGTACAGATGGCGTCACAAGGATATTGATCCAGTAGTTTGTGATTGCACTATCAATTTTTCAGACCCACCTGATCCAGAAATAACGCCGTTAGCCTACTTCAAGTCTTTTTTTGACGACCCATTGATTCGTTTCATTGCTCTACAAACAAATTTATATTCAGTTAAAAAAAACAGGAACTTCAATCAATACCAACGAAGATGAAATAGAACAGTTTTTAGGCATGCATATCCTGTGGTATTGTAAAAATGCCCAGCTATCGTACGTATTGGGCTGAATCAACTCGCTATGCTCCTAGTGCTGATACAATGTCACGCAATAGATTTGATAAACTGCGCAATTTCTTACACCTGAATGATAACTCCAAAATGAAACCACACAACAGTCCAGAATATGACAAGTTATTCAAAATTCGTCCTATAATAAAAAGCGTTAGAACCAAATTTGCAACAATTGAGGCAGAAGAGCATAATTGTGTTAATGAAATTAGCATTACCTTCAAAGGAAGGAGCTCCTTGAAACAATATATAAAAAACAAATCTTATGAATGGGGTATAAAAATGTTTGCTCGAGCAGGATCAAGTGGTTTTATATATGATTTTGAGATTTACATTGGAAAGGGAACAGTAAAAAAGATATCTGAACTTGGCATTAGCAGATTAGATTATGCGAAAATATTCCAAAAAATCAGAATTATAAATTATATTGTGAAAATTGGTTCACATCGCCTCAACTTTTTTTCAAACTAAAGGAAGCAACAGGCTACCAAACTGCGAGCTAAAAACTCATAAGGCTCTGAAAAAGAAGCGGAGAGGTTCTTTTGATTACCTTACTGCTGTGGAGAAAAAGTTAATTGCCGTAAAATGGCATGATAATAAGGTTGCTTATCTACTGTCAACATATAAGGGAACCAAACTTGTTGAAGCTGTAAAACGGTGGAGCGTTGCAGAAAAATGTTATATTGAGGTGAAACGTCCGAATATTGTAAAGCAATACAATACCTACAAGGGAGGAGTGGACTTGCACGATATGTGTGTATCTCTTTACAGAATTAATTTTGCGGTAAGAAGATACTATTTACGAATTTTTTTCAATATTGTTGACATGTGTAGGTGGTGGGAGGTGATTTTTTTTAGTTTTTTTTTTAACATCCAATCCTAAGCACATTTTGTGATTTTTATTAACTTAGAATATTTTTCCGGCTGTTTCAATTAATTTGGACTGGAAAGGGTTAATAACAGACAGAAACGTGGCATAATAAACGAACTAGGTTCTATATTTAAATCAATCACAGGAAATTAGATTCACAAGACGGAGAACGTATATATCAGGCAATATAGGTTTTGACTTTTTGAATCGCAAAATTCCCTCATGATTGACGCAATAAAATAATTTAACCAAACAATGGTCAAATTGAATCATAATCAAGACAATAGTGAATAGAACAAACGAATTGGGAAATACAATTGATAGCCTTAGGAGCGAACAACTAACTCATTACCACCGCATAAAAATTCTGGAATTACTCACCGTTAAGCCATTTACTGAACAATATTCAGGAACTGGCGTTAACAACCGAAAATGCAATCACTTTTTCAAAATTAGGAATATTTCACACGTCAATACTAAAACCAAAATTTATAAAAGAAATCAATAAAATACAAAATTATGTAACTAATGCAAAATTAATAACAACCACTGATCTAAATCTATACGAAAATATATTTAAAATAAAAGCAGTTCAAAACAATTTCACAATTATATTTCAAATAGAGATACCTCTGGTAGATGAATCAGAATATGCTTATTATCAGTTATACGCTTTGCCAGTCCCTAGAAATCCCCATACTTTCACCATGATATCTCCCAGAACCAGATACCTGATCCTAAGTAGTAAACAATATGCATATCGCAATGAAGAATGTCAAAATTTAAAGATCCAAATGTATTTCTGTAAAGACTACAATCCAACAACCATGAATGATCAAAACCCATGTGAAATCAAATTAATCAAATTTCAAAAACCCATAAATAACTGTAAACAAGAAATAGTCCAAAGTAATAAACCGTTTCGAGATATGGAACCAGTCAATACATCGTTATAGCACCAGAGGAAACAAATGCCAAACTAACTTGCCAGGAACAAGAGTGGACCAAGATCATAAAGGGTACCAAACTAATCAACCTTCAGCCAAATTGCCAAATAAAGATCGGAAACAAAATTTATAAAACCGGCCTAACAACATCTGAAACTCAACAACTGTTCAATCTACCCAAATTAGAATCCCCAGACCAAGAAGATCCATTAATTCCAGAAAAAATACCCGAATTAACACTAGACAACGTACAGCTACACAATATCGATGAAATACAAGACCAACTACAAACGATCAAACAAAACATACCAGGGCCGATCAAAATACCATTACACCACCTGAGTATATGGACCATATTACTGTATGTAGCGATCATAATAGCCATCGGAACAGCGGTCGTCTAAATGTCTTACAAGACTAACAAGATTTTTTTTGGCTAAATAGGGAACCATAATACATAACTTTATGATACAGGCGTAATCATTTTTTTATTTTTTTGGGAAGCCTGGTCTTACCATTCTCAAAATTTTTTTTATAAATCAACATTAATAGACCCAACAGCAACTTTCTCGACTACAGGTATTTTGAAATTGAATTAAAAAAATTAATCGACCCCTCCTAATGCACATATAACGGTCTTTTATTACAACAATGTAGGAAACCAAGTATGCAGACACCAGAGTCAGCGGATCCAAACATCATGGGAAACTACGCCGCAAAGCGTGACAAGCTGAGTCAACAGTGTAGAAGTCACCTCTAAAGACAATAGTACCACTACCGAGGGACTTATAAATAGGCAGCTCGCCTTCAGTGGGGCGTCCATTCTTGTTCCACACTAAATACTTTGCACATCGCGTGCTGCAGTATTATATTTTATTATTAGTATCACACTTATGTTGATATCTATTTTTCAAATTGTATTTTTTATTATATTAATTGTTTAATATTTAAATAAATATTGTTTAAAAAAGCTAAACGTCTTAACCGTAAAGTTAAGTCGCGTATGGAGCAGACGAGGCGAACGGTTTTCGGAATCTTGCTTATTTCCAAGGACACCTTTCGTAGGTGGGATTCATGGTGTGGGCTGGATATAAACACAAGCCCGTACATATCTTGTCTTGATTAAAATTGGCGCATTAACTGCTGACCGCTATATCCGAGAATGTTTAGCAACCATGTCATTCCTTTTGCTCCATTTGTTAATCAAAATTTCGTGTTAAGGTGTTTGTTCAAATGTATTAATTATCTACAGCCTACAGAAAAAAGAATGGAAAAAAACCTTGGTTACCATTTAATTCGTGGACTACGAGAGGTTTTTACAATATTTTTAAGAAAAGTAAACCTAAAAACTTTGACCAAGAATATATTTTAATTAAATTTCGGGAAAAGGAAATCTATGGAATTAGTTGTAGAGATTTCAGTAGGAAATATGTTGGGCAAACTAGAAGATCTGTTAAAAGCAGATTTAAAGAACACGTTTATCGCAGCTAAGATATTATGGTAACGTAGATGAAATCATGGGTGGTCCAGTATATTTAAGATAAGAACTAGTACTTAAGAAAAAATGGCAGGCATTGATAGCTCCACTTCAATCAGAAATCAAACTAGACGATATAATTTTACAAAAATGACAAAAAACGTATCCGATTTAAAAACCATGCTTTAAAATACTGCATTTATATTTTGTTACTTCTAAATTACAATCCAGGTAAAGTGGTTTTAAAAGAAACTAAGTATAGTGTCCTGTACACAGTATTCAACATTTAATAACACCACAAAATATATAGAACATAATCTAGTAGCAGCATAGTTTAAAATACTGCATTTTATTTTTAACAGCAAAAACAACGTTACAAGTTGTGAAATGTTGACATTATTATTTTATGACGGCATCTGTGACACACCGTAACACACAAAGTAACTTAAAATACTGTGTTACCATTGAGATGCAAAAACAAAAATTGATCATATCCATTTAAATAATTAACAATCATAAAATATGTGGAACATGATCTAGTAACAGCATAACTTAAAATACTGCATTTTATTTCTTGCAGACAAAACATAATTAGAAAACAAAGGTATTAAAGGTTGGCTTCATGACGGCACCTATAGCATAACTGTAACTTACACAGCATCTTAAAATACTGTATTTCCATTGTTCTGAAAAAAACGTTAAGGATCAGAGATCAGGTCAATTTATGACCATTATAAAGAAAAAAAATTAAAATTATAGTCCACAAGATATAACGTTTCTTTAACCCACTTGAGACAATCAAAAACGCCGAATTTAGAACACCTAATTATTAGCCCATCCTATTTAAACACAAATTCATAATCACTGCATGTTGACTTTGTATTTCTAAATTACGTAAATTACGATATGGGCAAAACTGTTTAAAAATAGATATAATACATTGTGTACAGTATTTACAGGATTTACAAAATACTACTAATAGGCAACTGGGTCATAAATGGACAACGATATAAACGAAATACCAAGCCTAGAGAAAAATAGATAAACCCAGAATGTACGTCGATTAAGATAATGTGCTACAAAGACATAACACTATTGTTAAAAAAAGTTGTAACATTAGGTTATACAGAGTATTATTTTCATATTGTCAATTTGATTACAAAATAAAATTGAATACTACCCTAATCATCATGTGAGAAATGATTGAGCTCAGCAATATGATGCTTAATCAAATGTAACAACATGACAATATGGTTTTTAGGTGTACATTCAATTAGGAAACAAAACTGAAACGTTTTCAAACGACAGAAGAATATATATGATACAAAGTAGGGCAGATACTTGTAGAGGTGTGCTAGAAGCTAAGACCACTAGCTGGGATTGAATGTATATTTAGAGGCCAAAGTGGCTGTACGTAGCAGCGTACTGGTCCCAACTGTGCTACATGGGTGCAATTGGTGGGTGTCAGGTAATGCATGTAAAAAAAATCATATGCTGTTGCATTGAGCTACTTGAGGCCAGTGATCGCTAAACCAAGAGCGGATAATGTTAGGACTAAATGACTTTTGAACAAATCTAATTTGAAAAGTATATTAAAAGTAAATATGGTTTAGACATACAACAAATGCATGATAAATGAGAAAGTAGAATTTATAGATCATGTAAATAATAGATTTGTCCTGGAAGACCCAGTAGGAAGGCCAGGTTGGATTTGTGAACAATATATGATTGTTATTTTCACGTGTTAATTCGATTTGGAAACAGCGGATATTTCCAATAAATATAGAGTAAGAAAATATGAGCTAGGAAAATATGACGCCTGGCCAATTTTTTTCTTTCGCAAACAGAACAAGATATCGGCGTCTTATCACAAAATAAACAAAGCCTGATCTAGTAGCAGCAAATTTTTTCATCCAAAACAAACTTAGAAGATAAACTTGTTAAAAGTGGGCGATATTCTTTTATGACGGCATACACCATAAGCCTACACAGCAACTGAATTACTGCGTTTTGATAACTATAAAGTTATAAAGATACAATCAGCTCAGAAAATAACTGAACCGTAGATCAATCTAAAAAAATAAAACAAACATAACATGATATAATACAGAAAACAAAAAAACTTCGATTTAATGCACAGATTGTTTCAATACTGCACTTTAGTCAGGTAGACAACCTTTGATTTTATGATACTTTAAATATAACCAAGGACAATAAACAACTAAATAAATTTAAATAAATCTTCTGCACAGCATAACCAAATACAGCATTGCATATTGTTTAGGTAATATCCAAATAAAATAGTAAATTCTTCATAAATAATACGTTAGAAAACATTTTCAGAACAACAGAAAATGCAGACAAAATTTAATAATAATACGCAGCATGTTTGTATACCGCAACTGTTTTAATTCGAGAAGTAGTTACTTAATTTTTATTTGATTTCGTTTAAATTGTAACTAAAAACAATAAATGAAAAAATGCTTAGTCAATACTTTAAAATACAGCACCTATAAAATAATGTAGTTATAATAAATTAATACTATGAAGAAAAACAAAGATTCAATAAAAGCTTTAGTAGAAGACAGCTCCCATTCAAGAAAACATGAATTGTTACCATTATTGCATAAGCTTTTATGACGGCATCTGTAGCATTACCGTAACCCACACAACACCAGTTCCATTCACTTGTGCAAAAACCATTGCTGGTCACATCTTTTTAAATAAATGACAATCAAAAAATAAATAGAGCATGATCTAGAAGCAGCATAATTTAAAATACTGCCTTTTATTTCTTGCAACAAAAACAGTGTCACAAAGTATAATTGTTAAAGCTTGACAATATCATTCTATGATGACATCTGTAACAAACCGTAACCCACGCAACACCTTTTCCATTCACTTGAGCAAAAACCATTGCTGGTCACATCTTTTTAAATAAATGACAAACAAAAAATAAATAGCGCATGATCTAGAAGCAGCATAATTTCAAATACTGCATTTTATTTCTTGCAACAAAAACAGTGTCACAAAGTATAATTGTTAAAGCTTGACAATATCATTCTATGATGACATCTGTAACATAACCGTAACTTACACAGCAACTTAAAATACTGTGTTACCATTGACTTTTGCAAAAACAACCATCGTTTTAAGAAAATGACAATCACAAAATATTTAAGAATTCTTTACAGTATTTACAAAATATTACTAATACATAACTGGGTCATAAAGGAATAACAATGAAAATGAAATACAAAGTCTCAACCAAAATAGGGAAACCCAGAATGAACGTCTATTAAGATAATGTGCTACAAAGCCATAACACTATTAAGAAAAGTTGTAACATTAGGTTACACAGAGTATTATTTTCATAATGTAAATTTGATTACAAAAAAAACTTGAATCTTACCATAATTATCATCTGTAAAATGTTTGAGCTCAGGAATGTGCTCGAGCAACTGTAACATTAGGAAACACAACGGAAACGTTTTCAAACTACGGAAGAGTAGATGAGATACGAAGTAAAGCAAATACATATAGAAGGATGCTGGAAGCTACGACCACTAGCTGGGAGTTAATGTATATTTAGAGGCGAAAGTCGCTGTACGTAACAGCGTACTGGTCCCAACTGTGCTACATGGGTGCAAAAGGTGGGGGTCTGGCAATCCATGTAAAAAAATCACATGGTGTTGGATTGAGCTACCTGAGACCAGTGACTGGTAAAACAAAAAGGGATAATTTTAGTACTAAATGAGTTTTGAACAAATCCAATATGAAAATTATATTGAAAGTAAATATGAAAGCAGTTTGCTTAGATGGTTTAGGCATAGAACAAATGCATGATAAATGAGAAGTAGAATATATAGAGATAATGTGAATAGTAGAAATATCGTGGAAGACCCAGAAAAGCCTGGTTGGATGTTGTGGACCACATGTGATTATTATTTTCACGTGTTAATGCGATTTGGAAACAGAGCGGAAAATTCCAATGAATATCGAGTAAAAAAATTGGAGCTGAGAAAATATGACGCCTGGACAAGTTTTTTTGGCACTCTGAATAAGAAAATATTTTCGTCCTAAAACTGATCTAGTAGCAGCATAATTTAAAATACTGCATTTTTTTCGTGCAAAACAAACAGACGATAAAGTTTTTAAAAGTAGGCAATATTCTTTTAGGACAGCATACACCGTAGCTTACTTAGCAACTTAATTACTGTCTTTCGATAATCTATAAAGTTATATAAATACAATCAGCTTACAAGAGAACTGAACCGTAGATCAATCTAAAAAACAAAGCAAACAAGACATCATATAATACAGAAAACAAGACATCATATGATACAGAAAAAGTTTAATTTAATACACAGCATGTTTTAATACTGCAATTTACTGTCAGGTAGGGACAACCTTTGATTTTATGATACATTAAAAATATAACCAAAAAATAATAATTAATTAAATAAATTAGAGTCTTTCTGCTAGACACCATTGCATACTGTATAGGCAATCTCCAAATAAAATAGCCGATTCTTAGTAAATAATATGAAAGAAATCATTCTGACAAACAAAATGCAAAACAAAATTAACTTAATAGACAGCATGTTTATATACTGCAACTCTTTTATTGGGAGTAGGTACTGCAGTTTTAACTTAAAAATTCTTAGTCAATACTTTAAAATACAGCATCTATAAAATACTGTAGTTATAATACAAGAAAAACTAAGAAAACGGAAAAAATCAAGAAAAGCTTTAGTAAAAGACAGCTCTTTTCAAGAAAACATGAACTGTGACCAATTCTGCATTAGCTTTAGGACGGCATCTGTAGCATCACCGTAACGCACGCAGCAACTTAAAATACTGTGTTTTCCATGGACTTGTGCAAAAACAATTGCTGTTCACGTCCTTTTAAATAAATGACAATCACAAAATAAATAGATCAAGATCTGGAAGTAACAATTTAAAACACTTCATTTTATTTCGTGCAACGAAAACAAAGAGTCGCAAGGTAAAATTGTTAAAGCTTGACGATATCATTTTATGACGGCATCTGTAACATAGCGTAACTTAAGACAGCAACTTTAAATGCTGTGTTAACATTGGCTTTTCCAAAAACACCCAACGATCATGTCATTTTAAGTAAATGACGTAAAAGAAGTAACATAATTTAAAGTGAAGTATTTTATTTTTAACGCTAACACAGAACCACAAAATAAAGTTGTTAAAAGTTGATAATATTATGTTATGAGGGCATCTGTAACATACACAGTAACTTATAATACTGTATTTTATTGTTTCCAACCAAAATAAACTTAGAAGGTAAGGTTGTTAAAAGTGAGCAATATTCTTCTGGGACAGCATCTTTAATACACTGTAGCTTACACAGCAACTTAAGTTACTGTTTCCATAATCTATAAAGTTGTATAAATAAATAAACTGAACCGTAAATCATCTACAAAAACAAAAAGCAAACACGATATGATACAATACAGAAAACGGAAGTTTTATTTAATACACACCATGTTTATATACTGCAACTCTCTTATTGGAAAAGTGGGACTTCATTTTTATTCAAGATGTAACCAAAAACAATAACTTGTGAAAAATTCTCGGTCAATACTTTAAAGTACAGCACCTATAAAATACTGCAATTATAATATAAGAAAAACCATGAAAAAAACGCGGAAAACGAATAAAAGCTTTAGTAAGAGACGGCTCCCATTCGAGAAAACATGAATTATGACCAATACTGCGATCAGCTTGAAGAAGGAATTGCGGCAGAATAAATTTAATGGTCACAGTACTTTGCGATTGTTTACATTTATTATCTATCTACTTACTTTAGAAGGTAAAGAACTCACAAAAGCATTGCTTACCAATTAAATCGCGAGTTATGAAAGATGATTTAAACAAGATTTTTAAGCAAAGTAAATTTTAAGCTAACGCTGTCGACAAGGAATATGAAGGGTCTATGAAGTTAGTTGTTAAGATTGCAATCCTAAATATGTTGGGCAAACTGGAAGATAGTATGGTAAAATAGATCAAGTCATGTGTAGCCCATTATATTTTAAATAAGAACTACTACAAAGATAGAAAAAATAGTAAGCAATTGAAATCCCCGCTTGTCACAAAACAAACAATACGATATAATTTAATAAAAATAACAGAAAAGGCATCCAATTTAAACAGCATGATTTAAAACACCGAACCTACCTTTTGTTATTCCTCAATTATAATCCAAGCAAGGTTGTTTAAAAAAAAACCGAGTATATTGTCCTGCGCGCAGTATTCAACACAGTGGCGGTTTTACTGTAGGTGCATTTGTGCAGTGAACCCCCTTAAAAATTGAACTACCTACACCATTATAATTGTATCCTTTCAACATTTATAATATAAATGATAAATATCGTATGATATACTACCTTTTTTACCATTACGTACATAGTTACATACAAAACAACAACCCGTAACCCATAGAAAATATTTAAATTGCTGTATTGTGGCTGACGACTTTTTCGGTTCAAGTTAGATCCTGAACATATCGCGAGAGCGGTACTCTATGTGTTAAAAAGAGAGCGAAGGACGTGTGAAACAGAACACATATACACACATCTTATCTTACCGCGTTTAGGTGCAGTGCACGAGGAGGAAAAGTCGAGCTACGTCGTAGTGGGTACCCGACAATCGTCTGCTTTATTTAGCCCGTCGCATCTTGTCTCCTGTTACGTGTTAATTAAAATATGTAAACAATGGAGTCTTATTCGGTGGAATATATTAAAGAAAATTCGAATAATTTTCAAAATCGTTTTGAAATAAAGAGAAAGGGTCTACCTCGCCCAGAACTACAGCTGGCACAAGAGGGTACCTTAAAAAATAAAAAGTTTAAACGTGTGTTTAAAGTTGAACAATATAAAAAAACTTCCTGGTTGTGCGGGTGTAATAAACTAAACGCATTATTTTGCTTCCCGTGTCTGATTTTCGCTGATAATCCTAATGTAAGTGTTGAGTGGACAAAAACAGGGGTTACGGATTTGTCACATTTGTCGACAAAAATAAAAAAGCATGCATCTTCCCAAATTCATATGAAAAATGAACTAAGTCTCTCCGATATTGGTAATGTGGACATTCGACAGTTTTTGGATTCTGCATATCAAAAGTCGATTAAAAACTTCAATGAACAAGTATCAAAAAATCGGTATGTATTATCACGACTTATCGACTGTATTAAATTTTGTGGTGCTTTTGAACTCGCCTTACGTGGGCACGACGAATCCTCGGGCAGTTTAAATCGCGGTATATACAGGGGGCTCATCGATTTTGTAGCAGAAATAGATGTGGCAATGAAACAGCATTTGGAAGGGAGTAATGTTTTTAAAGGAACTTCAAAATCGGTTCAGAATGATTTACTAGATGCTATGCTCATAGTTTATCAGGAAGAAATAAAAAAACAAATTTTAGAGACTCGCTTTGTAGCCATCCAGGCTGATGAAACGACGGATGTTTCTACCCATCAGCAACTTGTGTTAATTTTGAGATATGAACGAAACAATCACATACATGAGCGATTTTGGAAATTTCTAAATCCTGCGTCATATAGTGCCAAAGACATTGCGATTGAAATAAAAAAAGAATTAACTGAGCTTAATATTTCGCCTAATCAGTTAGTAGGTCAAAGTTATGACGGAGCAGCCGTTATGTCAGGGAAAGTGGGAGGCGTGCAAAGTATTATAAAAAATGACTATCCATATGCGTATTTTATACACTGCTATGCCCATCAGTTCAATTTAATTTTACAAAAAAGCGTGTCTGTCAATAGAAATCTGTCCAATTTTTTCGCAAATTTACATGCATTTCCTACCTTCTTTTCACGATCGCCAAAACGATCGGAGGTATTACAGAGTATTGTGAAAAAGCGAATTCCAGCAGCGCCGCCGACCAGATGGAATTATAACACTCGAACGGTAAGAAATGTTTACGAAAATGCAGAACTTTTAAAGGAATGCCTGGAATGTATTTTAGACTCTGCAAGAAATGATTATAATACACATAACGAGGCTGAAATGTTATTGGGCTATTTAAACAATGACCATTTTAAATATTGGCTCACTTTTTTTGGTAAAATCATGCCTCACTGTGAAATTCTTTTTAATGAATTTCAGTCTCGATCTTTGGATGCTATCAAAATCAATAGCTTTGTGAATAATTTTGAAAAAGCGATCACAAAAATCCGTACATCCGATTCTCCCAGTTCACCACCAAATAGGCGTAGACCGAATGACTTGTCATTTTCTGCCCAATCGAAGGAAGTATGTGATGTGCTAATTAATCAGGCCAAGGACCGATTTGAATTTAACGGCCATCTTTTAGCATCCAAACTTGTTTTTCCTGAAAAATTCCGTGAATATGAAAACAACTTCCCCACTGTAGAGTTTGATAGTGTAACAAAAACATATGACTTTTTCGACAAGGCTAAATTGAAAAGTGAACTTTTAGTTATATACAGTAGAGAAGATTTTCGAGGGGCGGCGAGTTGCTTAGTTATTCTACAATTATTTAAAGACCGAAACTTACTTGACTGTTTTAGTGAAAGTGTTTTGTTGTTAAAACTTATTTGTACGATTCCTATGACAACAGTTGAAAGTGAGCGTTGTTTTTCAACTCTTAAAAGAGTGAAGACTTTTCTGAGGAACACCATGGTACAAGAAAGACTAAATTCATTATCCATGTTAAGTATGGAAAAAGAATTAATTGCTTCAATTCCAGACTTCAACAATCGTGTTATTGATGTGTTTGCTAATTCAAAGCATAGACGAATGGATTTCCTGTATAAGTAAACGTAAGTTTTTTTATTTATTGTGTTATTAAATGCTACAAGTATCTAAATGTTTCTTCTGAAAACGCGTGACCTTGAAAATATTTTAAAAATTTATCCTACGGCGCATTTTCAACATCATGAGCAGCACTTCATGTTCTGATTTTACATGTTCTTAATTTTATGAACCCCCTTCGTATTTGACCACGAGCCGCCACTGATTCAACATATAATAACTCCACAAAATATACAGTAATACCCCGACTTACGCTACCCCGTTTTACACGAATTCGGAGATAAGCGGTTTTTCATTTTGATTGCCGCGCGCATCGGCTCTCTCGCTCCGCCCTCTCAGTGTTCATTTTGCGACAGGTTTAAACGTGTTCCGCGTGGAATTGTTTTACGTGCGCAGTGCGTTTTACTTACAATCTCTAATTATGTCATCTAAAAGAACGAAAAATTAGTCATTTGAGCCTAACAAGAAAAGAAAAACACTGTCTTTGGAGTGTAAACTGAATATAATTAAAGACTTTGAAGCAAAAATTAAAATTTGTGAATTGGCAAAGAAATTTGACCTACCGGAATCAACAGTCGGAACGGTTATAAAAGGTAAAGAAAAAATTATCAACGCTGTGAAAGACTCTCAATCTTTGAATTCAAGTATCATCCGTAAGCGTCACGGTATTATCGCACAGGTGGAAACATTGCTACAGCCATGGTGTGATAATCAAGTAAGAGTGAAACATTGTCCTGTTGATCAAAATACAGTGTGCTTTCAAGCAAAGCAGATTTTTGAAAAACTAAAAGAAGAAGCTGGGGAGGCGGCTAAAAATGAAGTGTTTAAAGCTAGTAACGGCTGGTTCAGCCGATTTAAGAGTCGTTGTAATTGGCATAGAATCGCAGAGAGTGGAGAAGCGGCAAGCGCTGATAAAGAAGCTGCATCTCTATCCAGAAAAACTCAAAACAATGATAGACGAAGGTGGCTACACTAGCCAAACCATTTTCAACGTAGATGAAACCGGTCTTTTTTGGAAGAAAATGCCTAAAAGAACTTTTATTGCGCGTGAAGAGAAAACTTTTCCAGGTTTTAAAGCCGCCAAGTATCGATTGACAGTGATGGTTGGTGCGAATGCAGCTGGAGATTGTAAATTGAAACCTCTCTTAGTTTATCGCTCAGAAAATCCAAGAGCCTTAAAAAATAAATCCAAAGCTGGTTTGCCTGTCATTTGAAAGTCTAATGCGAAAGCTTGGGTGGCAGCTTCTCTTTTTGAAGACTGGTTTGGCCATCGTTTTATTCCTGAAGTCGAACGTTACTGCCAATTAAAAGAAATCCCATTTAAAGTGATGCTACTAATTGACAATGCACCAGGTCATCCTCCCGCAACTCTAATTAATTTCGATCCACGAGTGGAAGTTGTATTTTTGCCACCAAACACTACCAGCTTGCTTCAACCAATGGACCAGGGAGTTATTAAAACATTTAAAGCTTACTACACAAGGCGGTCATTTGCACAACTACATGAAACTATGAGACAAAACAATGAGCTTTCTGTTAAAGACTTTCGGAAGCAATTCAATGGTTTAGATGCTGTAATAATTATTGGACGATCTTGGAAGAGGTTTCACAAAAAACTTTGAATGGTGTCTGGAAAAAAACTGTGTCCATTTTTTTTTCACCACTGAAACCCAAGGAGAATCAGTTTCAGATCCTGAACAAATCGATAGCATAATAGTAGAAGTGGTCGATATCGCCAAACAATTAAATTTAGAGGTCGATCATGATGACGTTCAAGAATTGCTAGATTCACACAATCAATAGTTAACAATTGACGAGGTTATAGAAATGCGTAAGTATGAGCAAGACATTGAACAAACTGATTCGCTAGACCCAGTTGAATCGGTAAATCAGATGACAATTGCAAACTTAACAGAATGACTCAATTATTGAATTGGGGTTACAAATTTTAGAAAAAATAGATTCTAATGAAGAACGCGTTTCTACTACAAAACGGGGAATAAAAAATTACTGGTATGCTACGAGTAAATTTTGCGTGAAAAGAAGAAAAACTTAACTCGTCAGGCAACATTGTTAGAATATATGAAGCCTTTGACATCAAAATAACTTCGGTTTAGGTTACTTTATTCATAACAATGTAAATTGTTTTATTATCTTACACTTTATTAAACATTTTTCTTCTAAATTATTGTTTTCTTTAAACTCTGGTCCCCATTAAACATACTTTATATGTATTTATATGCAAAGTTGAACCCCGACTTACGTGAATTCGACTTACACGGCAATCGCTCGGACCCACCTACCGCGTAAGTCCGGGGTATTACTGTATAGAACATAATCTAGTAGCAGCATACTTTAAAATACTGCATTTTAATGTTTACAGCAAAAACAAAGTTACAAGATAAAGTTGTTAAAGGTTGACATTATTACTTTATGACGGCATCTGTAACATGCCGTAACACACACAGTAACTTAAAATACTATGTTACCATTGACTTATGCAAAAACAATGTGATATAGTAGGAGCATAATTTAAAACACTGCATTTTATTTCTTGCAGACAGAACAGAATTAGCAAATAAAGGTATTATTAAAGGTTGACTTCATGACGGTACCTATAACATACCGTAACTTACACAGCATCTAATATACTGCATTTTCCGTTGTTTAAAAAAAGGTTAGGAATCGGGGATCAGGTAATTTATGAGCATTCTAAAGAAATCGAATAAAAACGTCTTTCCTTAACCCACGTAAGACAATAAAATAAAAATAAAACGCTGAATTTATAATAGCTCCCTAATTATTCGCCCATCTTGTTTTAACAACAAAACCATAATCACTGTACTTTGATTCGGCTATTTCTAACCTACGATGTGGACAAAATTGTTTAAAAATAGATGTAATACATTCTGTACAGTATTTACAAAACACTACTAATAAACAACTGTGCGACAAAGAAAGAATAATAGAAATGAAATACAAAGTCTCGAGCAAAATAGAGAAACCCAGAATGAACGTCCATTAAGATACTACAAAGACATAAGACTATTGTTAAGAAAAGTTGTAACATTAGGTTACACAGAGTATTATTTTCATAATGTAAATTTGATTACAAAATAAGATTGAATATTACGATAAACGTCATGTGAAAAATGTTTGAGCTGAGAAATATGATCGTCGATAAACTGTAACAACATAAAATGTCGTGTGAAAAATGTTTCAGCTCAGAAATATGATCGTCGATCAACTATAACAAAATAGAAAATGGTTTTTACATGTAAATTCGATTAGGAAACAAAACTGAAACGTTTTTAAACTACGGAAGAGTAGATGAGATACAAAGTAGGGCAAATGCATATAGAGATGCTGGAAGCTACGACCACTAGCTGGGAGTGAATGTATATTTAGAGGCCAAAGTCGCTGTACGTAACAGCGTACTAGTCCTAACTGTTCTACATGGGTGCAATTGGTGGGTGTTAGGCAATGCATGTAAAAAAAATCACATGCTGTTGCATTGAGCTACCTGAGACCAGTGATTTGTAAACCAAGAAGGGGTAATGTTAGGGCTAAATGAGTTTTGAACAAATCTAATATGAAAAGTACATTGAAAATAAATATGAAATCAGTTTGCTCAGATAGTTTAGACAGAACAAATGCATGAAAAATGAGAAGTAGAATTTATAGAGATTATGTGAATAGCAGAGATGTCGTGGAAGACCTATGAAAGCCCGATTGGATTGTCTGGACATGTGATTATTATTGTCACGTGTTAATGCGATTTGGAAAAAGTGCAGAAAATTCCAATGAATACAAAGTAAAAAAATTAGAGCTGGGAAAATATGACGCCTGGTCAAGTTTTTTTTCACACTCTAGTGTCATTTTTGGTCTTAAACAAAATTGATTATTTTGACAAAAATATGGATATGTTAAGATGAATTGTAAATGGAAAAGTATAAATGAAGATTTGTTGTAAATGAAGGCAACAGTTAAGGCATATGGCATGGAAAGAATTGGAAGCAAAAATAAATTTTTTTGGTATGTCAAAATTTGAAGGGCGAAATTTGGATTTTTTACTGACTAGCAATTTTGGATATAATATATATTAAATTACGTTGCTGTACAACACAAGTCTTTGACTTATTGTATTAGCGTACTGCATAATTTACACAAATAAAGTAATAAACAAAACAAATAACAAAATAAATTAAACCAGATCTAGTAGCAGCATAATTTAAAATACTGCATTTTATTTTTTACATCCAAAACTTAAAAGATAAAGCTGTTAAAAGTAGCGAATATTCTTTAATGACGGCATACACAGCAACTTAATTACTGCGTTTCGATAATCTATAAAGTTGTATAAATACAAATCACAAAATAACTGAACCGTAGATCAATCTATAGAAATTAAACAAACATAAGATGATATAATACAGAAAACAGAAAGAACTTTAATTTACAACACAGCATGTTTCAATACTGCAATTTATTGTCGTCAGGTATACAAGCTTTGATTTTTTTATACTTCAAAGATAACCAAATACAATAAATATTTAAATAAGTTAAAATAAACTTTCTGCACAATATAATTAAATACATATCCAAATAAAATAGTCAATTCTCCATAAATAATACGTAAGAAAACATATTCAGAATAACAATGGAAACAAAATTCATATAATACACAGCATGTTTAGATACTGCAACTCTTTTATTACATAAGTAGGTACTGCATTTTTATTCGATATCATTCAAGATGTAACTAAAAACAACTTAAAAATTCTTAGTCAGTAGTTCAAAATACAGCACCTATAAAATACTGTAGTTATAATACAATAAAAAAACTATGAAGAAAACGCAAAAATTGCATAAAAGCTTTAGTCAGAGACAGCTCCGATTCAAGAAAACATGAATTGTTATCATTTCTGGGATCAGCTTTTATGACGGCATCTGTACCATTACCGTAACGCACACAGCAACTTTTCCATTCTCATGTGCGAAAACCATAGCTGGCCACATCCTTTTTAATAAATGACAATCAAAAAATAAACAGAGCATGATTTAGAAGCAGCATAATTTAAAATACTGCATTTTATTTCTTGCAACAAAAACAGTGTCACAAAGTATAATTGTTAAAGCTTGACAATATCATTATATGATGACATCTGTAACATACCTGTAACTTACACAGCAACTTAAAATACTGTGTTACCATTGACTTCTGCAAAAACAACCATCGTTTTAAGAAAATGACAATCACAAAATATTTAGAAATTCTGTACAGTATTCACAAAATAACTGGAGCATGATCTAGAAGCAGCACAATTTAAAATACTGCATTTTATTTCTTGCAACGAAAACAGTCACAACGTAAAATTGTTAAAGCTTGACAATATGATTTTATGACGGCATCTGTAACATACCGTAACTTACACAGCAACTTAAAATACTGTGTTACCATTGACTTTGGCAAAAACAACCAATGATCGTATTATTTTAAGTAAATGACAATCACAAAATATTTAGAACATTCTCTACAGTATTTACGAAATCCTACTAATACACAACTGGGTCATAAAGGAACAACAATAGAAATGAAATACAAAGTCTCTAGCAAAATATAGAAACCCAGAATGAACGTCCATTAAAGATAATGTGCTGCAAAGAGAATATTATTGTTGAAAAAAGTTGTAACATTAGGTTACACAGAGTATTATTTTCATAATGTAAATTTGGTTACAAAATAAATTGCATATTACGATAACTTTAATGCGAAAAATGTTTGAGCTCAGAAATATGATGTTCAATTAACTGTAACAACATAGAATATGGTTTTCACTTGTAAAATCGATTAGAAACTACAACTTAAACGTTTTCAAATGACGGAGTAGATACAAAGTAAGCCAAATACATATAGATGGATGCTGGAAGCTAAGACTACTTGCTAGAAGCTAAGATGACTAGCTGGGAGTGAATTTATATTTGGAGGCCAAAGTCGCTGTACGTAACAGCGTACTGGTCCCAACTGTGCTACATGGGTGCTAAAGGTGGGTGTCAAACAATTTATGTAAGAAAATCACATGGAGTTGGATTGAGCTACCTAGAACCAGTGATTGATAAAACAAAAAGGGATAATGTTATGACTAAATGAGCTTTGAACAAATCTAACATGAAAAGTATATTGAAAGTAAATATGAAAGCAGTTTGCTTAGATGGTTTAGACAGAACAAATGCATGACAAATAAGAAGTAGAAGAGATATCTTGTGAAGAGTAGAGATATCGTGGAAAACCCAGAAAAGCCCGCTTGTATGTTGTGGAAATGTGATTATTATTTTCGCGTGTTAATGTGATTTGGAAACAGAGGGGAAAATTCCAATGAATATGAGTAAAAAAAATTGAAGCTGGGAAAATATGACGCCTGGCCAACTTTTTTTGACACACAGAACAAGAAAAAATGTTCGTCCTATCACAAAATAAACAAAACCTGATCTAGTAACGGCATAATTTATAATACTTTTTTTCATCCAAAATAAACTTAGAAGATAAAAGTTTTTAAAAGTAGGCAATATTATTTTATGGCAGCATACACCGTAGCTTACACAGCAACTTAATTACTGTGTTTCGATAATCTATAAAGTTATATAAATACAATCAGCACACAAAAGAACTGAACCGTAGATCAATCTAAAAAATAAAGCAAATATGACATGATATAGTACAGAAAATAGAAAAAGATTCATTTAATACACAGCATGTTTTAATACTGCAATTTATTGTCAGGTAGGGAAAACCTTTGATTTTATGATACATCAAAAATATAACCAAACAAAATAATTAACTAAATAAATTATCTGCCTTAACTGTCTGCTAGATAGAGCATTCCATACTGTATAGGTGATCCTCAAATAAAATAGCCAATTCTTTATAAATAAGATGAAAAAATACTTTGTGTCAAACAAAAAATACAAAACAAAATTCACTTAATACACAGCATGCTTATATACTGCAACTATTTTATTAGAGAAGTAGGAACTTCGATTTTATTCAATTTCCTTCAAGATATGATCAAAAACAATATCATGTGTAAAATTCTCAGTCAATACTTCAAAGTACAGCACTTATAAAATACTGTAATTATGATATAATGAAAAACTATAAAGAAAACGCGGGAAACCAATAAGGGTTTTAGTAAGAGCTCTCATTTACGAAAACATGAATTATGACCATTACTGCAATCAGCTTTAAGAAGGAATTGCGACAGAATAAACTTAATGGCCACAGTAAAAGCAGATTGTTTAGATTTATCATCTATCTATCTACAGAGTTTAAAAAATAAAGAACTGGCAAAGGCCTTGCTTACCAATTAAATCGGGGGTTACGGAAGAATTGAGTAACATTTAACAAAAGCTAAATTTTAAGCCAACGTTGTCGACAAAAAGAATGAAGGGTCTATGAAATTAGTTGTAAAGATTGCGGTCCTAAATATGTTGGGCCAACTAGAAGATAGAATGGTAAAATACATCAAATCATGTGTGGCTGATTATATTTTAGATAAGACCTACCACATAGATAGAAAAAATCGTAAGCAATTGAAAGCTTCACTTCAGTCACAAAACAAACAAGACGATATAATTTAATTAAAAAACAAAACAAAAAACAAAGAAGGCATATAAAGAAATCGTGGAAAACCCAGAGAAGCCCGGTTGGATGTAGTGGGCAACATGTGATTATTATTTTCACGTTGCGATTTGGAAACAGGGGGGAAAATTCCAAGTAAGAGAATCACATGAAGTTGAATTGAGCTACCTGGAACCAGTGATTGATAAAACAAAAAGGGATAATGTTAGGACTAAATGAGTTTTGAACAAATCTAATATGAAAAGTATATTGAAAATGAATATGAAA